>CM033642.1:56819158-57115430 GCA_019512145.1 Engystomops pustulosus
AAATTAATAATTTTAATTTTCCGGTATCTAAATAGGGACACAGGAACTTATTGCTTTAGTTTAGTATATATTATGGGATATTGATAGGATGCAGTGTATTATCAAATAATGCAAAATCAGCCATATACAAAACTACCATACCATGGGTAAGTAAGTATAGTAAGTACTAATTGAGTATGTATATGGGCAACATAGTCCCTTAATAAAAATGGCGACTGCACAGTGGATCATATGATAAATAGAGGAACATGACCAATTGGGTATGACATGCAATGGTCGGTGACCAGTCCACAGCAGAATTGCTGTAGCAGAGATTAAAGTATTATATCGGCTCAATGGATTCGCTCTTGCTAGAGGCTACTTTTATCTAGCGTTGGCTGCACCATAATGGTTTTGTACATATAGTACTTATGCTGTATGTGCCTATTGTGAGTATTAAGTACGACTGATCAGGGAGTACCATTTACTATTTGCCTTTGGCAGCCCGCTTTGTCATTAACCCATATCTTTGCACACATAGTCATTGCAGCATAGTATTTTAGAGGAAACCGTGTCGTGTGTAAGGTAACCGTTGAGATAGTGTCGAACGACCTGTACTCAAGATGCAGAGGGAACTAAAGAGAAACTAGGAATTCTATCGGGTACTGCATGACTAGAAGACACTAATATTCCATGTCTTCACCCTCCTTGACTCTGTTCGTAACACGCCCGAAACGTTCAGACTGCTCTCCTTCACTCTAGTAACATCACGTTGCTGTTGCTGGGGACACATGCAAAAACATCTTACAGTGAAACAATATTAGTCTGCCCACCATTAGTAACCAACTCCACATCCCCGTTGACCAAATTTTCACAACATTACAGTCGTGCAGGTGTTCCTCAGAGTCCTAGTACTACCCAGACCGTTTCTTTAGCTAAAATCATTGTTACACACCCTGCAGATTCCCATATTTTCAAAACATGGTAATATTGTTTATACCATTGGGATATACAGCATGGCTACATTGCAAAGTCGAGGTGGAGCGTGGCCTCCTCGGAGCTGAAATTACAGAGTCTCCTCTCAGTACTACTCTTGTAACTCAAGATGTGAATCACAGCAGCAAGCCATGTGAGAGGAGCAAAGTCCATGGAGGCTGCTGTGATGTGTTATGGTATGTGAGTCAGACTCAGACACGCTCCAAGAGAGCATAGATCCTGAGGACAAGATTATCTTAGGGATCGTGAGGGAAACTAATTTTAGACTAAAATGGGTTCGACGATGAGATAGCGAGATAGTATATGAGCCTATTGGAACATGTCACTACCTGTATTTGTGAAAAAGTTGGTTGTATGAGTTCCCTTTAAGTAAGGTGGGTTGCGCTTGCGATTGTGTTGCACGGGACTCTTTTTTTTTTTTATCAGCTGCGCTTTGGCTTAATGCCATCACCAATTTAGGGGAAAGCGGGGTTGTTTTTCTACTGACTGATTTGCGGATTTGAGGTGGGTGGTGATCTCAATTTTAAAATATGGGTTGGCAAGCACGGTTTGCACTTAAATACACACTATGTCTAAAAAGATGGTTGATCGTGTCAGGCCTGACGGGGGGGAAAGAAGAAAGAAGGAGATGAAGAGGCGGAAAGCGAACTTTCATGATATGGGTGTGCACCAATCTTACTGTGAATCGCGTCACATGTGCATTTATAGTCGGACAATAACTTTCGTGTGAAACTCCTGGTAAGTACGTAATGTGCCCCATATTCTATTTTGATGATCTATTCTAATGGTTCTATGCACCAGTTCTTTTGATGGAGTCATTATCCATTGCAAGAAATATGCATGCTATACCTCTAATCCTAGTGGATGGCAAACCTTTTGGATTAGTGCCCCAAACTTAAAGCAATAAAACCCACTATTATTGCAAAGTGATCGAGCACAGAACTTAAGCAGTCAATTTATTCGTCACTTCTTGTGCTCTATTGAAACTTTGCAATCGTTCAAGCATCACTAAAAGACACCAACGCAGTTAGAAAAGCGAGGGAGGGCAAATCTCTGCCTTTATTTGTAGAGAAGATTCTGTGTGAAGATTCTTTGAGTCCTGTCTGGTGATGAACTTTCCGGTCTAGGTGATAGTCTGTGTGACCCACAGAGAGGGTCGAGTGCTCCGAGTTGTCCACCACGCTCTAACTTAACTACTAAGAATGGTCCATGGTTGTTGGTAATGTTTTGTAAACATAGGATGATTTTGCATGTTTTGTTACACTGGGAAAATATATATATTAGGCATGGTGGCCAAGTGTTGATTGTTATGACAATGTACACTCCGGCCTACTTTCGAGTGTACACCATGTAGTAACGTGGTTGGCCCCCTTACTTTTTGCCTTCAGAAAACTGTCAATTCTTGTTGGCATAGATCAAAAGGTGCTGGAAGCATTCCTCAGAGATTAGGGTCCATATTGACATGATGGCATCAACAGTGCCGCAGATTTCTTTTTTTGGTCGGCCTGCACACATGAAGTGAATCTCCCGTTCCAACCCACATCCCAAAGATGCTCTATGGATTGAGACTCTGGTGTGAGACAATGTGAGAGGGCCATTTAGTACAGTGAAAATTGTCATGTTCAAGAAAACAGTCTGGATGAATTCCAGCTGTATGACATGGAGCCATTATCCTGCTGAAAGTAGGGCCATCAGATGTTGGGTTCATTGTGGTCATAAAGGGATGGACCATGGTCAGCAACAATATCAGTAGGTGTGGCGTTGCAACGATGTCAATTGTACAAGGGCCCAACAAAGTGGGCCAAGAAAATATTCCCCCACACGACATGACACCACCACCACCAGCCTGACACGGCAGGAGGATCATGCGTTCAGGTTGTGAGCCAAATTCTACCCTACCATCCGAATGTCGAAAGCAGAAATCGATACTCATCAGACCAGGGCAATGTTTTTCCAATCTTCTACTGTCCAATTTTGATGAGTTGTGCAAATGTAGCCTCATTTCTGTATTGGAAAGAGTGGACCCGTGTGGTTTCTGCTGCTGTAGCCCTCTCAGCAGAAAGTTCGAGTAATGTGCATTCAGAGATGTCCTCTGGCATACCTTGGTTTGAACGGGGTGAGCGATTTGAGTCACTTTGCCTTTCTATCAGCTGAAACAGTCTGCCCATTTCCTCTGACCTTTGCAACAACAAGGCATTTCCGCCCAACAGAACTCGACGCTCACTGGATGTTTGCTCTTTTTCGGACCATTCTCGTAACCTGAGATGGTTGTGCTGTGAAAATCCCAGTAGATCAGCAGTTTTGAAAATACTCAGACAGGCCCTTCTGGCCACCAAACACTATGCCACTTCTCAAAGGCACTCTAAATCACCTTTCTTCCCCATACTGATGCTCGGTTGAACATGCAGGAGATTGTTCTTTGTACATTGTCTACATGCCTAATGTACTCAGTTGATGCAATGTGATTGGCTGATTAGAAATTAAGTGTAACCGAGCAGTGGGACAGGGTGTACCTATAACGTGGCCGCGGCTTGAGTGTATATGTATCATAGTATTATAGTTTATATGGTTGAAAAAAGATACATTGTCCATCACTTAACCAGGAAGGAAAGGAGTGGATGAAGCAAGCGATTCCACAGATTAAAACAGTTCTCATAGTTAAAAAAGCCCTGTGCACCTCTGGTGATTAAAACTTGATTCTCAGAAATGTGCATTGGTTAGAAAAGTTTTTTCAAATTATTAATTCCTGTGTGTACAAAGACCACCCTGTAACATTGTATTGTATGCTTGAGAATGGCTCTATTGATAAGCCGAAACAGTTGACACCTTATTTGCAATGGGTGAATAAAAGATCTTTGATCTCATTGGAGGCTACCTCATTGTATGTTCTTTGGATATTGCCTGCCCAATCCGTGGATTGGCTCGTGAGGTGGCACCAACATACACTCACTGTTGAGCTCCACCAATTGATGAGTGCTATTATGTGTTTGTTATTCATGTGGTATATTATGTGTTTCCTACATTTTTTGAGTATAGATAGAAGGTTATTTTCACTAGAACTAGTACATTCTCTTGTACATACTGTGAGTTTTAAAACTTCTATTTGGGGAGAACTAAACACAGAAAAAACACAACTGCCTCACTAGAGGGGTGGGCTTCAACCCAGCAGCTGCTCTCTAATGTGTAGTCCATTGGGCCGGAATTACTGACATCACAGTATTCTGTGTGTGGGACTGATAGTCAATCCCTTGAGAGAGGAAAGTATTAAAGCTCCGTAGGAAGGGAGTTAAGCATCCAGGATCAAAACTTAAAGCGAACCTTCAGCAGGTTTCACCCCACTAAATCTCAAAGTCCTCAGGTAGGGTATGAAAATTTCATTCTAGAATTCTTTTTTTATGTGAAGAAATCTCACCATTTACCTACAAAAAATCTCCCCCCAGGCAGAAATGACGCTTCTGACCTCATATTCATGTGCTTATAACACTTATAAACATGATGTACATCATATTAAAGATTAAAAATCTAATCAGATGACATCAGGATTTGGTTCTGTAAGCTACACAAAACGTGTAGTACATACAGGTTGAAAGTTGAAATTGAATCTGCAGCTCACCATTTTCAACCTACAGTATTTTCGGAATATAGGCGCACGGATTATAAAGCGAACAATAATAAATTGTTATGCTAAAAAGTCTAGGTTCTATATGAGGCACACTGGATTACAAGGTGCCCTATTAAAGAATGACTGACAGCGGTGGCAGGACTGTTCACAGTTCAAGGCAGCGTTGTCTGTAAGTACGGTTTCATATATAAGGGGGCACGGACTAAGGCTCACCTTTGATTATGAGAAATCTAAGGATTTTTTGTGTGCCTTATGCTCCAAAATTAAGGTATATCTTAAGTTGCCTGGATATCTGGTTCGGTAGCTCAAAAAGCCATAAGCCTGATGAGATTCAGTACATTAATTTGACATAGATAAGGCCTTCTTAGAGTGAAACTTCACCTTGCACCCACTAAACTGATCCATCTCATATTATTCATTGTAGATAACCTGGTGAGATTGACATTAAGGAGGGAATTGTAGAAATGACATGTCATAGGCCTACGAGACGGGGGGAAAATAGTAGTTGTAGTGGGGTAGGTTAGTTCTCTTTTATTTACGCACTTCTACGTATGCCTATGTGAGTTGAAATCTGGAGAACCTTGAACTATTTCCTTACGAGGACCTGTCACCCAAAACGTGACCCACCAAATTGACCCGCCCTCATATCTTCTCCCAGCCCCTTTCTCCCCAGTCCAATTTTTAATAAAATTTATGTGGGTAAATTGATTTTACAAACCGATTCCGACCTCTTACAAAAAAGTGCTTCCGTATCGTATCTGTGTCGGGGCGGTAGTAGGTGGCTTAGTTTTATCATAAGGGCGGCCGCAGAACACACCCTGTCAGCGGGGGACCTGTAGGAGAAGCCGGCAGCATGCATATATTTGCGTAATCAGCCGCTTCCGTGCTGCGGTCCGCCGCACTGACAGTGCAGGTCGCCGTTTCCTCTTCACATTGCGTGTTATGTCACGCGGCCAATGCCGGCTTACACAACAGCGGCTCCGAATAAGTTGCCATGAAGCGGTGTATGTAGTAACATAAAACAGTGTTAGGTTGACAGAAAGGAATATGTGTAAGAAATTAAAATTGAAAAGATCCAAGGTTTTCCAAAACACTGCCTATAGTATACACTACCACTGTCAGGTCAAGTTCTGATGACTGCGTCACTCTCTCCGTTGTTGGATATTTTGAGCAAATGTTCAGTCTTCCAATGTTTTTTTTCCTTCCATAATAATGAACTACAATTCCACTAGAGCTCTGATATCTGCCCTTTATAGCAATGTACTATATAGTACCTAGTAATACCAATTTTCCGCAGGATTGGTTTTGCAATTGTTTAGGATATTCTCGGGGGCAGATGTAGACGCCATGGGCCGAGACGTTAACAATTATAACTCAAAGTCTTGGATCACTTCTAACATATGGTACTAGAATTCAGCATTCTTGGTGAATGGTCGAGGATTGCCCTTACTGGCCTTGCTTTCAATCTGTAGTTTCAGAACCATTGTAGGACCTTCAAAACCTTACAAGCTAATTTTTTTTTACCTGTAGAAGCGTGAATAGATTGCATGAAGTTTCATGAGTGAAGGTCTTCTCTAGATAAAATTGGTGTGGGTGGATTTGATGGCCATGGGCCCCTAGACGACCTTGGCCCTGGTTACAAAGCCCAAACACGCTATCTTATAATTGAACTACTGGATATTTCTATTAATTGCGAAATCTAAAAACATGATTTTGCATTTCAAAACTATTTGCAGCATTGCTTGGAACATGCACTGTCACTTTCTTAGTTGGAGAGAGAAATGAGATTTCACTGATAAACTCAAACCATAAGGTCAATGAATGGGATGATTGTGAAATAAAAAATCATTGCATAAAAATGTCAAACACTCCTTCAGAATTCTCAAGGATCGGCTGAAGTCTCATCACTCAGTTTACATTGTGCGGGTTGTTAGAGAAGAAATCAATTAGAGAAATGGAAAACAGGGTCCCAGTCTGGATCTTTAAAAGCATGGCAGAATACATCAGAGACTGACAAAAAATGCATTATTTTCTGTCCAAAACATACAACATAAATTGTCAGGTCAGCCCAAAGGTCATTCCTTAACTTACTTATATATACAGTTCTTCAGCAGGCCAGACCTTTACCTATTATGCCGCATACATAATGTTTGCATGAGCAGAACATTATCTAACGGATATTTAAAGAGCTGACGCGTGTGTGAAAATGGAACAGACTTATCTCATATTCAGGCTTAATTACTCTATCACACACGGAAGACAAGTTAGGCATATACTGAACAACGCACATATGACACAGTGGACACAGAGAAATTTTAGCAGCCAACTCTCTTCAAGGCAATGAAGTTCTTTTAGCTTGTGAGATAAACAAGGTATGAACCAGGCTTCGGAGATCCCTTGTTTACGCAGGAGCACAAGGCAGCCACGGAGGCTTTTCTCCTCTCTGCTTTAGTCTGATCATAAAAATTCTTTAGACTAAATGTCTTCATATATTGTAGATACTATGTCTCTAATCCCCATTAGTCCATCTTTCCATAGCTGGAATGAAGCCATAAAACTGTAGCGTGCAAAGTAGAAAGCAATAGAAAACCTTTTTGGATGCTTAATGAAACTCAAAGAGCTTTCCTAAGTATAATGAAATATTAGTTTTGAACCCTTTATCTCATCTGTAGACGGTTCAGTTTATTAGCTCTTGTGAATGTTAAGATGATATGGATAATGAGCCTTTCTTCTATTACGGACATGGAAGGAAGTGAATGGGAGAGTGAGCTAAGACTTTGATGTATGTTTGATCACTATCCGCGCATCATTCTAACAAGTGTAATGGCTTGATCTAAGGGGGTAGCAGTGTGCACCTGTGGACTTTTTCAGTTATCAACTGTAGAAGGAAGTTCTATAATGTTATAAAGGGTTGAAAATCAATTGTGTAAAAGATGTGGACTCTCCAACAACATTAACTGAGTGTATGAATCCCAATGCACGTAAAGAAAAAAAGGTTTGTCATTAATTATATCGCGGGGGGGACAGTGGTGTGATAATATGTAATAGGTGGGTGTAAGGGCTGCTGTTGACTACCCTCCTGCAAGGGGACCGTAATAACTAAGTCCCCCTGACTTGCTGCCATGCAATAAGACTTTCAGAATAAGACTACCAAAATGCAAAAATTTACACAACTGTTTAGGGAATCACGCAACAGTGTCCCAATATCAAGGTCCCCCTTTTATATATGTTAGTTGTTACACATTACCCCCATTCTGCATTATCCTGTGAACAGTCTCAACTGACAGAGAATGGGGGGTATTAGTAGGGTCTTCGGGGTGTTCCTGTCCCCCGTGCCTGCACACTCTCCTGCTCTCAGCCGGAAAAATTTTTCAGATGTGAAAATTCACCGGCTGCATTTATTTCTTAGATTAAATTTCGTAGCTAGCACGAGTCGCCGCATATGCAATAATGAGCCACAAGGGTATTACTAGCCGTTGCCTTGAGATGTTACCAAGTCGAGCGCATATGCTATTTGCCGATGGCGACGCGTCATGGGGACGGCGTTTGGCGACGGAATACAGGGTGGCGTCATTTACAAAACATATGCGAAAACCATGCAACAGCTTAAATTGACTAGAAGAGTGTGCTGGTGACCTCCTTCACCCAAGGCTCAGGGGGTGAGCGGTGATGTGTAGGCACACGTGCGGGGTCCCCGTTCGACCGAATCTCATGCGCGCCCAAGATGGCCGAAATCGGCCAATTCCGGAGTTGAAATGCCATTAGACTGTTATGTTCTCGCATTCAATACATCTCGACACCATGACAGTATGTGGAACTATGCATTGAGCCACTCCTTTATTACACACTGTTGTTTGCTTTCATAAACAACTTGTTTTTTAGATCTTTTAGATTTTTTTTCTTTGCGTGCTCCATCTGTAAGAAACATCCTTTGCTATCATATCAAAATATGTGAATATTTTAATATCATGCACAATGTGAAGAGAGATTTGTTGTCTGCGTAATTTATGTGTACTGTCACCATATATAAATATAGTTGCTGTTTTGAAAGACAATAATCGATTTAACTTGTTGGGCTACAAATGTGTACATATACAGCCCGTGAAATCCAGTGGTGCAGTAGTATTGGCCGAGACAGGAATGCTGCTGATTTATGTTTAGCTGTTTAGAGTTAGGTCAGGTTTCCTTCATGTGTGCTGCTTCCAGCACACTGTATAATAACTGTGCAGACAGACTCACATGTTTCAGGACAGTGAATATTTGATACACTTCTCAATTCATGTCAATAGACCTTATAATTTACATGTCTGATTTTGCACTCCAGGAAGGTGCATTGTGGCGGTTTGTAAAGGCTGTCCACAGGCTCATAGCAGAACACTTATAAGGCAGTGTAATTACAACCATTCACTGTTACATTTCATTAGAACTCCCAACACTGTGTGAAAAAACTAAACAAGCACATCTGTACTACTGATTTATTGCTGGGTTATCCTATTGAAGTGAGCATTACATGTAGTTCTACCCAAAGGTTAAGGAATACTTTTTCTGAATGTAATGGTACTGAAATAAGATGTGGTTTTTGATCCACTTGAAAAGTAAGCTTATGAAGCAAATCCCATCCAAATACATATGCGTTGCCAGTCTGTAAACAGCTAACAGAACAAAATCCTTTCCATAAAAAGTTAGATATTGAATTGTTGCAAAATGATAAAACAATATGAGATTATGGCAAAAGGAAATCCAATTGGTTCTTCAAAAATTATCCCTATAACTTTGTTAAACAGATTAAACTTAAAACGTTGGCTTTTGGAAAAGGGGAATAAAAAAGTAAAAACTAACAAAAATATATCCTGTACATCAAGCTTGTTACAGTTTGTTTCCCTTATAGTTTAGCTTAATGACCAATGATTTTGTATAGAAAGATAAACAATTAGTTATATTATCATCCTAGGGCACCCATAGGTTTATAGTTATTCCATAGAGCATGCAAAATAACATCCATTGCTCATCAGAACTAGGACAAGGTATTTTTGGCAAATGGATATGTAAAGGCATTTGCAATATAAATATTGCAAAATGGCTAGTTGGCAAAGTATGAATTTTAATATTGGCTGTGAAAGATATATGATTTGTGGACAGTCTGGGGCGCCAATCTTTCATGTAGTCCACCAAAAATAAAATTAGCATTTTAAAATGTTAAACTTTAAAGTTGGGACCTATGGTCTTAATACACGGGATGAGTGAGCTTTAATAATGGAGGAACTCTTATAGACTCCTTTTTTCTTTCGTTTTTTTTTGTAATCCAGATATGATTGACTGCAAAAAGAATGGACATTTTGGGCCTTTTCTTTTCTTCTAATGTTTTTCTTATATGTGTTTCTTCTTTTTGTTTTTTTTTGTAAAAAAAAAATAAAGAACAATTAAAAAAAAAAAGAAGAAGTTAAATTGCCATTTTATTTGGTTTACGTTACAGTCAAGGCTAATGAGTGCTGAAACTCTAGTCTTATACTAATGTAGAATGTACCACTCAACGACAACTTTATTAGGTATAACCATGCTAGTAACGGGTGGACCCCTTTTGCCTCAGAACTGCCTCAATTCGGGCATAGAAGGTCGCTGGAAGCATATCCCAAGATTTTGGTCCATATTGACATGATGGAATCACACAGTTGCCGCGATTGGTCGGCCTGCAACATCCATGATGCGAATCTCCCGTTCCACCACACATCCCAAAGATGCCTATTGGATGAGATCTGGTGAATGTGGAGCATTTGAGGACAGTGAATCACTTGTTCAGTTCAGAAACCAGTCTGAGATGATTCCAGCTTTATGACATGGCGCATTTCCTGCTGAAAGTAGCCTCAGATGTGGGGACATTGTGGTCCATAAAAGGGATGGACATGGTCAGCAACAATACTCAGGTAGCTGTGGCGTTTGCAACGGTGCTCCAATTGGTACCAGGGGCCCAAAGAGTGCCAAGAAAATATTTCCCCACACCATGCACCACCACCCACCAGCCTGAACCGTTGATACAGGCGGATGGATCCATGCTTTCATGTTTGATGTTGTTGACGCCAAATTCTGACCTACCATCAGAATGTCGCAGGCAGAAATCGAGACTCATCAGACCAGGCAACGTTTTTTCCAATCTTCTGACCAATTTGAGAGCGTGTGCAAAATTGTAGCCTCAGTTCTGTTCTTAGCTGAAAGGAGTGGCACCCGGTGTGTCTTCTGCTGCTGCAGCCCATGCTTCAAATGTTCGAGTTACGGTGCATCAGAGATGCTCTTCTGCCTATTGGTTGTAACAGGTGGCGATTTGGTCATGTTGCCTTTCTATCAGCTCGAATGGTTGTGCGTGAAAATACCAGTAGATCAGCAGTTTCTGAATACTCAGACAGCCCTTCTGGCACCAACACCCATGACACGTTCAAGGCACTCAAATCCCCTTTCTTCACCATACTGATGCTTGGTTTTAAAACTGCAGGAGAGTGTCTTTTGACCACTGTCTACATGAGTTGCCCCATGTGATTGGCTGATTAGAAATAAGTGTTATCTTACGAGGCAGTTGGACCGGTGTACCTAATAAAGCGGCACCCGGGAGTGTATAAAGCCATAGTGATTTCACAAGAAATTATTAAAAACAAAATGATGACTACTCTGTCGCTCATCCTTTTTATTTCCAAAGGTATGGCTTTTTTGTTCTGAAAGTAAGGTTGACAAAATCTCTAAATCAAGAGAGTGGAGTGGGCGGAGACTATGTCCTGTCTGTTTATGTCCTCAAGTGAGGCAATTTAGCTTGCCTACCACCGATGGGTGTCGATCCATGTGCCTGTGTGTTCACTCTCAAATTTAATTAAGCAGTAAATCCTTTAGTTTTTAACCTTAACAAGTGCACACACCACAACACACACCACCCACCATGTACAATGCACACAGTGCACAATACACATACATAATGGGGCCACAAAGACATAGTAACTTACCCGCGTAAATCCGTCGCGACTCCAGCCGCTCCCGCTTCTTACTAACGCGGACTGGAATTCGCACGGAGTCCGGCCGGGGATTCATCAAGGTCTAGCCTCTTCCATCCGCCGTCCACCAGGTGGCGCTGCTGCGGCTGAAAAAGCATTGAACGACACCGAGCTTAAACCGAACGGACCAAAGGTGAAGGTAAAGCGGTCCCAAGCGACACTTGATTGTTTAAAATGCGGGCGGTTTTTCCGAATCGTCGGGTATTCCTCGGCCACTCCCTCGATTGCCGTCGCCCATGCCGGCACCGAAGGGGAACAATCGATCGCGTGCGGCAAAATCCCGGCAGAGCCCAGGCAAATACCGGGAAAACGGCGCAAATCGGAAATATTTGGGGGTAAACACGCCGGGGAAAACGCGAATCGGGCCATTAGTAATGACCAAAGAACACATGTATATGGTGACCCGGTTGGCAAGTTTCCATTTACATGGAAGATTAGGAAATATGTATAAGTGGTAGAAATCAAAGTAAAACAGTTACATAATAAGTCTATTAGCCTGTCGCTGGCTGTGAATAACTAAGGATTAATAGCTTATCCGCACAGAGCTTTACTGCAGATAACAAAAGGTGGGAGGAAGGGAAGGGGAGCTAGGATGAGGTGCAATTTAAGGTTAAACCTAGATGATAGGTCAACCTCCTCTGTCAATTTTATTGTTTATTTTCGCTAAAAGGCATTGTAACAGAGACTTCATTTTTAGGATGGCGCGCGTGATTATAATGACGAACAATCAAGGGATATAAAGGAATGTGGGGGTGGACGTGAAACAGACGTCAGTAAGCAACAGCAGGGAGTCTACCAATCAAGCGACTACATGAGGCTAGGGAATTCTCCGCCACAATTCTGCTTCCTTCATAATTTCTATATAGTTTTGTGAAACCAAATAAAGTACGCGCATTGCAGATTTGCCATGGCAATGATCGCATGAGTGACATTTAAATCAGCGAATGTGTCTGAATTCTATCTTACAACGTGCACGCATGCTAATTAATTAGAAACACGCAGCCAGCGCACACTGAAAATGGATGTCTTGAATCCTACCCCAACACACAGAGAGACAGAGAAAGTTCTGTAGAATCACAGACAGAGATGGAGGGACTCATAGGCAACAGGAGAGATCTTGTACCTCCCTATTCTGTGCAGTTGACATCTGTATCCACTGTTCTGTACACATCCAGCTCTGCTGCATAACCTTCTGCCAGCTCCTCCCTCCCATGAAACCGACTGATAAACGAACAATGAACAAAGTACGGAATCATAGGGCTTATAAACACATGGAGAGCACCACTGAAGTAAGAAAACTGCTGCATATAGGTAACAAACATAATAGGTAAAGTTGTTTTACATCTCTAGAGCTATTAATTTGTGGAAAAAAAATCTTTTACAGTTACTTTTAAGGAAAATGGGTGAGTTGGTGCTCACCGCCTCAGGTATTCTACAGGTTGGCACAACACTATCATATGTATTCAGTAGCCACACTCGACAGGATCCAGTGGTGCACTCAAAGACATAGGTAAAGTTTTTCTTAATAATTGAAGACTTAATGTCATTATGCTTTTTGGGGTGGAGTTCCACTTTCCCAAGTGTCAAAACATTTAGGGTGTGATTCTGTAATGTCACATATGTATTATAGATCTCCTACATCTCCAATGCCTGATCATACCTCATAGTTTCAGAATTTTTTATATGTTTTTAACAGATTTGTTTTAACATTCCTCTTTTGAAATGGCTTTTCTTTTTTCCTATACACATATCTATGTATTGTTTTATTTTTGGTCTTATTTTACACTTACTCCACCCCAAAAAAGTGTTGTAACCTTAGTACCTATGTCTACCATGTATGCCTGAGTGTGCAATTCGAATAGACCATATATAGATTTTATATTAAATATGAGTGATGCGGGAAACTCAAAGACTGTAAGGACCGCTGGTGAAGATAGCAATCTGAAGGGGTTTCTCAAACTGCCAACTGGCTATAACAATAAATAGTACCATGAGGATTGGCAGCATTGACCAGCTGGACTTATTTATCTCATTGCAGTAAGTCTGAAAACAGTGAAATGACAATATTAGCACTTTCTTAACCTTATGCATATGATGTTGATAAGACTCTTATAGACCTATTGTAAGTGTGAGCTTAGTCAATAATCTGGCACATTGTACTGGTATGCCAAGTAGGTCTTCTTTGTTGCACTCCCATTAACATTTACTTATTGCGTAACTAAAGGTTTGAAGCCATTAGTTTTTTTTCCCAGAAATGATTAATGCAGATAATACTAATACAAATATGATATTAAGCCCTTCACAATTTCCATACAGCAATACACATTCTAATTGCACATACCCCATGCTGATGGCATGCTGACAGACATCATGGCAGTGGTCCACTTCAAGTTGCTATATCTTTTAAACCATTTATGCCAGTGGCACATTTCACATGGCCATATTTTATGAACACAGTTCTGACATCATTTTAAATAGAAGAATCTTCCCTTTAGCATCACATCAGGATTATGTTTCTAGGTGCCATGGAACTGGGGCTAATCCACTGTAAATTTGCTGGAAATTCATAAGTGGATATATCTAGTTCTGTGGCACCAATAAAAACAGCCCAATGGTAAAGGGGAGATTGATTAACTTCTTTAAAATGACATCAGAACTGTGTCTCTAGGTGCCATGGTTCAGAAGATATAGTTATTTGAAATGTGCCCCCTTCACCCTGTCAGCTGAAGGCAGAATGCAGGTGCTGGAAGGAGACAGAGCTGATAGATTGCAAAAGTACATGCACTCTCTACATCTGTAGCTGATCCTGTGAAAGTCTGAATTATTGAACATTATATACTTTTAACATACCTTTATTTTGGTAAAGGTTTCTTCAATTTTACTGCAATTTTACTGCTAAAACTGTAATGGGAAAAATGTCAATAAAAGAAGAAGTACCGGTAAAAATTGTTATGATTTGTAAAGCTGTGGGCTTTGAGGTGTATGGAAGTTTTTAAGTAAAGTTTTTTTTACAACTTCCATTAAAAAAAATTGAGATGTACATGCCATGCCAGCAGAGTGTTCCCAAAATATTGTTTAGTTAGTTTCTTCCTATCTTCAATAAAATATCTAATAAATGCAAATATAAGGGATGAGACAGAAGGATTATGTGTTCTTTCCATATGAGATATGGCCTCTGCAGCTTTACAAAGCATAATGCTAAGATTTCCAAACAAAAGCTCCAGTTTTAATATTTGTATCCACATGAAAAAAGTCCATGATTTATTCAATTCTCCATTTTGATGTTTTGAAATTATAGTGAACATTTAATTGTGAAGCCTAATTTTTTTTATGTTATAACTATTATTATACTGGCGATCTCCTACTTAAGAACACCCGACTTACAGACGACCCTAGTTACAAACGGACCTCTGGATGTTGGTAATTTACTGAAATTTAGCCCCAGGCTACAATAAACATCTATAACAGTTATCAATGGTGTCTGTAATTAAGCTTTATTATTAATCCTGGTTCTTATGACAACCAAACATTTTAAAATCGAATTGTCACAGAGGCCAAAAACAATTTAGCTGGGGTTACAATTAGAAAGTATACAGTTCCAACTTATATCCAAATTCAACTTAAGAACAAACCTACAGAACCTATCTTGTACGTAACCTGGGGACTGCCTGTATTAAAGTAGCTTTAAATAACATGTTCCAATTGGATGGGCCGTGCCTTAATGCTACATGTTGGTAATTAGAGATGAGCGAGCACTAAAATGCTCGAGTGCTCGTTACTCGAGTTGAACTTTTCCCGATGCTCGAGTGCTCATATCAAATAACGAACCCCATTGAAGTCAATGGGAGACTCGAGCATTTTTCACTGAAAGAACACATTGAAATAACATTGAAGAACACATTGCAGATGTTTGCAGATGTTTTCACTTAAAGAACACATTGAAAGAACACTGCTAAATTATCCGAAGACACGCATGCTGAACGATGTTTTTCACAATAGTATGTGAAGAACAATATGTGTGAAGAACACATTGCAGATGTTTCCATACATCTGCAATGTGTTCTTCACACATATTGTTCTTCACCGTTCGGCACGCGTGTCTTCGGATAAGTTAGCAGATGTACGGAACATCTGCAATGTGTTCTTCACTGTGTTCTTCACTGTGTTTCGTTAAGTAAATGCTCGATCTCAAGCCGGCGAGCTACACGTCTGAGCAACGAGCCGTTTTGAGTACGCTAATACTCGAACGAGCATTAAGCTCGGACGAGTATACTCGCTCATCTCTATTGGTAATATTACTTTTAACACATACATTTTTATTTATTTGTGTCATTTTTCTTTATCTGTTATGCTGGGGCATACAACTGTAGAGAAAAGAAATCAAATTTGAATCCCCTATTGATGTTTACACAATAAAGGTGATTTTTATCCCTCTTACTTTACAATTGGACTCGGTTTTATTACTGTTTTAGCTCCTATAACTCAGTGATGGTCAGTGTTATATTCCAGGGTGTGGAAGGGGACTCTCTAACCGGACACTTTAGATCCCTCTGTGCTCTGAGATGCTGTTTGTTGACAATGTGGATAGAGTATCAGGGTACAGGATTATTTACACTTTTATTTAGTTTCTGAACATTCTACTAGTATCTGACACATAGAGAAAGAGAGATGAGAGATGATGAGATCTTTGACATGGATGTACCACACAATGACACACTGTCAGCTCTGCTACATCTGAGCTATAACACAAACAGATGCCCCCCTGTAATAAGTGCATGTCTTATCTGTAGCTTGTAGAGTAAGTCTCTGCAGGATGCTGCTTGCCAGCAGGAAGTGTCTGTTTGTGAGCTTGTATTGTAATGTGGGGAGGAGGTGATGGAGGCAGAGAGGAGATGCAGACAGGAGAAACTATTCATGTTAAGAATCTGCCATGCCCAATCCTAAATCAGAAAATAGACAGTCGGATCCCAGGGCAGCCAAAATTGTATGCACCAGGACTGATAGAGACAGGTTGAAATTATATCTGTGAAATGCTGTATTTTTGTTAATAATAGTGAATTAGAGAATGTGTTATTTTGTTATCCTGAGTATATTTAAGAATCTTCGTGGGAATACTCCTTTAATATTCCCACTGCAGGGAAGAAGGAATTCCTATGATGTACTGTGGTCAGTCCATGAAAAACCCATTTTTCTGGCCGCTGTCCTAAGTTTTGTTCAAACAGAAACCACAGGATAAGGGATAAGTGTATCCATCTGCTAGGAGCCCAATGATCCAAGAACGACCAACAAGTGCCCCTGGATTATACAATTAAAGGAAAGGCTGGAGCACATGTTCCAATGCTAAACATACTTAGATAAGAGATCTTTTATGTTGATGTTTTATGGAGATGTTTTTTAAATGTTTTTATGGCTAAACATTTTTAAGGAAATTATCAGGAATGTCTGTGCCACCTGACTTTAAACTAATCAGGGACTGCATAGCAAAATTTTACCTTGTTAACCACTTAGTACAGCTTAGGCTCCTGTGGTTAGCTCTCAGCGACGTACTCAGACAGTGCTGAGCTGATGCCGTTTTAGCTCTGCAATTGATTGCTTGTTCATGTCCCATAGGGGAACAAGTAAAAAAGTAAAAAAAAAGAAAAAAAAAGGTTTAAAATAAAAATGAACTACCGTATTTTTCGGATTATAAGACGCTTCTTACTATAGGACCCACCTTACTATAGGACTCAGATTAAGGCTTCCAAAAAAGTAAAAATATATTTTAAACCAATTAAAATATCCCTGTTGGTCGCACTAAAGCAAAGCACACACAGATCTGCTCCATCCATACATTTACACACACAGCTCTGCTTCATCCATACATTTACGCAAACAGATCAGCTATACACACACACAAACAGAAATAGGAATACTAACCACTGCTGCATACACTGTGCACTACTATACACACACACTAACCGGGTGCTACAAAACACATAAGCACACACAGCTCTACTATACACATATAAGGAACACTCTGGGATGTACTACACACATGAATACATACACAGCTCTGCCATACACATATAAGGAACACTCTGGGAAGTACCACACACATGAATACACACACTGCTCTACAATACACATATAAGGAACATTCTGGGAAGTACCACACACATGAATACACACACAGCTCTACAATACACATATAAGGAACACTCTGGGAAGTACTACACACATGAATTCATACACAGATCTGCTTTACACAAATAAGGAACACTCTGGGAAGTACTACACACATGAATACACACACAGCTCTGCTATACACATAAGGAACACTCTGTGAAGTACTACACACATGAATACATACACAACCAGGAACACACTGGGAAGTACTACACATATACATAACCGTTCTCCCCTTCTTCTTACCCTGTCCCAGCACAGCATGGCAGTATCAGACCTGTGGTGATGTAAGAAGAATATGATCAGTCACATGATGCTGACATCACCGCAGGTCCTTTGGGACACTCGGTAGAGGAGAGAGCTTCTGTTATTGACTCTGATCCCATGCTGCCTGCCCTGACCTACCGCTATGTTCCCGACTGTGATCTTGTACTGCCTGTCTCAACCTTCTGCTTACCCTGATAACAAGCTTGCCTTACGTTTCTGTACTTCACCTTGGCCACCACAGCGGACAGAGTCACACCTGTGGAGCGACCTGGTGGTACCACGCCGCAGCAAATTCAATATTATAATAGGAGCCAGGAGTATAGATAAATGTTTGCCTTCTTCTGGATCAATCTAATTTATAGGTTGGACTTGATGGACTGATGTCTTTTTCTAACCTTTTTCACTATGTTAGGCTGCATTCAGACAAATCTATTCCCACTCGGCTACAACTGGGGACCCCTCCCCTCTCCATAGCAATGTACAGGTCGTAACACGGGGAAAGATAGGACATGTCCTATCTTTTTCCTGTGTATGGAGCGGTACGCGGCACCATCTATGCTGTCTATGCGTTCGTGTAATTGTAGTCTTACATTATCTGTGAATTGCCAACAGCACCTGAGTTCCGATTTAAGTGAAAAGGTGCTTTTCTGCAGTTCTCTGGCTTATCCACTACAAAAAACTGAGCTAGACTACTTGCTTTATTATTTATTACTCTGCTAGTATCAGCCATTTAGTGGGTCTCCTAAGTGTATGACATACACCTATCTGATGTTGATGATCCTATCCTATGGATAGGTTATCAATATCATCTTTTCTACACAACTTGATAATCAAGACAATTATTGGGACCTATGCTCTTTACACAGTTAATTGTATCTTTAATGCAGCATGAAAGATGCTTGTTCTAGCCGGGATGAGCCAGTGTAAGACCTTATTAAATTTTTAATGAAAATGTGTATTTTTTTTTACAATGACTTCATAAAAGGAAAAGGATTTATTATACTTTATATTTTAGCTGTAAGTGATGTGAGGAAAATAAATTATAAAGTTGAATGCCTAACTTGTGGAATGGGGAACAAGGTTCATGTTTTGCTAGGAAAGACTAGCAAGGTTATCGACTGTGTAAAAAAATGGAATGAGCCCCGGGCTGCTTTCATCTTAAATACAATGGAAGACTAAAAATGTATTCAGTGTAACCCTGAACTGTAAGGATACATTAGTCTTATGTAAATACCCCACTTCTGCTTTAGAAATGTGTCTCTAACAAAATATTCTGTTCTTTAGCCTAAAGTGCATTAGGAAGGCAAAGGGTCTTACCAAATAATATGGTGGCATTATTCATTACCATTTAAAAAGAAAACCTACTATGACATAAATTTGTAAATAATTGCATTTTTCATAAAATAATAATTCTGAATCACCCTTTTTAACCCTTCAATTAGTGCCATAACTAGAATCAGGGGTCCAGGGGCAAAATTCCAAATGGGGCCCCCAAACAATCACTTCTGTGGTGAAAATACCAGAAGTGAATGGGGAGTGTGCTTACTGTAGAAAAAAAACAGCTAGAAAAAATCCTAAAACATTGGCTACATGTATCAAAAATAGTGCAAACTGCACTATGTGCAGTGTGTGACAGATTCATGAAATGTGTTGCACGGTCTTCGTGAATCTGGTGCCCCCAGCACTGCTCCAACAGAATTTACCAACTTTTTTTGGTGCACCTTTAACATAGGAAGTGTGACATATGTCTATCTGACACTGCATGATAAAACTGACACACGGTCTGACTCGACCAAATTTTGTGTTGCGTTGGGTATAGTGCAACCACAACACAAATTTATATACACGTGCAAGCAGTTTGCACTAAAAGCAATGTGCAAGTTAAGACAAAAAACTGGTGCAGGGCCTTCAATAAATGTGTGCCTGTCCTTACTTAAAGGGGTTTTCCCACACAGGAAAGTTAGGCCATATCCACAGAAGCTGACGGAAATTGCCGAGCGCCATGCTCAACAATCTCCTTCAGCTCCTTAAAGATTAATGGAGCAGAACGGTCATGCACGGCCATCTGCTCCATTAATCTGAAGGGGCAACAAGGGGTCCCTCATTTTCGCAATCTGCGATTCGACGGACCCCTAGTTTTTGCGATCTGCAGGGGTCTCAGCACTGAGACCCTCAATGATCAGAAAGTACTTCCCTTCGTGGGTAGACCCCTTTAAGTGCCCCCCTTTAGATTTCCAGCCACCTTGCTTGTCACTTCCATCACCTGCTGCAGAACCTTGTAATATAGAGCTTATCTGCTGCAGAACACCACAAAACACACCTCACCTGCTGCAAATCATCATACACACCTCAGCTGCTGCAGAACATCCTGATGCACACTTAGCTGCTGCATAACCTCATAATACACACCTCAGCTTCTGCAGACCCTCACAATACACACCTCAGCCCCGACAGAACCAAATAATACTCATCTCAGCTGCTACAGAACAAAATAATACACATCTCAGCTGCTACAGAACCAAATAATACACATCTCAGCTGCTATGAAGCCTCAAAAAACACAGCTGTCCTGCTGCAGAACATCATAATAGACACCCTTAGCTGCTGCAGAACCTCATAATCAACATCTTGGAGGTGGATTTGTCAGAGATTTCACCCTTAAAAATGCTGCTGATTTTCCACATGGGAATTCTGTGTGGAAACACTGCAGCATTTTAGTCCAGAGTGGATATATCCTTGTTCTCAAAGATGTAAAATCCTGACCAGTGTGATAGATAAATAATAGATAGATAAGAGATATATAGAGATTAATAGATAATGATATATAGGTAAATAGATAGCTATATAGAGATACATAGCATGGAACTGAATACATATAAAATAAACATACATCATGTAGCAGGCAGCCTGGTCAGGAGTAAGGGGCCCTTTTACAGTATCGAGTTGGAAGTGGATTTCATAACTATTTGATAGAGGAGAAATGAGCTGCTTCCTATATCCTCTAGTGCATTACCTACCTATACAGATACCAACTCGGCTCTGCTGATTCTCTCGTGACTGCCTCCTTCCAGTGCTGAGTGCTTACACTTCTGTCCCTCCTCTCTTCTCGCCTCCTGTTGGTGGTGATTTAGGGTGTGTGCAGAGTAGGCTAGGCTAAAGCAGAGGAGAAGGCGGAGCTTCAATTATGACAGCAGTATTCCTGCTTCTGCTGCCTTAGTGGTTGCGACTGTCTGTAACAGAACACATACAGAATTGTGACAGCCACCTGCCCCCTCTCCCCATGAGCCCGGTCATGGTTACATCCCCTGTGACCATGATTATTACACCTTTAATGCTATACACTGTAAATGCGATATGTGGTCGTTAATACTGTACAAAGAGGCCTCATGGGCTGAACCATGCTGGGTGAGTATCAGCTGTTTTATACATATTACATATATATGTTTTATTATTGTTCTCTTTGCCATGATCATGGGGGTGCTGAACATCTTGACATCTCTGGGGGGCTCCCATGGCTGTTATCCAGCTGTCATTAAAACTGCAGGAATAAAGGATTCACATAAGAATAATAATAAGATTTAAAAACATTACTATAATAACATGTTAATATTTCCACTGTGTGGAACTCTCAAAAAGAACTCACCAACCTTCTACTATACTGGGCTGCGTGTCACGGGTGCCCCTGCAACCCATATCCCGGGTCGGAGGCGAACCTGTGTACCTCCGTGTGCCCCAGGCCTTAACTCACCTGTGCCGGCTCCAGCAGCGGTCCCCGCAATGTGCGTACTCCGGTGTCCTAGAGCACGCGCGTGCCGGCTCTGTAAAATTTAAAGGGCCAGGGTGCTGCTAATTGGCGCTGGCCAGCTGCCTACCCTGATAAATTTCAGCCCCTTCCGATGTCCCCTGCTGGAACTTTGTGCTTCCATGCCTGAGAGAAAGCTGTATGCCAAGCCCTCTGCAATTATCCTTATTTCCTGTTGTGACCACGATTCTGTTCCTGACTCCGTCCCAACCTCCCGCTATGTCCCCGACTCTGATCCTGTGCTGCCTGTCTCGTACTTTTGCCTGTCCCAGACCATGAGTTTGCCTTACGTTTCTGTACTACGCCTTGGCTGCCACTGGGGACAAAGTTGCACCTGTGAAATGACCTGGTGGTACCATGCCACAACAAGTCCAACCTGCTTTGCAGCAGGCTCTTGTTAAAACCCGGTGTAACTTAGACTCCGGTCCCGGCTTATGTCATGCTCCGTGGTGGTACAGAGGATCGACTACCACCGATCCTGAAAGTAGGATCTGGCCATGAATACCGCCGAGGTTCTGCAACCTGTTCTGGCAGATCTTCCCACCGCCGTGGCTCAGCAGACCCAGCTAGTTGCCGTGTAAAGTCAGCAAAGACAAGTCTCCACTCTGCTACAGCAGCTATTGTCATCCCAGCGACAGCAGCAGCATCCGGTTCCTGTGGTACCCTCCGCTACTGCGGTTGCATTATCTTCTGCAGAACCTAGACTGCATCTATCTATGCCATCTAAATATGATGGGGATCACAAGTTGTGCAGGGGCTTTGTCACTCAGTGCTCCCTGCACATTGAACTCATGCCTATGCAGTTCGTCACAGAACGGTCTAATGTGGCTTTCATCATCAGCCTGGCTCTGCAGGGAATTTTGTCTCCCAGCATCACTTTCCTGTGGTTTGCCTAGAGAAGCCGCTGATTATCTCTTCCATCAGTCGACACATTTTCTGTGACCCAGTCTAGTATCATACTGAGCCCCTATCTCTGCAAATTGGGGCGTTGCACAAGGAGAGACTGTCATTTTATGTGCTCCCCCGCTCTACCTCCTTAGTGCTTTTGGGCCTCTCGGCGTTGCAGCAACACACTCTGGTGCTCGACTCGCAGACTGGGGAAATCCTCATGGCTCTTCACCTGGTGTCCGTAACGTCTTCTGTGGACTCTCCCAAGCAGCTGGCAGGTCTTCCTCCTGCTTAAAGGATTTTGCTGATGTCTTCTCTGAGAAGCAAGCGGAGGTTCTGCCATTGCACCACCCATATGACTGTCCCATAGACCTTCTGCCGGGTAAATCTCCTCCACGAGGTTGGGTATACCCATTATCTGTGCCTGAGACCATGGCTATCTCAGCCTACATCAAGGAGAATTTGCAGAAGGGATTCATCCGCAAGTCATCTTCTCCTGCTGGTGCTGGATTCTTCTTTGTGGCCAAGAAGGATGGTACCCTCCATCCGTGCATCGATTACCGCGGCTCAATGAAGTCATGCTAAAAAAATGCTACCCTTAGCCTCTCATCACTGAACTTTTCAATCACCTACGGGGTGCCATGGTTTTCACCAAGCTGGATCTGCGAGGGGCATATAACCTCATCCGCATCTGTGAAGGCGATGAATGGAAGACGGCCTTCAATACTCGTGATGGGCATTTTGAGCATTTGGTAATGCCCTTTGGACTCTGCATTGCCCCAGCAGTGTTCCAAGGGTTCGTCAATGATATCTTCAGAGACTTGCTCTACATTTGTGTTGTTGTCTTCTTGGACAATATTCTGGTGTTTTCTCCTGACCTACAGTCTCATCTGATCCACCTCCGGCAAGTTCTAAGGGCCAATCACTTATGTGCCAAGCTCAAGAAATGCCAATTTCATCAGAGTAGTCTTCCGTTCCTGGGATACATAATTGCTGATAAAGGACTACAGATGGATCATTCCAAGTTGTCTGCCGTATTTCAGTGGCATCGCACAGTGGGACTAAGTGCCATACAGAGATTTCTGGGCTTCGCCAATTATTACCGGCAATTTATTCCACATTTCTCCTCTCTTGTATCTCCCATTGGTGCGCTGACTAAGAAGAACGCCAATCTGAAACTCTAGCCTTCAGCAGCTGAAGAGGCCTTCACTAAGCTGAAGCCTGCCTTTGCCTCTGTGCCAGTTCTCACATGGCCTGATACAGAGAAGCCATTCCAGTTGGAGGTTGATGCCTCATCAGTTGGTGCTGGGGCCATCCTCACACAGACCAAGGCCAAAGGTCGAACCCTCACCTGAGGCTTCTTCTCAAGACCTTCTCAGACCTTCTCAGCTGCCGAAAGGAATTATTCCATTGGTGTTCTGGAGCTTCTGGCCATAAAGCTTGCTTTGGAGGAATGGCGCTATCTTGTGGAAGGAGCTCTACATCTGGTATATATCTACACTGACCTTAAGAATCTCCTGTATCTCCAGACTGCTCAGCGTTTCAATCCTCGTCAGGCTCTGTGGTCCCTTTTTCTCGCAATTCAACTTCCTGAGATGTTATTAAAAAAAATGTTCCTGTGTGAAGATAATTCCTCATAAATGTAGCCATGTTGTCCCTTAGAAACGAGATGGCTTCCTCGGTTACGACCACGTCACACTCTGGCAGTGGTGGCCAGACATGCGCTATTGAGTCCTGTCTGACCACCAGGATTCAGCGTTCATTACCACAAGACGGCTGGGGGACCTGCAGTAACTCCCGGACATTTCATATACAAAACCTTTTTGTTTATTTGTGCAATCTCTCGGGCAGAGGTGGCCGTATCCGGGGAAGCTATCTCGTTTCTAAGGAACAAAATGACTACATTTATGAGAAATTATCTACACACAGGAACATTTTTTTTAATAACATCTAATTGAAGAAATGTTTATATATGGCAGATTTATGAAACTGAATGTGAATGCCCAGACGAGAATACCCCTTTAAGGTCTTCTACCAACTCTTCCACAGCAGGAACATCAGCAGACACTGAGATAGGTAGAGGTGGGTATGGATTTTGTCCATAAACAACAAAGAAAGTACTGGCACCAGCAGACTCAGACTCCAGAAAGTTGTAGGAGAATTCAGCCTATGGCAGCAGAGTGGACCAGTTGTCCTGTGGGGCGGAGACAAAATGGTGGAGATAGCAGCCCAGGGTCTGATTAACCCTCTTAACTTGCCCAATGGACTGAGGATGGTACGCAGATGAGAAGTCCAGCTTCACTTAAAGTTGACTGCACAAGGACCGCGAGAAATGGGAAACGAACTGGACCCCATGGTCCAAGCCAATGATCCAAGCCAATGTGCAGGGGAAGTCCATGAAGCCAGAAGATGTGCAGGAAGAACAGACTGGCAAGGCATGGAGCTGATGGCAGACCTGGCAGACGAACAAAATGGGACATCTTGGAAAACAGGGACACCTTGGATCAGTTATAAAGTATAAAGTCCACAGGCAACTGGGTATTGGTAACAGCAGGAGCAGACCTGCAGGCTTGAGATGTGATGACTTTTTACGGGCACAGGAAGCACAAGAACTCACAAAATCTCGATCTGGCCACCAGTAATAGCGAGATATGAGAGCAGTAGATCTCTGCACCCCGAAGAGCTGGTAGGACATAGGTCTTGCCAGGAGGAAGCTGCCATAGGTCCACTAGAGCAGCAACAACTAGTCATTCCGGGAGAACAATAAGATGAGGGGCTATGTCTTCATCAACAACATCAGAGGCACAAGAGAGGACATCCACCTTGACAACTTGGCTGGACGGAAGTGGATCAAGAAGTTGAACCGAGAAAAGAAGAGGGACCAGCAAGCATGTCGAGGAATAAGATGCTGAGCAGTCTGGATAGATAGGAGATTCTTGTGGTCGGTGCAGATATAGATCGGATGACGAGCTACTTCCAGAAGACAGTGGC
This sequence comes from Engystomops pustulosus, assembly GCA_019512145.1. Lineage (NCBI taxonomy): Eukaryota > Metazoa > Chordata > Amphibia > Anura > Leptodactylidae > Engystomops > Engystomops pustulosus. The sequence continues at coordinate 56,844,900 of CM033642.1, forward strand.
ACTCCTCCAAAGCAAGTTTTATGGCCAATAGCTCTCAGTCCCCTATGGAGTAATTACTCTCTGCCGAGGAAAAAGTCTTAGAGAAGAACCTACAAGTGAGAGTTCGGCCCTTGGGCCCTTTCTGGGTGAGCAATGCTCCAGCTCCTACTGAGGATGCATCAACTTCCAACTGTAAAAGGCTTCTCCGTATAAGGCTTTGTGAGAACTGGGGACGAGGCAAAGGCTGACTTCAGACTAGAGAAGGCTTCTTCAGCCTCCGGGGGCCAGAGTCTGGGATTGGCATTTTTCTTGGTCAGCGCCACAATGGTAGACACATGAGAGGAGAAGTGCGGAATAAACTGCTGGTAGTAATTGCCGGGAATCTCTGAATTGCGCACAGTCCTACACAGCGAGGCTATTGAAGAACTGCAGAGAACTTAGCACAATCCATCTGTAGACCCTTGTCAGAGATGATATAGCTGAAGAAGTGAAGACTCTTCTGATGAAACTGGGATTTCTCTAGTTTGAAGTAAAGGCAATTGTCTCTTAAACGAGTGAGGACTTGCCCCACGTGGGACTGGTGGTACTCAAGGTCCGTATAAAACACCAGGAAATTGTCAAGATAGACCACAACACAAGTATATAGCAAGTCTCTTAAAGGATGCAAAATCTGCTTTGGGGCTATTTTTTCACATCTACACCTTGATGTAATTTTTTGCAACTGAAGCCCTGGAGTGTGTAATACAAGTTCTTAATGAATCCCCATAGTTGTCCTGTATGTATTTGACACACACTCACTATAACTCCCGTCTGATAACATAGTAGTCAAATCAGACAAACTTTGTGCCACAACCTCTCTGAATAACAATTCCAGATTATAGTAATACTTGGCCATGAGTCAGTTCACTATCAAAATGATCTTTATAGGTCAGCTGCCAATGTATAAGCGCAAAATCATAATGTACAGTAGACGCTTAGGCAAGTGTAGCCCAGCATTACAATTATCTCCAAATGCCAAAATAGTTGACCACCTGTGACCCTGTCACTACGTTGCTACTGGACCGCTTAACAGGACAGAGGAGGAGGACGGTTGGAAAAGGAGGAAAAAGGGTTGCATACTTAAAGGGTTAAAACATATCTACAGTAACTCCTTTTGAAAATGAAAACATTGAGAAATCGCTACTACTTTTCCCCGTGTCTGACCCAGTCCTATCATTGGTGACAATTTAATTGTATACAGGGGCACATTCTAAGCTCAATTAGAATTAGAACACCCAGTTGTCAATGTATTCATAAGTAGCAACATCAGAGGAACAGCCCTCTGAAGAAAGAAAAAAATGCCTCATTGAACCTACTTAATTAGACATGTCAGGAGAGGGAACTGATTCTCTTTAAGATAGTATAAAATTGCAGCTGTTTCCTAAAATAAAAGATTTAATGACCCAAAGCTGTGTCTTGTTTTGCTTCCATGTAGTTTCTTTTAGCAACTTTGTAAGTAATTGTTGTCTTTTGTGTCTCTTTTGCCTCTGCTTTGTATAATGTACTAGAGGTTTGTAGTGGCATTATTTACTGTAATTGACTCTTATTTGGTGAACACAGCCCTGTGACCGAGGCACAATCAGCACTTGGATAAAATAGCTATTTGTAATTAGCTGTGGAAAAGGCTATAAAGAGATTGCATTGTAAACCTTTGTTTATGAGGATGTTCCACTGCGGGCTAAACCGGGTCTCCTCCTTGTTCTATCTATTTGTGTAGAATATACATTTTTATTCCGCAGATTCAAAGTTATTAAAATGTTTAACCAGTTCTGTGCTACAGGCAATAGAAAGTCGAATAAGTGTAATTATTCAGTGTCCTCACAGTAAAAAATTGGTCAATTACCTCTCCCTCAGCGCCTTAGGGAAAGCAATAAAGGATGTCTACAAAGTTTCTCTGCAGTAAATAGTTGTTTTAGTATGTGCTGCTCTCTTCAGTGTTGTCAGTAACAAAGTCAGTGTAAAGGGAGTTGTTGTGATAGTTTTATGGGACTTACAAAGTGGAAAAACTGCCAAAATGCTGAAATATGCTGACACAAATTTGGCTAGCCTTGTAAATACAATGTAGAGATGGGCAACAGGGAGGCTTAGACAGATTGGGCCTTTAGTTTGAATCAGGGGAACTGGGGATCGACGTGGTACTGCAAATCAAATCAGGAAATAAATCTGTTATTCCATTTTAATAATTCAGAGTCTAACATAGAAAAGTGATTTAAAGTCGAGCTTCAGGGACACTTTTTTCCTTCCATGATTAATAAGGTGCAAACAGACTAACTGTACCACTGAACTTTTCATAGCAATGATGACCTATTTCCTGCAAGAATAAGGATGCAGAATTCTATAACCTTATATAAATGGAAGACCTAAAGTAATTAAATACTGGGAAGAATTCATAAATTTGTTGCAGAGCTCAACAACACTAGTCTTTTGCTGCAACAGATTCATCATTGTGATTATAAATTTTGTTGCAGTGCCTTTCTAAGAGACCCACACCCATTTGTCTGTCAAGTCGTAGAAGGGTAAAAAATGGTCTAAAAACCTTCATAAATGTCTCTGAAGGTGGTCTTTGAATACTTATTAGAAGTCTGATCAAAGTTGCCTCATTAATTCTCCCCACTGAGCTAAAAAGTTTTAGTTTGATCTAGAAACAAAAAAAAGTTTATAGCCAGCAACACAGTAGAGCCTGATGTACATTAAAGAATGGAGTAAGAGATGAGGTCTAAATATTATCGATGTATTGAGGTAAAAACACACAAAGAGGTACTGGAAGAAGCAATGGCTTTTACAAGTGACAATGCTTTGATTAGCAACAGATTCAGTGTTATTTTCAAGAAAAATGCTGTCAGAATTTTCATCAATACAACCATTTTTTTGTTAATAACACTGTACGCTATCCTTTTTGGAAAAAAAATCTATTGTTTACAAATCTATCCATTTTTGTGAGCAGTTTGATGCACTCACATGAATTCTTTTACCTCTGTATTGCCCCTTTAATCAATTTCTTCAGACAATTCCCTCTCCACTAATGGAAGTTTTTATACAATGCACCCAATGAACATACTGCATACTCTGTCCCATACAAACTCATCATTAAAAAAAATCATTAACTCACCTATACTAGTGCTTTTGTATCCTCCATTCTTGCTTCCCACTGGCTGTGGTGGGATGACTTAAAGCAAATCTACCATTATGCACCCCTGCACTGATATTCTTTAATGTTGACATGCTTAAAAAATTACAAAAAGCAGTTACAGAGTGCCAAGTGTGATAACCGGCACTCCAGGCTGTTAATTATTCGTGGCTCTGGTGTGACGTCGCCTCCCTCTCCCATGCTGGAATACAGAAGAAACTTTGCGGTTAGTTGCAAAGCAGCAACTCCTTCATTGTTTGGCTCCTCTCACGCATCTCAATGTTTGCCTTATCAGATTTTAGGCAAATTAGTTACACATTAACAGTACAGAGTAAAATCCATGCTCCACATCCATTGCGGAGGACATAAGTAAGGGCGATAAGCATCAACCTATTTCAGAAGCTAAACAGCATAGGAGTGGCGTTGTCAATGGCCTCTTTGTGGGCTGCATCATCAACAACCCTGTACAAAATATTGGGGCACATTTACTTACCCAGTCCTGTCGCGATCCCCGATCCGGGCGGTCCGATGAAGAGGAAGTCCGGAGCGATTCACCAACATTGTGCGCCCGAGATCCTGCATGTGTCGCTTGCCCACTGAGGTCCGTCGGAATTCTTCTTCCTGGTGTATGTGAGTGCATGTCTTGTGACACAATTTGCGATGTTAAATCCTATGTTTTGTCCGAATCCATCAGATCGTCCGGCGGCTCGCCCATCCCCCCATTTGTGTCGCGTGAAAGCCAGCTCTGATGCGCCAAAATCCGATCACGTGCACCAAAAACCCCTTCTAAATGCAGCGCAACATGGAAATTGTCGGGAAACCCAATGAAAATTAGGTCCACGGACCCTTAGTAAATGAGCCCCACTGTGTCCTTTTTATACTCAACTTTTTTATTAGACCTTAATTATGATCATGGAGGGAGGGCTCTGAGCCCTTGTCTGTATTGATGACTACCTACTATGCTACTACCACCATAACAAAATTTTATTTGAAGGCAAGGTATAATTGTTTGCTACTTTGCCACAGGAAAAAATTCCGTTTGAGATAAATCACAGAAATCTTAGAAAATTGATTAGTAGCCGCTATTTTAAAGGACATCTGGCACCAGGATGAAAGACTATATGAAAATGAGCCTGAGGGGCTCCAGGCTCCATTGACACCAATGGAGCCCCTCAGGCTCATTTGCATACAGTGTATTATCCTGGTGGTAGATGCCCTTTAACTAGGGAAATACGGTAAAACATTATACCTTGCATTTTTACTAAAACTCTACTACTCTTTCTAGTTTTTCTAAAATTTTATTGATGATTAAAATAAAATCAAGGTGCCTGGCTTTTACTTCTTTGCCTCAGAAAATATGCTATACATTGGAACTATTTCGAATAAAAATATTTTATATTTACAAAGTCAAAATAATTGCCAGATGCCTTTAAATTAATTCAGTGAAATAAAGTAAACACTATACTTCAGAGGATTCCCAATGTTTTGTAATAGCGTAGTAAACTGTCAGTTGGTCATACAAATGGCAATCGAAGTGTAAGTTCATCAAAAGATCACCTTTTTTAGAAAGCAACCTAATCGTCCAGATAAGATTTTTTTGGGACCCTTTTACATTTTCAATATACCTTTGTGTGTGTTGTTAAGTGACAGCAGGAATGGGACACATGTATTTGTATTCCAGAATTATAGCTACACTTGGATCACTGTTTGTGTGAAATTTCAAAGCACAGCCCCTCACTGCTAAAGCAGGCCCCTGGTTAGATATTAATGCTGAGGGGAGTAGCTATGGAGGGTACTCACCCAGATACAATCATGAAATAAAATGTATTTTTCATAGTCCTATTCAGGGCCACCACTAGGAATTTCTGGGCTCTTGACTGACAAATTTTGGTTTTACAAAAACAGGCTTTTAAAATTATGCAAACGAGCCTAAGGAATCTAGTTTTCTTAAAAACCAAAGCACAACAAGATAAAATTACATATTTTCAGAGGTGGCACACACCAGTATGTCAGTGTGCTTGGTTTACAATCATTCATCCTGGTGGTATATGTCCTTTAAATATAACAGCAAAAATCACATGCACTGCAGCTCTATAACAGGAGGATGGAGGGTGCAATGGAGAGGAGGCCTTACATATATAATATACCGTTCTATGCATTGCTAATAAATAATGTCTTGTACACAAATAAATTACCTACATAATAGAAATATACACATTCATATTATCATATATACCACTTAATAAGTACAAATATACATACACATATACACAAATACATAGAGAAATATGCACACACATATGTATGTCAGGCGCACACACACAGGTTATATATTGCATGTCCATTTATTTCACACACACACATGCAGACGCATTATACAGATACATACATCACACATACTTACCCACAGTGAAGTTTGTCATTCATGCAGGAGGGTAATCCAGCTTGCAGGAAGCTATACTGGGGCAGAGAAGGGGTTAAACACTTCCCTGTGCTTCCTCTTCCTGTTCTCTGGGCCTGGCTTGATCTCCTGCCATACCCCGCCCCATCCTCTCTTCTCCAACTGCTGCTGCAGTTCATAGATACCAGAACGAGCAGAGGCTGTGCAGGAAAGTCTGTGCCGGCACCCCACTGCTCTCATGGGACTCCGGGGCGGAGGAGAGGGGGGTTGGCATGGGCCTCTCTCTAGTTAGGGCCCCCAGAACAAACCCCAACCAAACCCCCCTAATGGTGTTTGCAGTACTATTGCTGCTAGAAATACACATAAAAGATAAAGATCAATCATTCAGAGTAAGCTCAGTCATTTTAATCAAAGCTATAATGGCACAATTCTGATACCAGAAAAGCAACTTCTAAAAGAATTTCTAAAAAAAATACAGGTAGAGGTTGTGGGTGACATTTTTTTATAATTCAGAATGAGTATGTGAGCAGTGGAGTACCCTGTAGGGCTCCTCAGGTGCACTGCACGTGCACCTGTGTCCCAGATGTGCATCAGATTTCTATTCCCATAAATCTATGTACTGACACTTCATAAAAGGGATAATACAGAAGATGGGAAGTTTAACTTTATGCTGTGCTCTACTCTATGATTTTTAATGGTTTCTAAATAGATTTTTTTTTCATCCAGCCCCAATGCTAAGTCCTAAGAAAGAGAACATGGCTTCATACACACCTGGGTCTCTTAAATATAAGTTAAAGTACCACCCTTAGCTTTGTTTTCAGCCATGCAGTTCTCTACAAGTGCAGTTCAAAAACCTCAAAACACTGCAGGCTAAAGTTGATGCTTCTGATTTCACTGGTAAAGAAAATCTACTCTCAAAATCCATCATGATAAACCAGGGCAGTTACTCATAGATCCAGGCACTGGGACTGTGGTTATCTTCTCATATTTGTTAGAATTTTTTTAAGACCCTAGATTCTATTATTGTTTATGGAGAGTTTTTAACATTTAGTTTATTATACCATTTTCATATGACCTTTCTGTTACTTTTTGTGTATTGTAAGACACACTTGAGTATACAATACTGTATATGTGTGACATATGTGCATTTTTTCACCTTGTACCATGATACTTATCCATGTGATATTTACATAGTGAATATATTTACAATGAGTCACTCATACTTTCATAGCTGTCAGAATACAAAAGGATTTTGTGTAACCCAGCTTTAGCCTCGAGCTGCAGATACTAGTAAAGATGATCTGTGTCATTCTGCATATTCCTTTGTATAGATCACAGGTTACAATGATCTATTGAATCCTGACAAGGAACTTTATAAACTATTGTTAATAGTATAAGTATGTCTTGAGATGTAAAAAACAAGCACATAGGAGCCTTATAAAAGAAACGATCATTTCTTTTATATGTTCTTTATCATACAACATGTTTAATCTGTCTGTATCGGTCCTTGTGTATAGATTCAGTCTTTGTTTCTCTCCACACTAAGCCTATTTTCTTCATCCTTCCCTATACCGTTCAGTACTAAAGGTTTATTCCTGTCAGCTCAAACTAGCTAGACTTCTGGATATATTTGTCAGCTTAGGTGACAGACTTTGAGAGACACAGTCTGCTATTTAAAGAGGTGACTATGTAGACGCTATGAATGCTAAGAGCTCACATTTTTTTCTTCTTAGGCTTGGGCAACTAGAACATGATGTTGCCAGGTCATCAACACTTGCTTAAGTCCATGTTCAAACACTTGAAAATGACCTCAATTTATGTCCGGAAGTCATTAGAACATTAACATAAGCAAAATTAATGACTTCACACCATGATTGATCTTTATATGCCTATGAATAGGCATAAGAAAAAAGAAATGAACTACAAAATTAACTCTTACCACCATGGTACAAATTAGTGGTAGCATTCTGCCTATTCACATCGCGTTAACCATTAGTATAAAGAACTTTAGCGCAAAAAAAGGAACATTTGTTCTAGGCAAAGACCCTGATAGTGCATGATACAAATGTGTTACAACAATTCTTAATAGAAATAAAATTTGAATAGTAACTACATTTGTATTATTTGTATTATTATTTAACAAGTTTTTTTCTTACACCACTGGTACAGAGTTGCTTTTATACCATTGATTACAGATGTATGAAAGCATACTAACCAGAAGGATGCCAATGTACAGTCTTTTCCCATATGTCTGCTTAATGTGACGGTACGGGGACTGTCAACATATACTGTCATTTCTGAATATTTCTAGCCAATATTTTGAACATAGTTTAAATATACAGAATCAATAGAACCATATGTTGCTAAATAAGATTGGTGAAGCCAGGGAAAGTCTAGTGTGTGATATTTGATCATTTCAATAAGAATCTGCCCCCCCCCCCAGGTTTGTCATAATAGCAGGGAGGCACAGCACTATTAGAACTGACACTAAAATGTCGCACATCACTACTAGAACTGACACTGTGTATATTTTTCATTGCAATATTGCAACATCTTAGATTATAAGGTATTTTAAACATGGCTATTTTTTGGCCAAATATCTTATTACCAAATTAATGCAGTTTATTAGGTTGATGCTTTCATTGCTAAGTTCACACAACTGGTACAAAAACATGTACAGAAATGCATATGAAAAAAAAACAAACATTTGGTTCTATTCAAATGAAAGTTTTTTATAGAACATGAAATGGCTATAATACCATCAATAAAAATCTTTTACAACAGTTTTTTCAGGTGTACAAGCCTTGAAATGACAGCAATTCCTTTTCCACCACCAAGGAATAAGGCATAAAATTGCCCAGCTATATAAAAGCAGATATGTACCGACTTATGATACATACCCCCTATGGATCTATTCAAATGCTTCTCAGTTTTTTTTAACAATCTTTGTAAGTGTCCTTTCCAATATAACTAGAGCATTTCTTGATCTTGACACATGGATGTGCTTTTTGATGAATGGCCCAAGCTAGCATATGCTCTAGCTTTAAATGCATTGAATATACAGCCCTGTAAAAAAATGGAATTGATGCCACACAGATTCAAATTGGCTTTGAAAAAAATGCATTTTTTCATAATTAGGAATCAACACAGTTATGTGAGTAAAACCTTCTAAGGTAAATTTTTATGACATCTATAAAGAAAGTTTGATTCATGAACTACATGAATATTATATGAGTCCCACGTCTCTTTCTTGTGTTGATTAAGAACTCTTCCTCAACTTTCTTACTCTAGAACTTCAACGTTTCCATTATCAAAAATCTGTGTGCCCTTGTCAGGTGAAGCATGTCTTCACTGGAATAATCACACTTGTTAGCATGATATGTCACATATCAGAGTATGCTCAAGTGCTCAGAAACTTTGGCTCTTTGGTTATAGGTTATGCTGTCTTTGCTAATTTCGAAAACTAGAAATTTTATAAATGATAAACAAGATGATTAATTATATTTTGGATTTATGATAGCCTATCACTGCCACATTAATGTATTGAGGGATTTTTCTTTAAAATTACATCAGTTTCCCTCCTCATAAGATAAGAGAACCGTTGTTGTCACCATACCTTTATAAATGCTCTGTTCTCATAGCAACCTCATAGCAGCTTCTCTGTAGAAGTTCTCGATATTACTTTGAACATTGCAGTGGACTGGTCAATGTCAGGTTATTCTTTATTTGGAAATTTCACAAAGACCATGATCTGAAGGTAATACAAACTAGATCGTTAAACATATTTATTGTGGTCTTAAAGTCATTTTGTGGTAGCAAACAACCATTTGCTCTATTGGGGCTCAATAGTAAATATAAGTAGAAGAAAACTTTATCAACAAGGAGTCGATGTCCTTGTTCTGAAAATATTAGCTGAACAGACAGTTGAAACCAGAAGTTTACATGCAACATACAAAAAGACACATTGAACATAAAAGCTGAATAAACCATTTGAGCTTTAGGAAAATTAGGATTACTAAAATGCAACCATTAATTTCTTACATAAAATGTATGGCTGTATGGTGTTGACAGGGCCAGATTAAGGGTCCCAGTGGTATGGAGCAGCTCATTTAGGATGGGCCCCCCAGCTCTGCAGCCAATGTGGGGCCCCCTCCCACAACTGTAGACTTCTTCCATCCATGACTCATCTGTGCAGGTTTATAAAACAAACATAGTTGACATCATGCTATATACACCTCACACCTGACGCTCACACCACAACTGACCACATTGTGCCACCACATTTATCATATATACCCCTCCTCCTACTATGATTATGCGCATCCCAAATTCTTTCCAGATCCTGCTGAAACCTGCCATTCTGAATCGCTTCTTTTCGTCTTCTCCCGGGCAACGTTCCTCCCCCCACTCCGGCGGACTCCACCAACACCTACAGAGTAAGGAGGATCCTTGGCAGTGAAGATGGTCAGGGAGGAAGCGGTTTCTTGCTACTGGAAGAGGCGGTTACTGGAGGACCGGACAGACGAGAAGGTCCTTGGAAGCTGTCCTGAGGACATGATTGGACACGTGCATCTCCTGCCCAGAAACACTTCCGCCAGCCCCGGAGGGGGCCGAAGGGGGGGTGAGGGTACTTCACGGGTGGGTCACGATATGAGGTTCGCGTGGCTCCCCAGCTTGCGCCCAGCGCCAGACCTCCAGCGTCAGCTCTACACCGCGTTCTCACCTGCCTGGCTCCCCGGTCGCTTCCCTCGCCTCTCGCCCCGACTCTATTCGCGCGCTCCTTTCTCAAGATTTAAAGGGCCAGCTGCGCCATTAATTGTGCACTGGCTACATTCCCAACTCTAATAAGTCTGCCTCTTTCCGCAAGCCCTGCCGTATCTTACGTCCCACAAGCTGCCAGAAAGCTTATTGATTAGTCGGTCCAGTTACTCCTGCGTTGCCGGTGTCTCCTGCGTTCTTGTGTCACTGCTTTCCGTGTGTTCCGGTCCGTGACCTGAGCTCCTCGGTTTTCCATGTACCGATGTCCTCGTGGCTGCTGTTTGTTCCCGTCCCCTTGACTGCTTTGGACCTTTGTTGCTGACCCCGGATTGAACCCTGACGTTGCATCTCTGCTGCCTGCCCACCTTTGCCTGGACTTTGACCACGAGATTGATTGCCGTTCTTGTACCTCAACCTTGGCCGCCACTTCAGACAAGTCACGCACTGAGGACGACCCTGGTGTACCAGCTCCGCAGCTTGTCTAACCCCTTCGCGCGGGCCGGCGTCTTGTGAAAACAGGGTACCACTTAGACTCCGGTCCCAGTGTAGGGCTTGATCACTCGTCTGCAGTGGTCCAGTGGATCCACAACCCGCAAGCCTGACACTTATCCATGTGATATTACATAGTGAACTTATTACAATAAGTCACTCAACTTCATAGCTGTCAGTAATACAAAGGATTTTGTGTAACCCAGCTTTAGCCTCGAGTAAAGATGATCTGTGTCATTCTGCATATTCCTTGTATAGATCCAGGTTACAATGATCTATTGAATCCAGAAGGGAACTTTATAAACGATTGTTAATAGTATAAGTAGAGTCTGAGATGTAAAAAACAAGCACATCGGAGCCTTATAAAAAGAACGATCATTTCTTTTATATGTTCTTTATATACAACTGTTTAATCTGTCTGTATCGGTCCTTGGTATAGATTCATCTTGTTTCTCTCACACTAAGCCTATTTTCTTCATCCTTCCCTATAAACGTTTCAGTACTAAAGTTTTTCCTGTCAGCTCAAACTAGCTAGACTTCTGATATATATTTGTCAGCTTAGGTGACAGACTTTGAGAGACACCGTCTTCTATTTAAAGATGTGACTATGTAGACGCTATGAATGCTAAGAGCTCACATTTTTTTCTTCTTAGGCTTGGGCACCTAGCACATGATGTTGCCAGTCATCAACACTTGCTTAAGTCCATGTTCAAAACACTTGAAAATGACCTCAATTTAGGTCTGGAAGTCATTAGAACATTAACATAAGCAAAATTAATGACTTCCACACCATGATTGATCTTTATATGCCTATGAATAGGCATAAGAAAAAAGAAATGAACTACAAAATTAACTCTTACCACTATGGTACAAATTAGTGGTAGCATTCTGCCTATTCACATCGCGTAACCATTAGTATAAAGACTTTAGCGCAAAAAAAGGAACATTTGTTCTAGGCAAGACCCTGATAGTGACTGATACAAATGTTTAAACAATTCTTAATAGGAAATACAATTTTAATAGTAACTACATTTGTATTATTTGTATTATTATTTAACAATAATAATACTATAAATGTTAACGTTTTTTCTTACACCACTGGTACGAGTTGCTTTTATACACATTGATTAACAGATTATGAAGCATACTAACCAAAGGATGCCATGTACAGTCTTTTCCCATCTGTCTGCTAATGTGACGGTACGGGGACTGTCCACATAACTGTCATTCTGAATATTTCTAGCCAATATTTTGAACATAGTTTAAATATACAGAATCAATAGAACCATATGTTGCATAATAGATTGGTGTGAAACCAGGAAAGTCTAGTGTTTGATATTTGTAATCATTTCAATAAGAATTCCTGCCCCCCCCAGGTTTGTCATAATAGCAGGGAGGCACAGCACTATTAGAACTGAAACTAAAAATGTCGCACATCACTACTAGAACTGACACTGTGTATATTTTTCATTGCAATATTGCAACATCTTAGATTATAAGGTATTTTAAACATGGCTATTTTGGCCAAATATCTTATTACCAAATTATGCAGTTTATTAGGTGATGCTTCATTGCTAAGTTCACACAACTGGTACAAAACATGTACAGAATGCTATGAAAAAAACAAACATTTGGTTACTATTCAATGAAAGTTTTTATAAACATGAAATGGCTATAATACCATCAATAAAAATCTTTTACAACAGTTTTTTCAGGTGTACAAGCCTTAAATGACAGCAATTCTTTTTCCACCACCAAGGACTAAGGCATAAAATTGCCCAGCTATATAAAGCAGATATGTACCGACTTATGATACATACCCCCTATGGATCTATCAAATGCTTCTCAGTTTTTTTTTAACAATATTTGTACTTTTCCTTTCCAATATAACTAGAGCTTTCTTGATCTTGAACACATGGATGTGCTTTTTGATGAATGGCCCAAGCTAGCATATGCTCTAGCTTTAATGCATTGAATATACAGCCCTCTAAAAAAATGGAATTGATGCCACACGATACAAATTGGTTTTGAAAAAATGCATTTTTTTCATAATCAGAATCAACACAGTTATGGTAGTAAAACCTTCTAAGTAAATTTTTATGACATCTATAAAGAAAGTTTGATTCATGAACTACATGAATATTTATGAGTCCCTCGTCACTTTCTTGTGGTTGATTAAGAACTCTTCCTTTCTTACTCTAGAACTTCAACGTTTTCCATATCAAAAATCTGTGTGCCCTTGCAGGTGAAGCCTGTCTTCACTGGAATAATCACACTTGTTAGCATGATATGTCACTATCAAGTATGCTCAAGTGCTCAGACTCTTTGGCTCTTTGGTTATAGGTTATGCTGTCTTTGCTAATTTCCGAAAACTGAAATTTTTAATAATGATAAACAAGATGATTAATTATATTTGGATTTATGATAGCCTATCACTGCAACTTAAATTGTATTGAGGGATTTTCTTTAAAATTACATCAGTTTCCCTCCTCATAATAAGAGAACGTTGTTGTCAACCATACCTTTATAAATGCTCTGTTCTCATAGCACACCTCATAGCACTTCTCTGTAGAATTTCTCGATATTACTTTGAACATTGCAGTGGACTGGTCAATGTCAGGTTGTTCTTTATTTGGAATTTCACAAAGACCATGATCTGAAGTAATAGACAAACTAGATCGTTACCATTTATTGTGGTCTAAAGTCATTTTTGTGGTAGCAAACAACCCATTTGCTCTATTGGGGCTCTACTAGAACAGTAAATATAAGTAGAAGAAAACTTTATCAACAAGGAGTCATGTCCTTGTTCTGAAAATATAGCTGAACCAGACAGTTGAAACCAGAAGTTACATGCAACATACAAAAAGACCATTGAACATAAAAGCTGAATAAACCATTTGAGCTTTAGGAAAATTAGGATTACTAAAATGCAACCATTAATTTCTTACATAAATGTATGGCTGTATGGTGTTGAACACACTTAGATCAAAAAACATGATGCAAACTATGGTATTCACCTCCTCAACTCCTGTACATCCTATGCAACTTATGCTATAGAATAGGCCTTTCTATAGCCAAATTGAAGTGGATCCATATACGGTTCCACCACAATTGAAAGATGACCCAACACAGGAATCAAAAACATTCATTACTACCAGTCGAAAATCTTCAAATTACTGGAGGCCATTACACTTTGCCAATGGCCCAATTGTAGATGACTTCCAAGGAATTGGTACTCTCTATTGCCGTAGACTCACATTAAATGAGAGAGTAAATATGACTGCTAACTCCTCACTACAGCAACATAAATAACACTTTATTTAATATACCATCCAGCCCACCAGATTTTTTCAAGTGAATGTGTGACGTCGGCAAGTGCCTCTCTTATGACGTCACCCAGCTCTTTCATGGGTTTTCTAGATGATCCTGGAATGTCAAGACTAGCACATGACGCTCTGGATACCACAGCCTACCTGAGTATTGTTGCTGACCATGTCCATCCCTTTATGACCACAATGTACCCAACATCTGATGGCTACTTTCAGCAGGATAATGCGCCATGTCATAAAGCTGGAATCATCTCAGACTGGTTTCTTGAACATGACAAGGAGTTCACTGTACTCAAATGGCCTCCACAGTCACCAGATCTCAATCCAATAGAGCATCTTTGGGATGTGGTGGAACGGGAGATTCGCATCATGGATGTGCAGCCGACAAATCTGCGGCAACTGTGTGATGCCATCATGTCAATATGGACCAAAATCTCTGAGGAATGCTTCCAGCACCTTGTTGAATCTATGCCACGAAGAATTGAGGCAGTTCTGAAGGCAAAAGGGGGTCCAACCCGTTACTAGCATGGTGTACCTAATAAAGTGGCCGGTGAGTGTAAATTAGTCAGAACACTTGTACCCTCTATTTATACAATCTCTATTTAACATTAACTCCCCCCACCCTTTAAGGCAGTTGAAGCTGACTACTCACTCATGAGCAAAGATATATTTATGTAGTTTAGACACTGTAAATGCTGAGAAACCTGAACAACTTTCAAGCTCTCCGCATTAATCGATCATGAAGTTCCTTTAACTTTCTTTTCTACTTCCAACATTCCTTCATTTGGTTGGGTAAATTGCTAAACTCCTCCTTTTGTATCACAAAGATCAAATTTCTTAAGTTTAATAGGCAGGTATTTCAAGACTTGATGGAATCTCTGAGTCACATTGTTTGAGAACCAACCACAATAAAAACGCACCAAGTTTCCTTTAATCAATGAAATTATACCAGCTGGGGCCCAATTTGCAATTCTAAACAAAACAAAATAGAAATAGAGAGCAGCTGGTAATAATTTCATTGATTATAAGGAAACTTGGTGCGTTTTCTTTATTGTGTTGGTTCTCAAACAATGGACCTTTGTAAAAAAAATTCTGTATTATAAGCCACAAGTCCTCGTGTAGGCACAGCCCGCCAATGGCATTACAAGATTTAGAAACAACACTACGGAAACAGGTAAGAACATGCTAAAGTAGATGCAGGTATTTTTGTTTTGACAGTAAGGTTACAGATCAATTCAGCCGATAAACCATGTCTGACAAAAAGATTTTGCGTGTAAATTTGGGATGGAGTTAGTTCTCCGTGTTCCAAGCAAAGTCATATAATGTAGTCATATTGGAAGCAGGACTACAAGACAAATCGGAGTAAATGTTTGTAATGCAGGCCTATCCATAGATATCCTATCGATCTAAGTCCCCTTAATGGTGACTCAGAGATTCCATCAAGTCTTGAAATACTCCCTGCCTATTAAACTGAAGAATTTGATCTTTGCGATGCAAAGGACGAGTTTAGCAATTTACCCCAACCAAATGAAGGAATGTTTGGAAGTAGAAAAGAAGTTAAAGGAACTTCATGATCGATTATGCGGGAGCTTGAAAAGTTGTTCAGGTTTCTCAGCATTTACAGTGTCTCACTTACTCAAATATTCTTGTCTTTGCTCATGAGTGAGCACCGAAGGTGGGAGTTAATGTTAAATGAGATGTATAAATAGAGGGTACAAGTGTTCTGACTAATTACACTCACCGGCCACTTTATTAGGTAGACACCATTCTAGTAACGGGTTGGACCCCCTTTTGCCTTCAGAACTGCCTCAATTCTATCTAGGCATAGTTTACAGGTGCTGAAGCATATACTCAAGATTTTGGTCCATGATTAACATGATGCATCACCGTTGCCCGCAGATTTTCAGCGGCAGCTGCTGACTCCTGAAGCCGTTTGCTACCCGTTTCCACCAACTCCCAAAGATGCCCTATTGGATTGAGATCTGGTTGTGTGAAGGCCATTTGAGTACAGTGAACTCATTGTCATGTTCAAGAAACCAATCTGAGATATATTCCACCTTTATGACATGGCGCATTATCCTGCGAAAGAGCCATCAGATGTTGGGTTACTTTGTGGTCATAAAGGGAGGACATGTGTCCAGCAATACTCTAGGAGCTGTGGCGTTGCAACGATGCCTCAATTGGTACCAGGGGGCCTAAAGAGTGCCAAGAAAAGATTCCCATCACACCATGACACCCACCACCCACCAGCCGAACCGGTGATACAGCAGATGGATTCATGCTTTCTGTTGTTGGACGCCAAATTCTATCCTATCATCCGAATGTCGCAGCAGAAATCAGGACTCTCAGACCAGCCAACGTTTTTCCATCTTCTACTGTCCAATTTCGATGAGCTTGTGCAATTGTAGCCTCAGTTTTCCTGTTTTTTAGCTGAAAGGAGGGCAACCCAGTGTGTCATCTGCTACTGTAGCCTACGCTCAAAGTTCGACGTACTGTGCTATTCAAGAGTGTTCTGTCGCCTACCTTGGTTGTAACGGGTGGCGATTTGAGTCACTGTTGCCCTTTCTAATCAGCTCAAACCAGTCTGCCCATTTCTCCTCTGACTCTGGCATCAAGAAGCATTTCCCCTACAAACTGACCGCTCACTGGATGCTTTTTCTTTTTCTGATCTTTCTCGTAAACCCTAGAGATGGGGTTGCGTGCAAATGCCGGTAGATCCAGCATTTCTGAATACTCAGATCAGCCCTTCTGGCACCAACAACCATGCCACGTTCAAAGGCACGCAAATCACCTTCTTCCCCATACTGTGCTCGGTTGAACTGCAGGAGATTGTCTTGATCATGTCTTACATGCCTAAATGCACTGAGTTGCCGCCATTGATGGCTGATTAGAATTAAGTGTTCGAGCTGTTGGACAGTGGTACCTATAAAGTGGGTTGTGAGTGTACAACATTTGAAATGTCCCAATGGTGTTAATGGAGGCTCCTCCAACTCCACTTCAGTAACTGTATCTAATACAAAGATTATGTTTCTGTAGTTTTTCCTGTGTTGCAACATTAGTACGACACTATTAGTACCACATCATCAGTTAGCAAGTAATAGTACTTTGTCAAAAAAACAATTTTTGTTATTTCCATTTAGAAGATCACTCGCTAGGGAACTTTGGGCTGACCGCCCCTCAGGGCGAAGAAATATAATGCAAAATGCATGTTAGAGTGGAGTTGTGATGGGATGTAATATGTACCAGCACATATCAATCATTGAACTGTTTTACTGCTTTGTTTAGTCTACTGGCTCATCCTTTTTAAATAATGAGTAATGTCCTCCACTCTTATCAGTTCTCCCCCATTTATCATACTCATAACTACAGTCTACTTTTCACCATTTCCCCATCTTACAGTTAACTATGGGAATTATTCCTTGCTATAACCATTGTTGAACAAGAGCATGGAACTTTTTCTCCATTATAAAGAAGCTCATGCGTACAGATACTTGCCAACCTGAACAGAACAAACTTTTTTTCAACTTTAGAGCAACAAAAATATTGAAATTTGGGGAATCCCAAAAACTGACACCTGGACTTTCAGCAAAATCACTCACCCATCAGCTACTGAGTACACAGCTAGACGCTAGAACAGCCCATGCCGTGTAAATGATGGATGGCAAATGGCCATGTTTTTATGGGCTGTACATCACCTAACCTGCTGGGTCGCTGATTGGCTTACATGTCTGCCACGTGATCGAGATGTTCCTTTCTCCTTCCCAGAGTTCTCTGCCCATTAACCATTTTACTTGCAGCCATTTTGCTAATAAAGGGGAAAAAAATTATTTGTTCCGCACGATCACCGTAAACTTCGGATTCAATGCGACCAAAGTTTTCCTGAAATTTTAAAAACCAATTCACTGAGTTAGAATTGATCCACTCCCTTTCTAATGATATTTTTATGAACGCAAAACAAGTTTTTTTTGTCAGCTCATCTGGGACGCGATCATACAGTCTTCATGTGGACCTGGACTCGGAAACCTTGCTTCAAGTGCATAATCCAAGTGCAATGAAACCAACTACCAAGAGAAACACAGATATTAAAAACTCGAAATTTTATTGGTACACTTGTTAAACGAGTAACCATCCTGGCACAGGACAGCACCAACAGGTTGTCTAGAGCAGGAAAGACCAATAGTTCCGGAAACACTTTCCTTATTGCGGCTGATAATATTGCATGGTGAATCCCCAAAATATTTATAATTTAAACAAAATGGCAGGCGCCTTAATTTTGGATTTTATAGCCAAGAAGAATAAAAAATGTTGCTATTATGTTTAACCCCTTAACAACATAGTTACAGAAGTATGTATTATGCGTCGTTAAGACTATATGATACATGCCTGATGAGGCCAAACACCCACCGCTAACAACCGGCACAACTCAGTTTGTACTGATCAGTGGTGGTACTGATCGCATAAGCATTTAATTATTTAAATGTTGACTGCAAAGTCGCCTCAGCACATGGCTGAGATGCGCACCCCTAGGAGTCATCGGTGGGTGGTGATCGGTCACCATGACAGCTTTAATCTCTATCTGTGGTCCCTGTGAGGAACACAAATAGCTGTACCCAGGACTTGCAGGCATACTCTCTCAGGACAGTTCGGACTGTAGATTATGTCATCCGCATGTCCCTTGTGCATGCCCTGCGAGGATGACTGTGGACATCGTGTCAGATAATAGTGATGTGTTTTCTTCTGTTTTGCTGTCTGTGTGTTAAATATGGGCACAGCACTAGATGGGCACAGCACAGTACTACTACTCCATATCCTGTATATTGGGCACGAGCAGTACTAGTATGATAATCCCAGTTGAGGAATACAAAGTGTCCATCATGCACGATTTTGTTTATATGAAAAGTGACGGCTTCAATAAATGTATCTTGTTGTAAATTTAAAGGGAACCTGTCTGGGTGGATTTGGACTAGTGTTTAGTGTTCCAAATTCCCGCATAACTACTGTTCGTAATTGCAGTAAACAAATCCTTTATTTTGGGCTCTCGCACCTGTTTTACTGCTAGTGACACCAGAGTAGCACCGCCGGGAGTTCACTGCCCAAACTCGATATGTTACCTCCCTGAATTACTGATGAGTCTACGCTCCACTGCTGCCGGCCCCCTACCTCTGTCGTTGCTTGTCTGTCTGCCTTTTTTACTGACATGGTGACCCCCTTCTTGCCATCTGTGTCCGGAGCCTCCCGCCTGGTCCCTGTCCCACAAACCGGCCGGCTCCTGGTTCTGCTCGTACATCACATCGTGGCTTCCGTGGACACAAAGTGGTCGTGTTGGGAACGACCTTCTCTCTGGTAATACACGCCTCGCAAGCCCAACCGCCTTCTGCGGGGGCTCTGGGGACAACCGGGGACACTTTTTTTTTTGTGTCCCCCCCCCCCCCCCCCCTTAACCTATGTCTCGTCCCAGGTGGTCCAGTGGGAGGGTCACCTCACCTGGAGTAGGACTGAAAAACTTAAGGACCCCCGGCATTCGCGGTGCGCAATCCGCTACGCCGCGGCCTCTCTTCCTCCTTGGCTCACGGCCTCGGGCCGCCCAGGAACTTGGGGTCAGCTCCGTAACATCCTCTCCTCTCTTCCCCCTATTCTTCTATTCTTCCTCTGTACCTTTCGTCTCCTCCGTCTGGGCGAGTGGCGCGTAGCTACGGGAGACCTCGACGACCTCGTCGCCGCCTCTCACTGCGGGGGGGCAATGCGCGTCCCAGAGACCTCGTTCGTCGCGTTCCTCTCTTTGGTCGCTTCCTCCTGTACCCTTCCGCGCTCGCCTATCTCGCCACTCTTCGGATGCTTTCCCTGGTAATCTTGGGCTAGGCTGGACAGACGATCAGC
The DNA here is from genome assembly GCA_019512145.1 of Engystomops pustulosus. Taxonomy (NCBI): domain Eukaryota; kingdom Metazoa; phylum Chordata; class Amphibia; order Anura; family Leptodactylidae; genus Engystomops; species Engystomops pustulosus. The sequence goes on from CM033642.1 coordinate 56,864,899, forward strand.
GACCGCTTCGCAAACTCGCTTCTGCGGCTCCGGGCTGAAGAGCTGGGGGACGGGTCAATTATCTAGTATTAGGCAACCTTTCCGACGTCACACATCACTTGAAAAAATTGTGGGCTTCGAATGGGTTATTAAATAAGTGGTGTCTGTTGCTTGATGAGTGAGGAGTTAGCAGGATGATACTTACTCTCTATTGTAAGTTATCTACGGCATAAAGAGTACCCAATCACTTGGAAGTCCTCTAATGGGGCCATGGCAAAAGTTAATGGGTCCCAGTTACCAGTGAAATAAGATTTTTCGACTGTAGTAATGGAATGTTTTGATTCCTGTGTTGGGTCATCTTTTCATGTGTGGGTGAGACGTATATGGATCCAACTTCAATTGGCTATAGAAGGCCCTATTCCTATAGTCATAAGTTGCTAGGTGTACGGGTTTGAGGAGGTAGAATACCATAGGTTTGCATCATTTTTTTGATCTAAGTGTGTGTTCAACACCATCGCATACATTTATGTAAGAAATTATGGTTCAGTTTTAGACTATCCTAATTTCCTAAAGCTCAAATGGTGTTATTCAGCTTTTATGTCAATGGTCTTGTTTGTATGGTTTGGCAATGTAAATCTGCTGGTTTCCAAACGTCTGGTCAGTAATACTGGTTCAGAACAAGGACCATCGCACTCCTTGTTGAAAAGTTTCTTCTATTATATTTACGGTTCTAGTAGAGCCCCAATGAGCAAATGGGTGGGGTGTGTTGGGGCGACCACAAAAATGACTTTAACGACCAGCATAATGGTAACTGATCTAGTTTGTACTTACGATCAGATCATGGTCTTTGTGAAATGTGCCAATAAAGAACAACCATGACATTGGACCAGTCCACTGCAATGTTCAAGTGAGATATCGAGAAATCCTACAGAGGAAGTGCTATGAGGTTGCTATGAGAACAGAGCATTATAAAAGGTTGGTTGACAACAACGGTTCTCTTATTTGAGGAGGGAAACTGAGTAATTTTAAGACAAAATCCCTCAATCCTTAATGTGCGCAAGTGAATGAGGCTATCATAAACCAAATAAAATTAATCATCTTGTTTTATCATTTAAAATTTCGAGTTTTTCGGAAATTAGCAACAGACAGCAGTAACCTATAACCCAAAGAGCCAAGGTTTCGCAGCACTTGAGCATCTTTGATAGTGTGAACATATCATGCTAACAAGTGTGATTATTCCAGTGAGTACAGGCTTCACCTGCAAGGGCCACACAGATTTGATTAGAGGAACGTTAAGGTTCAGAGTAAGAAAGGAGAGTTCTCGTAATCAACACAATGAAAGTGACGAGGGACTCATAAATTTCATGTAGTTCATGAATCAAAACTTTCTTTATAGATGGTCATAAAATTTACATTAGAAGGTTTACTCACATAACTGTGTTGATTCTGATTATGAAAAAAATGCATTTTTTCAAAACCCAATTTGTACTGTGGCATCAATTCCATTTTTTTAGAGGGGCTGTATTTCAATGCACTTAAAGCTAGAGCATATGCTAGCTTGGGCCATCTCAAAAAGCACATCCTGTGTTAAGATCAAGAAAGCTCTAGTTTAGTGGAAGGAAACGTACAAATATTGTAAAAAAAAACTGAGAAGCTTTGATAGATCCATAGGGGGTATGGATCGCTATCAAGTCGGTACAGTATCTGCTCTGAAGATAGCGTGGCAATTTATTGCTTGAGTCCTGGTGGTGGAAAAAGAATGCTGTCCATTTAAAGCTTGTACACCTGAAAAAAACTGTTGTAAAGATTTTATTGATGGTATTATCTAGCCATTTCATGTTCTATAAAAAACTTTCACATTGGGAATAGAACCAAATGGTTGTGTTTTGGTTATAGCAGTTCGTACTGTTTTGTGAACAGTTGTGTGAACTTAGCATGACAGCTCACCTAATAAACTGCAGTATTTGGATAATAAGAATTTTTGGCCAAAACATAGCCATGTTAAAATACCTTATAATCTAAGATGTTGCAATATTGCAATGAAAAATTCACAGTGGCAGTTCTAGTAGTGATTGCGACATTTTAGTTTCATTATAAACTAGTGCTGTGGCCTCCTGCTACTTATGACAAACCGGGGGGGGCAGGAACTTATTGAACTGATAAAATATCAAAACACTAGACTTCCGCGGATTTCACCACCAATTTATTGTAGCAACTATGGTTTCTATGATTCTGTATATTTAAACTATGTCAAAAATTGGCAGAATATTCAGAACTGACAGTCATATGTTGCGTCCCCGTACCGCACCTTAACCAGGAACAGATGGGAAAAGACTTGTACATGGCTCCTTACGAGTTAGTAATGCTTTCATATCTCTTATCAATGGTATAAAAGCAACTCGGTACCAGTGTTGTAAGCAAAAAACGTCTACATTTATGTATAGTTATTGTTAAATAATAATACAAAATACAAATGTAGTTACTATTAAATTTTTTCTATTAAGATTGTTCTCGTAAACATTTGTATCATCACATCAGGGCTTTGGCCTAGAACAAATGTTCCCTTTTTCTGCGCTAAATTTGTACTACTAATGGTTATTACGGATGTGAATAGGCAGCGAATGTACCAACTAATTTGTACCATGTGGTGAGGAGTTATTTTTGTAGTTCATTTCTTTTTCTTCTGCCTATTCATAGCATAGTAAAGATCATCATGTGTGGAAGTCATTATTTTGATTATGTTAATGTTCTATGACTTCCGGACATATTGAGGTCATTTTCAGTGTTTTGAACATGACTTAAAGCAAGTGTTGATGAAATGGATACATCATGTCTAGGTGCCCAAGCATAAGAAGAAAAAATTGGAGCTCTTAGCTTCATAGCGTCTAACATAGGCACACTCTTAATAGAACGACGTGTGTCTCTCAAGTCGGTGTCCACCAAGCGACCAATATTTCAAAGTCTGCCAGTTGAGCTGACAGGAAAAACCTTAGTATAGAAACGTGTATAGGGAAGGATGAAGAAAATAGGCTTATGTCGGACGAGAAACAAATGATGAATCTTACCCAAGGGACGATACAACAGATTAAATACCAGTTGATGAGAAAGAACATATTAACAAATGTCGTTTTTTATAAGAGCCTCGATGTGCTTGTTTTTTACAGTCTCACAGACTTCACTTTATACACTAACAATCGTTTATAATAGGTTTCCTCTTCTGATTCAATAGACATCATTGTAACCTGGATCTTACCAAGGAATATCAGAATGACACAGATCATACTTTACTCGAGGCTAGCTGGGTTACACAAAATCCTTTTTTGATCTGACAGCGTTGAAAGTATGAGTGACTGATTGTAAAGTCACTATGTAAATATCACATGGAAAGTTGTCAGGCTTGCGTGGTTGTGGGATCACTGGACCACTGCAGACGAGATGAATCAAGCCACTACATGGGACCCGGAGTCTAAGTGGTACCCTGATTGCACAAGACGCGGCCCGCACGAACGAGAGGGGTTAGACAAGCTGCGGAGTGGTACCACAACCCGGCATCGTACCTCAGCGTGACTTGTCTGAGTGGCGGCCAAGGTTTGACGGTAAAGACGGCAATCAATCTTGTGGTCAAAGTCCAGGCAAAGGTAAGGGAGGCAGGACGAGGATGCAATAGTCAGGTTCAATCGGGGTCAGCAACAAAGGTCCAAAGCAGTCAAGGTAACGGGACACATCACAGCAGCACAGGAGGAACATCGGACATGGCAAAACCGAGGAGCCAGTCACAGGAACCCGGAGGTGACACATAGAACGCAGGAGACACACGGACACGCAGGAGACCTGGACGCAGCTAATCGCGTATAAGCTTTCTTGGAGCTGTGAGGCACGTAAGATACGGCAGGGCTATGCAGAAGAGGCAGATTATATAGATTTGGGACAATGTAGGCAAGTGCACATAATGGCGCCTAGGCCCTTTAAACTGAGAAAGGAGCGCGCCGAACTAGAGCTGCGGGAGATCGGCGACGGGAAGAGATCCGGGGAGCCAGGCCAGGTGAGACCGATGGAGGAGCTGACTGGAGGTTGGGCGCTTGGCGCAAGCTGGGTGAGCCACGCGCCTATATCGTGACCCACCCGTGACAGTACCCCCCCCCCCCTTCGCCCCCCTCCGGGTCTGGGCGGAATGTTCTGGGCAGGAGAGCACGCTCTGCGAATATTGTTCCTCACGCCAGGATTCTCTCTGCACGTGCCAGTACTCTTCTGGCCCATCTTCCATGTACACAGTAGAACCGCTTCCTACCCTGACCATCTTCACTGTGCCAGGATCCTCCCTTACCTGTAGGTGTGGGTGGGAGTCCGCCATGGAGGGGGGGAGGAAGTGCCCGGGAGAAGCGAAAGACTCAGAATGGACAGGTTTCAGAAGTACGTGGAAGGAATTGGGACCGCATAGTAAGGAGGAGGTGGAGTTTAGAACCCACTAACATTTCTCCTCCTAGTCTCTTGTGCCCTGCTTTGGGTTCCTGCCTCGTCTTCCCTCTTTTAGTGAGGAGGAAGTGCGGGTATACACCGTCCTTTTTCCCTTTACCCTTCCGGACCTCCTTTCTTCGCCTCCTTTTTCTCTCACTCTCTCTTCCGTCACGTTCCTATTTTTTAGTTTGGCTCTCTTTAGCACGTTATCCCCGCCTTATTCGAACGCGTCCGAAAAGTGGGACCAGCTTGTAACCTGGAATCTCAATGGACATACTTGGATGACAGCCACACTTTTGTCACCTGGGAGAGAATAATGGGAGGAGACCTGCGTTTACTTGTCCGATTAGTTTTTGAACGGGCGGATGCCTGAGTAAAGATTGACGAGTCTGTCCCAGCTAGGTTTGTAGTCCTTCTTCCAACTCCTTCCACAGCAAGAATTGGGGGGGGGGGGTCTCAGCGACACGGAGAGGGTAATTGTCTCTGGTTCGTGGATGTCGCCCATATACAATAAGCAAAGATGGCAAACCCGGCAGACTCAGAGTTCAGGGCGTTGTATGAGAACTCTCCTATGGAGCAGAGTGAACCAGGTCGCCTGTCGGGCGAGAAAAATGACGGAGATAACAACCCTAAGGTCGTTAAAATAACCCTCCGACTTGGCTCCATCCCTCTGACTGGGGATTGATACGCTGAGAAAAGTCGCAATTTCACCTGATTTGCGACACAAGACTCCAAAACATACCGGGAAAAAAACTGAACCTCCCACGGTCAGATCTCTGTGCCGGGAGAACCAGAAGCCGAAAGATGTGAGTGAAGACCGGACTGGCAAGGAGGCGACGGTAGGCCTGGCACTGGCGCGGAAACGAAATGAACATTTTGGCGAACCGATCAGTTACCACCCAGATTACAGTATTCCCCAGAAACTCCCACTAGTTGTTTCGTCTCGAACGGGAAGTCCGTGACAAAGTACCATGGCCACGTGAGACCATGGCCACTGCGTATTCAGGCAACGGCCATCAGGTAAACCGTCAGGATTGAGGCGTTGATTGTTTATTTTACGACCCAAAGAGAATGCAGGAAGCCACTAAATCCTGTAACTTGTCTATGTGACCAGATTCGGCCACCAATAATACTCGAGAATGAGAGGCTAAGGAGCGCTGTCACCCCAGGAGCCCGCCCCACACGAGACAGTAGGTCCCCAGGTCAAAATCTTCTTCCGAAGAGCAGTCGACATACGGTCCTTGCCATGAGGGCTGCTGGAGGTCTACTTTAGCGCCACAACCAGCCGTTTCCGGATGGATGATATCCGAGGAGCCGGTTCTTCCCCAATAACATCAGAGCACTTGAGAGGGGCACGGCCTTGATGTCTTCTTCAGCTGGAACGCAAATGGAGCAAAAAATTAAAACGTGAAAAGAAAGGGACCATCGGGCTTTGGTCCTTGGAGTTTAGACGTTGAGCTGACTCTGTACTGTACAGGAGATTCTTGTGGTTCAGAATATACACTGACCGTGTGACGAGCTCCCTTCCAGAAGATCAGCCGCCAACTCTTCCAAGGCTGAAGGTTGGAAGCAGCCAGGAGTTGTTCCCGTCTCCTAGGAGGAATTCCGCTCAGTCCGCTAGCAGAAGGTTCTGGTAAAGAACCCCAGGAAGGTTGGCGGCCTGTGGGGCCCTTTCGGAGTGGGCACAGCCCAGCCCCCCGGAGGGAGTGCGTCACTCACTCAGTTGGAAGGTTTCTCTAAAGCTGGTGGTCGCGTCAGAACAGGAGCCGAGGCGAAGGCGACTTCAGTCTAGAGAAGGGCTTCCTCGCGCTGTGGTAGACCACGCTGTCGCGGATCATCACCTTTTTTATTAGAGCCACAATTGGAGATACGAGGAAGAGGAAGTGAGGAAATGACTTGCCGGTACTAATTAGCAAAACCAAGTGACTCTCGTATGGCACGAAGTGCCCCTTGGCGAGCCCTGAAGTACCCCCCTTTGCAGATACAACTTGGTTGGATCCATCTGTAGGCCTTTCTCGAGATTATGTATCTAGAATGGAAAGGCTCTTCTGATGGAATCGGGCACGTCTTTTCCAGTTTGCATAGATCCATTGGCTCGTGAGGCGACTAAGAACTTGCCGTACTTGCATTTGATGAGACTCCAGATCAGGAGAGAAACTCAAGATGTCATCGAAGTAACAACGACCTGGTATAGCAGGTCTCTCGAAATAATGTCTGTTCACTAATCTCGCCTGGACGACGGCAGGCGCAATTATTACACAGGGCCAAATCGGGTGGGGGCCATGACTCAGGTACTAAAGTGCCGTCTCCGGGTGTTAAAGGCGGCTTCCATTCACCCGCCCTCCCTGATTGGAGAAGATTAGATGGCCCTCTAAGGGCCAATTTAGAGAATTTAGCTCACAGGCGGTCCAAGGAGTTCCGTGATAACAAGTCTCTCCATATGCAGGCACCAACTTGCAGACACCTGGTTCCGTGCGATACTGGACTGGATCAGAGAGAATCTGACCACTGACCGAAAGTGCGCAGAGGCTTGTTCGAGGGCGGTCACTGGAATGTGATTGCTGCGGACCAGTGCCGCATCCACAAATTTTCCTGCAGACTCCAAGTCCAAACGCAGACACTTGGAATGGGCTGCTCGTACCAACGCTGAGGGCAAAAAAAATCACAGGAATGGTCCAAACGTGAGAAGGCTTCGCACACACCTAGGACGCGTCTCCCAAGAACCCTAGGTGGTAGCATTTCACACGAACATTTGGGGACGGACAAGACACATCCTGATGAAATGCTCAGGACTCGCACAATAGGGCAGAGGTCTCCTGATCGTCTCCTGTTTCGTTCCTGGAATAAGAGTCTGGCTCTGTCCACCTCCATACGGCTCTTCAAACAGATGTACAGGGTACAGCCTGACTGGAGCTGCCTCTGGAGACCGGACCAATCGAGGAAGACTCTGGACGAGCTTGAGGCTGCTCGAGGAGAGACTCTTCATCACGCTCTCTAAATCGCACGTCTATTATCGGCTGGCCAAGATATTAGACCCACATCTAGTGGATGGCGGATCACGTAGCTGCAAGAGCGTCTTTACATTGGACGAGAGCCCTTTTTGAAAGCTGCGGACGGGCCCGCGTCGCTCCAAAGAGCTCTGAGCCAGGGTACGGACTGCAAACGCGTCTCTCCACAGATGAATTGGCCCTGATTCCAGATTCAACAATGCCAGTCTCAGCAGAGAGGCCCGTTCTGGTTTCTTCGCAAACAGAAACCGAATTGCTGCCAGAAATGCCGAAAGTGTAGCGTGACCGTGTCGTCTCTGTCCCAAGCGGATTAAGCCCAGGTCGGCTTTCCGAGGAGGCGGAGGATAAATGTCCCTTGGAACGCTCCGTGACGAATTGGACGGCATGAGCTCCCTAGTGTAAGAGAACACTGTGGTGATGAAACCCATGCAATAACTTGGCAAGCCCCGTTACTTGCCAGGCATAGAAAGACGTAGCCTGGTTCGTAGCAGGAACAGCCGGAAAAGCATGTTGCATGACAGCTTAAGTAACCTGTTGCTGCTTCTGAGTAGTTAGCAACGTTGCAGCATGGCGGTGACTTGCTCCAGCTGCTCACGCTGTGCGGTCAATCTCGAGATTGATGCAGTCACCATCGTAGCAAGATCGGGCCTCTGGGGAACGAACCTCAGCGGATCCCATGGCCGATTCTTAACTGTCAGGCTTGCGGGTTGTGGGATCCACTCGGACTTCACTGTCAGACGATGACTCAAGCCACTACCTGGGACCGGATTCTCAGTGGACCCGGTTTGCAACCAAGCCCGCCGCAAAGCGGGTTAGACAAGCTGCGGCGGGTCTACCAGGTCGTTCCCCAGCGTGACTTGGTCTGCAGTGGCGGCCAAGGGTTGATGATACAAGAACGGAATCACTCTCGTGGTCAAAGTTTCCAGCACAGGGTCATGGCAGCATCAGAGATTCAACGTCGGGTTCAATCCGGGGTCAGTCACAAGAGTCCAACAAGGGTATGGGAACCCAGACAGCCAGCCGGAGGAACACTGGTACACAAACACGGAGGAGTTTTCAGTAACACCGGAACACGGATGACACCGGAACGCAGGAGACAAGAACCCAGGAGACCCAAATGAAACCGCGCTATCGCCTTAAACTTTCTCTCATGCTGTGAGGCAACAAAGATCCGCTGCTTGCAGGAAGAGTCAGGCTTAATAATAGATTTGGGCAATTGGCCATTGCCAATTATGGCGCGCTGGCCCTTTTAAATCTTGAAAGGAGCCGCGCGCGCCCCTAACAGTCCGTTGGGGACGCGCGCGGACTGCGGAGGGAATAGAGCAGTGAGCCGGTCCCAGGTGAGACGCTTGGCGGTGGCTGGGCAGCACAAATAATTAACGCCTGGAGTGCCGGTTAGCACCTTGGCCCTCTGTCCTGCTTTTTGTCTTTTTGTCAACATTAAAGAATATCAGTGCATGGGTGATATGGTAGATTGCTTTATCATCCCACCACAGCCAGGGAACTGGGGCCCAATTTGCAATTCTAAACAAAACAAAATAGAAATAGAGAATCAAATGTGCCAAATTACAGTTAAGCTCTTAAGCTTTTGTCTGACTGAGTTGTAAATTTGTTAAAAAGCCAAACCTTTGGATGTATTTAGTCAATTCTAATTTGAAAATCGTGAACCTAAGATTTCTACAACAGTCTCAAAGCTTTAGGTAGTGTCAACTAAAATTAGGTTCTTCTGTGAAGAAAACCTGATGTAATGACTTACTTGTGACCAGCTGGAACTTACTCTAATTATGAATTTCTTGAGTGGCTCATTTTATGTTTATTGAAGTATTTATGTTCCTTTTGCAGTTTTATTTAGTTTTATATCTATATAAAACACTAATTACTGAATAGGAAATGCAAGAGTTACAGAAATTGTACAAGCGTTTAGTCTACAGTATGGACATTGAAACAAGAGACCAAAGTCCCAACATGGACCTCGGCTGCCAACTAGCCGCAGAATAGTCCACAGGATAAGTAATAAATACATGCTATGAGATGAACTTCATCAATATAGAAGACGTTTTATATGATGTCTGCTGGTGAATTAAACTGTTCTACGCTATATTCACCTGTTGGCCAAGGGGTTGAGCAGACAACTATAAATAGTTTTAAAGGATGAGCTAATAAATGTCCTTATTAACTAGTGGGAGTCAAACCTCTAACACCTCCAACAACTATGAGAAATGGGGTTTTCCCCTAATTGGTGGTGCAGGAAACATCCAAGCTTGCGTTTAGTTATTTCAAGCTCTTGCCTACATGTTTAATTGAGCCACAGAACACAAGATTGACTTTAATTTTTAAGAGCTATAATTTTTTCATTTCATTTTCACTAAGGCTTGAGTAAGTATTTTTGGAGTCGACATTTTCATTTGTACACTTTAACACTTTTAAGAGTAGTTGCTGAATGTAGAAAGCTCTTCAGACTAAAGCACCCATCCATAAGCCATGCAGGAGCTACATACCTGGATTAAACCTAATGATGATATGATGGTATGATAACACAGCTCTTTAGGCTGTGGCTTAGGGCTAGTGGCCTACAGACCTAACACTGCCTGTAGTTTTGTAAGCTCAAAACTGCTGATAGATTACATCAAAGCCTTTAATGATCTTTTTTTTCTTTGAGACTAAGCTTGATTTGGCAAAATGTGTAACTATATTTGGTAACAAAGTTAATAGGCTTAACATCCAATTGATTTTGAGATCATTGATTTTTTGCGACATTATGTACTTTTTGTTAAAGGTAATTTTTGGGTAATTGTTTGGCATTTAATGGTGAAATAATTAGAAACGTGGTAAAAATTTCGAAAAATTTGCTATTTTATGAATTCATAATCTTCTGCTTTTCAAAAGGAAGTTATTTTTCATGAATTAACCATATGTGTGGTTTATGTTTACATACTTTTAAAAATTCTATTTTATCAAGAAGTTAGGAGGCTTACAAATCAAACAATTTTTTTACAAACATTTCAGTATCAATCATTTGCAACCCAATTAATTTGAGATCCACCATTAATAGTCATACTTTTAAAGGATATGCAAGGTCACTTAGTTATGCTTTTTAGACACTCCCAGAATGCAGAGAGACCTCTGAAAGGCACAGGAGGTGATTTAAAGTTGTCCACACAACTTCCGGATATGGAACAACAATAAATCACAGCCCTGAATGGCTATAAGACTTCTTTCACTAGCCTTAGTGAAGCAGAATCATATTAACCCAAGGAGCTGCCACCAGTTCTCCTATATATATTTATTTATATAAACCCAGTCTCCGTAATGGGATTATATAGACCGTTGAACCGACCCAGTAGCATGTATATGAGCGAAACATGGACATTTGGGTTCGGTATCGAAATAAAAGAGCACAGGTTACGTTTCATATTTAATTGCCTTAAGGGCACACTAGACAATACAGTACACAATATATCAACAGTTAGCAGAGTACAAATTACCATGGTAGCACTACAAGTATCAGCAGCTCAATAAGTTACTTACCAATTACACACACCTCTGTCCACTCCCAGGAGGGGCCATGGGTCCTTCCTACCTGGTATTACATCCAGAACCCTGGAGAAGTCATAGCTTCTCAAGGGGAAGTTGTAGGTTCCAGGTTCTGGTATCATTGGATCCGGGTGAATTCCTGGTTCGTATTGATACAAAACCTGACCCATTTGCTATGGTCCTATCCAGAGATATTTATATCTCTGGACCCAAATATCAAAATGATAATACGGGAACATAGGTACAAAAATCCATTTGTCCTTGGGCTGAGATGGACCATAACTCCATAATTGTCCCTAATCAATGTATTGGTCTTATGAGTTTTATGGCTCTTTGTCTCCTGTTTGAAAATTGGAGGGAAAATCAGCTCAAGTCTTCATAGATGAGGCGGCTGGGGAAATTCTTTGAAGCTCGGCACCAGGCAACACTCCTAAGGCTTGAGTAAGTATTTTTGGAGTCGACATTTTCATTTGTACAATTTAACACTTTTAAGAGTAGTTGCTGAATGTAGAAAGCTCTTCAGACTAAAGCATCCACCCATAAGCCATGCAGGAGCTACATACCTGGATTAAACCTGATGATACTAACACCCACAAGGTATGATAACACAGCTCTTTAGGCTGTGGCTTAGGGCTAGTAGCCTACAGACCTAACACTGCCTGTAGTTTTGTAAGCTCAAAACTGCTGATAGATTACATCGAAGCCTTTAATGATCTTTTTTTTCTTTGAGACTAAGCTTGATTTGTCAAAATGTGTCACTATATTTGGTAACAAAGTTAATAGGCTTAACATCCAATTGATTTTCAGATCATTGATTTTTTTGTGACATTATGTACTTTTTGTTAATGGTAATTTTTGGGAAATTGTTTGGCATTTAATGGTGAAATAATTAGAAACTTGGTAAAAATTTGGAAAAATGTGCTATTTTATGAATTCATAATCTTCTGCTTTTCAAAAGTTATTTTTCATAAATTAACCATATGTGTGGTTTATGTTTACATACTTTTAAAAATTCTATTTTATCAAGAAGTTAGGAGGCTTACAAATCAAACAATTTTTTTTACAAACATTCCAGTATCAATCATTTGCAACCCAATTAATTTGAGATCCACCATTAATAGTCATACTTTTAAATGATATGCAAGGTCACTTAGTTATGCTTTTTAGACACTCCCAGAATGCAGAGAGACCTCTGAAAGGCACAGGAGGTGATTTAAAGTTGTGGAACAACTATGGAACAACAATAAATCACAGCCCTGAATGGCTATAAGACTTCTTTCACTAGCCTTAGTGAAGCAGAATCATATTAACCCAAGGAGCTGCCACCAGTTCTCCTATATATATTTATTTATATAAACCCAGTCTCCGTAATGGGATTATATAGACCGTTGAACTGACCCAGTAGCATGTATATGAGCGAAACACGGACATTTGGGTTTGGTATCGAAATAAAAGAGCACAGGTTACGTTTTATATTTAATTGCCTTAAGGGCACACTAGACAATACAGTACACAATATATCAACAGTTAGCAGAGTACAAATTACCAAGGTAGCACTACAAGTATCAGCAGCTCAATAAGTTACTTACCAATTACACACACCTCTGTCCACCCCCAGGAGGGGCCATAGGTCCTTCTTACCTGGTATTACATCCAGAACCCTGGAGAAGTCATAGCTTCTCAAGGGGAAGTTGTAGGTTCCAGGTTCTGGTATCATTGGATCCGGGTGAATTCCTGGTTCGTATTGATACAAAACCTGACCCATTTGCTATGGTCCTATCCAGAGATATTTATATCTCTGGACCCAAGGATGCTAGAGCCTAAATAAAAATATCAAAATGATAATACGGGAACACAGGTACAAAAATCCATTTGTCCTTGGGCTGAGATGGACCATAACTCCATAATTGTCCCTAATCAATGTATTGGTCTTATGAGTTTTATGGCTCTTTGTCTCCTGTTTGAAAATTGGAGGGAAAATCAGCTCAAGTCTTCAGAGATGAGGCGGCTGGGGAAATTCTTTGAAGCTCGGCACCAGGCAACACTCCTTCTAACTCCATTAGGCTAATTAAGCGGAGGCTGGGGGAAATTGGGGAATTTGAATCAAATAAAGCCTCCCTCCCCCTGGTCATATTTATCACACCCTCAAACTATCCAAAACAGCTTTTTGTTAGCTTATGATACCCTTAAGCATTTAATATTAACTAAATCAATATGGAGGTTCTATTTGGAATTTATAAATTTTATTTATAAATTTTATTTAGTGCTAAACTTTACATATTCATGCAGGAAAAATTTAAAACACATCTCAAAATTTGTTGTGCAGTTTAACATGGGTATGGCAACATCCCACACATGGATGCTAACTTCTCTATCGGCTCATAATAGGGCACAGAAGGGAAGGAGGTCCATAGAGGGCAGATTATGAAGGATTTTTTTTCTGTTTCCAACATTTTCCAAGTGCCTAAGGTACCATAACAGTGGAAACAAAGAACCTATTTTAGAACCAATGCCTCTAAAATAATTTTTCAAGGGTTATAGTTATCAACTTAAAGGACACCTGTCATCAGGTCTGTGTCACTTGTCCTGTCACTACTACCTGTTGGAGCAGCTCACAAGGATCCCATCCAAGCCTTTATCTAGTTATTTCATACATTAATCATTGTAAAATCATCTATTCTTTATTATGTAAATGAGGCTGGTCACATGGTCAGAGGCAGTGATGTCACCCCTGTTCCCCCTCCCCTCTACTCCTCCTGCTCATGTCTGTGTGTAATGTATAGTAAAGCATGGCTAGTGTGAGTGCTACATCTGCTGACATGCTGCATCCTCCTAATACACAGACATCAGCTACACATGTACCTGACATGTTCTGCTGTAACATGGCTGCCTGGAGCTGCTGTAGCACACATAGGCTGCAGGGGTGTGGCCACCAGCACCAGGAAAGACATCATTATACAGCCTCACATCATTATAATGGCTGTCAGTCAAGCACTGGGGGTGTGGCTGTGCCTCCCACTCATGAATAGAGTGGACAGCTTGAATATGCTAATGCTTCATTGGACATTTCACAGGTCATTTGCATACAGCTTTAGGACCTCATTGCTTAGGTTTACAGGCATGTAGAGGGACAATGAAGGGATAGAGGCAATGCTCTCTAATGGCAGTTTATGAAAATATATTTAGTTTAGGGGGGTTATTTTGCATGAAGGGTTCTCTTTAACACTACATGTGTTCTATATAATTTAGTCCCATTGTCCCATGTCAGTGAAAAAGTAATATATTGAATTTGGCCACAATATTTTTATTTTTACAAGAGATTAAAGTAGAAAAGATATTTGTTTCTCACAAATACAGAAATGCTCCACACTCCACACTGAGAAATTGCTGTACAGGCAAACAGTGGGGCTATAATAGGAAGGAGCACATATTTATATGGAACAGATTTCAGGTGTTATATTGCAATTGATGAGCCAAAGATAGTTAAGCAAAACTGCAAAAAGTTACCTCATTTAGGAAACTGCACTCCTCAAGGATAGTAACAAGGGGTATAGGGAGCATTTTAAACTAAAAAATAGTACAAACTGCACTATGGGGATTATTTATCATAATCTTGTGCGCCGGTGTATGATATCCCTGCTGCTTCCCTGACGCAGCCCGATACATGAAGAGGCTTCGGTGGTGGATTGGCAGATTGTGGAAAACAATCGCAAGTGCTAGCAATAAGCTAGCATTTGGGATTATTTCAGGGCTTCTACGCCACTGACGTGGCACAGAGGCCCTGATAAATATCCCCCTATGTGCAGTCTGCCTGTAGAGTGTGCTAGATTTATAAAATGTGTCACACAGTCTTCATGAATCTGGCACCCCCAGAACTTCTCCAGCAGAATGCACCAACTTATTTTCGGTGCACCTTTGACGTACAGCCTGCAATGCAATTCTGTCGGATGTTACATGATAAGTGTGTCACAAACTCCAACTTTGTAGCAGAGTGCACCTTTCAGCGCAAAAATTTGTGTTGCGTCAGGCATAGTACAGCTGTGTCGTGGACACTTTTTAAATACACGTGAAGGTAGTTTGCACATTCTTTTCATTGCAAAGTCAGGCAAAAACTGTCAGGGGAGAACAGTCTCTGGCGTGCGCCCTGGGCAGCGGCTGCTAAGACCTCGCGCTGTTTAGGGGTTGTGTTGTGGACTGCTGGGAGTTGTGGAACCCTTGGTTATTCTGCCCCATGAGGGGTTAATTCCCAGAAGTTTTCCAGCTCCTATCAGGTTCTGGAGGTGGGGTTCTGGCTGCATAAATTGCAGCTTCACTAGTCACCTGTGCCAGTGTTTGAAATCCCTTTCATGACTTGCTCCTTGCTGTTGGTTTGACTTGCTCTGTTGTCTGTTGTCTGAATTGATCTCGGCTAGTTTTCGACGTTGACCCTTTTGCTTTCTGATTTTGCTCTTGACGTACCCTCTCGTTGTGACTCCGGCTAGTTAACTACTCTTTTGTGTTTTATGTTTGTCAGTCTGTTCGTGTTTTCCCTTCCCAGAGGACATTGTGGCTTATAAATACAGAATTTATTTTTACAAAGGTCCATTGTTTGAGAACCAACCACAATAAAAACGCACCAAGTTTCCTTTAACCTCCTACTATGATTATGCGCATCCCAAATTCTTTCCAGATCCTGCTGAAACCTGCCATTCTGAATCGCTTCTTTTCGTCTTCTCCCGGGCAACGTTCCTCCCCCCACTCCGTGGCGGACTCCACCCAACACCTACAGGTAAGGGAGATCCTGGCACATGAAGATGGTCAGGGGGAAGCGGTTTCTTGTAGCTGAGAAGGGGCAAGTTCGGCAGCGGCGGACGAAGAAGGTCATGGAAGCTCCTGAGGACATGATTCTGACAGAGGTGATCTCCTGCCCAGAACATTCCGCCCAGACGGAGGGGGAGCGAAGGGGGGGGGGGTACTTCACGGGTGGGTCACGATATGAGGCGCGTGGCTCCCCGTTGCGCCCACCCCCAACCTCCAGCTCAGCCTACAGCTCGCGTCTCACCTGGCCCTGGCTCCCCGGATCGCTTCCCTCGCCGAGTCCCCACTCCTAGTCGGCGCGCTCCTT
The DNA here is from genome assembly GCA_019512145.1 of Engystomops pustulosus. Classification (NCBI taxonomy): domain Eukaryota; kingdom Metazoa; phylum Chordata; class Amphibia; order Anura; family Leptodactylidae; genus Engystomops; species Engystomops pustulosus. The sequence continues at coordinate 56,880,979 of CM033642.1, forward strand.
TCTCAGTTTAAAGGGCCTAGAGCGCCATTATGGCACTTGCCTACATTCCCAATCTAATAATCTGCCTCTTTCGCAAGCCCTGCCGATCTTCGCCTCACAAACTCCAGAAAAGCTTATTGATACGCGTCAGTCTGCCTGCGTTGCCGGTGTCTCCTGCGTTCCTATGTCGTCACGCTTCCGTGTGTTCCGTTCGTGACCTGAGCTCCTCGGTTTTGCCTATGTACCAGATGTTCCTCTTGACTGTCTGTGTGTGGTTCCCGTACCACCTTGACTGCTTTGGACCTCTTGTTGCTGACCCCCGATTGAGCCCTGACGTTGCATCTCTGCTGCCTGCCCACCTTTGCCTGGACTTTGACCACGAGATTGATTGCCGTTCTTGTACCTCAACCTTGGCCGCCACTTCAGACAAGTCACGCACTGAGGACGACCGTGGTGTACCAGCTCCGCAGCTTGTCTAACCCCTTCGCGCGGGCCGGCGTCTTGTGAAAACAGGGTACCACTTAGACTCCGGTCCCAGTGTAGGGCTTGATCACTCGTCTGCAGTGGTCCAGTGGATCCACCAACCCGCAAGCCTGACACTTATCCATGTGATATTACATAGTGAACTTATTACAATAAGTCACTCAACTTCATAGCTGTCAGTAATACAAAGGATTTTGTGTAACCCAGCTTTAGCCTCGAGTAAAGATGATCTGTGTCATTCTGCATATTCCTTGTATAGATCCAGGTTACAATGATCTATTGAATCCAGAAGGGAACTTTATAAACGATTGTTAATAGTATAAGTAAGTCTGAGATGTAAAAAACAAGCACATGGAGCCTTATAAAAAGAACGATCATTTCTTTTATATGTTCTTTATATACAACTGTTTAATCTGTCTGTATCGGTCCTTGGTATAGATTCAGTCGTTGTTTCTCTCACATAAGCCTATTTTCTTCATCCTTCCCTATACCGTTTCAGTACTAAAGTTTCTTCCTGTCAGCTCAAACTAGCTAGACTTCTAGATAATATTTTCCTTAGGTGACAGACTTTGAGAGACACGTCTCTATTTAAAGATGTGACTATGTAGACGCTATGAATGCTAAGAGCTCACATTTTTTCTTCTTAGGCTTGGGCACCTAGCACATGATGTTGCCAGTCATCAACACTTGCTTAAGTCCATGTTCAAAACACTTGAAAATGACCTCAATTATGTCCGGAAGTCATAGAACATTAACATAAGCAAAATTAATGACTTCCACACCATGATTGATCTTTATATGCCTATGAATAGGCATAAGAAAAAAGAAATGAACTACAAAATTAACTCTTACCACTATGGTACAAATTAGTGTAGCATTCTGCCTATTCACATCGCGTAACCATTTAGTATAAAACTTTAGCCGCAAAAAAAGGAACATTTGTTCTAGGCAAGACCCTGATAGTGAATGATACAAATGTTTAAACAATTCTTAATAGGAAAAAATTTTAATAGTAACTACATTTGTATTATTTGTATTATTATTTAACAATAAAATACTATAAATGTTAACGTTTTTTCTTACACCACTGGTACCGAGTGCTTTTATACACATTGATTAACAGATTTGAAAGCATACTAACCAAAGGAGCCAATGTACAGTCTTTTCCCATCTGTCTGCTAATGGTGGACGGTACGGGGACTGTCCACATATACTGTCATTCTGAATATTCTAGCCAATGTTTGAACATAGTTTAAACTATACAGAATCAATAGAACCATATGTTGCTAAATAGATTGGGTAAAGCCAGGGAAAGTCTAGTGTTTGATATTTGATCATTTCAATAAGAATTCCTGCCCCCCCCAGGTTTGTCATAATAGCAGGGAGGCACAGCACTATTAGAACTGAAACTAAAATGTCGCACATCACTACTAGAACTGACACTGTGTATATTTTTCATTGCAATATTGCAACATCTTAGATTATAAGGTATTTAACATGGCTATTTTGGCCAAATTCTTATTACCAAATTATGCAGTTTATTAGGGTGATGCTTCATGCTAAGTTCACACAACTGGTACAAAACAGTACAAATGCTATGAAAAAAACAAACATTTGGTTCTATTCCAATGAAAGTTTTTATAGAACATGAAATGGCTATAATACCATCAATAAAAATCTTTTACAACAGTTTTTTCAGGTGTACAAGCCTTAAATGACAGCAATTCTTTTTCCACCACCAAGGACTAAGGCATAAAATTGCCCAGCTATATAAAGCAGATATGTACCGATTGATGCATACATACCCCCTATGGATCTATCAAAATGCTTCTCATTTTTTTTTAACAATATTTGTACGTTCCTTTCCAATAAATAACTAGAGCATTTCTTGATCTTGAACACAGGATGTGCTTTTTGATGATGGCCCAAGCTAGCATATGCTCTAGCTTTAATGCATTGAAATACAGCCCTCTAAAAAAATGGTAATTGATGCCACAGATACAAATTGGTTTTGAAAAAAATGCATTTTTTTCATAATCAGAATCAACACAGTTATGTGAGTAAACCTTCTAAGTAAATTTTTATGACATCTATAAAGAAAGTTTGATTCATGAACTACATGAATATTTATGAGTCCCTCGTCACTTTCTTGTGTTGATTAAGAACTCTCCTTTCTTACTCTAGAACTTCAACGTTTCCTCCATATCAAAAATCTGTGTGCCCTTGCAGGTGAAGCCTGTCTTCACTGGAATAATCACACTTGTTAGCATGATATGTCACTATCAAAGTATGCTCAAGTGCTCAGACCTTGGCTCTTTGGTTATAGGTTACTGCTGTCTTTGCTAATTTCGAAAACTGAAATTTTAATAATGATAAACAAGATGATTAATTTATATTTGGTTTATGATAGCCTATCACTGCCACATTAAATTTATGAGGGATTTTCTTTAAAATTACATCAGTTTCCCTCCTCATAATAAGAGAACGTTGTTGTCACCATACCTTTATAAATGCTCTGTTCTCATAGCCACCTCATAGCAACTTCTCTGTAGAATTCTCGATATTACTTGAAATTGCAGTGGACTGGTCCAATGTCAGGTTGTTCTTTATTGGACATTTCACAAAGACCATGATCTGAATGTAATACAAACTAGATCGTTACCATTTATGTGGTCTAAAGTCATTTTTGTGGTGCAAACAACCCTTTGCTCTATTGGGGCTCTACTAGAACAGTAAATATAAGTAGAAGAAAACTTTTCAACAAGGAGTCGATGTCCTTGTTCTGAAATATATAGCTGAACAGACGTTGAAACCAGAATTACATGCAACATACAAAAAGACCATTGAACATAAAAGCTGAATAAACCATTTGAGCTTTAGGAAAATTAGGATTACTAAAATGCAACCATTAATTTCTTACATAAATGTATGGCTGTATGTGTTGAACACACTTAGATCAAAAAACATGATGCAAACTATGGTATTCACCTCCTCAAACTCCTGTACATCCTATGCAACTTATGCTATAGAATAGGCCTTTCTATAGCCAAATTGAAGTGGATCCATATACGGTTCCACCACAATTGAAAGATGACCCAACACAGGATCAAAAACATTCATACTACCAGTCGAAAATCTTCAAATTACTGGACGCCACATACACTTTGCCAATGGCCCAATTGTAGAGACTTCAAGAATTGGTACTCTTTATTGCCGTTAGACAACATTACATAGAGAGTAATATGACTGCTAACTCCTCACTACAGCAACATAACACTTTATTTAATATACCATTCAGCCCACCAGATTTTTTCAAGTGAATGTGTGACGGCGGAAAGTGCCTCTCTAGACGTCACCCCAGCTCTTCTCATGGGTTGTTCTAGATGATCCTGGCAGGATGCAAGACTACAAGACAGCTCTGGATACCCACAAGGGAAGCGGGGGTGAGTATTTTGGAGTTTTTAAATGTTTTTTAACTGTGATCCTTTAACTTTTTACAGTCCTACTCCAGGTGTAGTGGACCCACTGGACCACCATGGACGAGACATAGAGTCTAAGGGGCACCCCGGTTTCACCAGAGCCCCACCCCAGAGCGGATTGGGCTTGCTGAGGCGTGGTATTACCAGGTAGTTCCACAGGTAACACTTTGTCAACGGTGACAGCCAATGTGATGTACAGAAACAGAGCAGGTTTGTGGCAGGGACGGCGGAGGTCCAGGACAGGTGGCAGAAGGTCAATGTCAAGGCAGAGCAAAGGTCAGGGCAGGCAGCAGTGAGCGTAAACTCATAGTACTTCTGGTATACCTATCAGAGTTTGTGCAGGGATCCAGGGGGTGCTACTCTGGTGTCACTACATATATACAAGGCTCGAAGCCCAAACTAAGGATTTGTTTACTGCATTTACGAACAGTATTATGCGGGAGATTTGAACACTAAACCACTAGTCCAAATCCACCAGACAGGTTCCCTTTAAATTTACAACAAGATACATTTATTGAAACCGTCACTTTCATATAACAATCGTGCATGATGACACTTTGTATCCCTCAACTTGGGATTTAATCATTACTAGTACTGATCTGTGCCCAAATTACAGGATGGAGTAGTAGTACTGTGCTGTGCCCATCTAGTGCTGTGCCCATATTTAACACACAGACAGCACACAAAAACACATACTATTTACCTAACACATGTCCACAGTCTATCCTCGGCAGGGCTGCACACGAGGACATGCGGATGACATAATCTCACAGTCCTAACTAGTCCTGAGAGAGTATGCCTGCACTAGTCCTGGATACAGCTATTTGTGTTCCTCACAGGGACACAGATAGAGATGAAAGCTGTCATGGTGACAGATCACCACCCACTGATGACCTCACTAGGGGTGGCAATCTCAGCCATGCTGGTGGTAGCGACTTTGCAGTCAACATTTAAATAAGTAAATGCTTATGCGATCAGTACCACCACTGATCAGTAACAACCTGTGTTTGCAGGTTGTTAGCGGTGGGTGTTTGCTGCCATAAAGCATGTTATCATATAGTCTTAACGACTGTCATTTATACTATTCTGTAATAGTGGTTAAGGGTTAAACATAATATGCAACATTTTTTTAATCTTCTGGCTATAAAATCCAAAATTAAGCTGCCTGCCATTTTGTTTAAATTAAAATTTTTGTGGAATTCACCATGCAATATTATCAGCACTGAATAAGGAAATGTGTTTTCCGGAACTCATTGGTCTTTTCATGCTCTAGACAACCTGTTGTGTGCTCCTGTGCCAGGATGTACTCGTTTAACAGTGTACATAAAATTTCGAGTTTTTACATATCTGTGGTTTCTTTGGTAGTTGGATTTCATTGCACTTTGGATTATTTGCACTTGAAGCAAGGTTTTCCGAGCTCAGGTCCACATGAGAACTGTATGATCGCGTCCGATGAGGGACAAAAAACTTGTTTTTGCGTTCATACAATATTATCATTAGAAAGAGGAGTGGATCAATTCTACAGTGGAATTGGTTTTAAAATTTCAGGAAAACTTTGGTTCTGCATGAATCCGAAGTTTAGGTGATTCGTGGGAACAAATAATTTTTTTCCCCCTTTATAGCAAAATGGCTGCAAGTAAAATGTGTTACATGGGGCAGACTCTGGAAGGAGAAAGGAACATCTCGATCACGTTGCAGACATGTAAGCCAATCCGACCCAGCAGGCTTAGTGTGATGTCACAGCCCTATAAACACTGGCCATTTGCCATCCCATCATTCACACGGCATGGGCTGTCTCTAGCGTCTAGCTGCTTGTACTCATAGCTGATGTGAGTTATTTTTGCTGAAAGTCCAGTTGTCAGTTTTTGGTATTCCCCAAATTTCATATTTTTGTTGCTAAAGTTGAAAAAAAGTTTGTTCTGTTCAGTTTGGCAATTATCTGTTACGCATGAGCTTCTTTATAATGGAGAAAAAGTACCATTGCTCTATTGTTCAACAATGGTTAGCAGGATAATTCCCAATAGTTACTGTAAGATGGGAAATGGTGAAAAGTCGACTGTAGTTTAGAGTATATGTAATGGGGGAGAACTGATAAATGTAGGACAATCTCCTTCATTAAATAAAAAGGATGCAGCCATAGTAGACTAACAAAGCAGTACAAACAGTTCATGATCTGATATGTTGCTGGTAATCATTTCCTCCCATCACAACTCCACTCTAACATGCATTGTTGCAATAATTTTCGTTGCCCCCCTGAGGGGCGGTCAGCCAAAGTTCCCTAGCGAGCTGACTTTCTAAATGGAAATACAAAAATTGATTTTTTTGACAAAGTACTATTATCTTGCTAATGATGATGTGGGTCTAATATGCTCGTACTAATGTTGCAACACAGGAAAAACTACAGAAACATAATTCTTTTATTATACAGTTACTGAAGTGGAGTTGGAGGACCTCCATTAACACACTTGGACATTTCAACATGTTGTACACTCACGCAGCCACTTTATTAGGTACACCTGTCCAAACAGCTCGTTAACACTTAATTTCTAATCACCATCACATGGCGGCAACTCAGTGCATTTTAGGCATGTAACATGATCAAGACAATCTCCTGCAGTTCAACCGAGCATCAGTATAGGGGAAGAAAGGTGATTTGGTGCCTTTGAACGTGGCATGGTTGTTGGTGCCAGAAGGGCTGATCATAGTTCAGAAACTGCTGGATCTACCGGATTGCACGCACACCATCTCTAGGGTTTACAGAGAATGACAGAAAAAGAAAAAGCATCCAGTGAGCGGCAGTTTGTAGGCGGAAATGCCTTGTGATGCCAGGCAGAGGAGAAATGGGCACAACTGGTTTTGTTGAGCTGAGAAAGTCAACAGTGACTCAAATCGCCACCCGTTACAACCAAGGTGGCAAGAACATCTCTGAATACACAGTACGTCGAACTTTGAGGCAGATAGGCTACGTAGCAGATGATCACACTGGGTGCCCTCCTTTCAGCTAAAGACAGGAAAACTGAGGCTACAATTTGCACAAGCTCATCGAAATTGGACAGTAGAAGATTGGAAAAACGTTGCTGGTCTGATAGTCTCGATTTCTGCTGCGACATTCGGATGATAGGATCAAATTTGGCGTCCAACAACATGAAAGCATGAATCCATCCTGCCTTGTATCACCGGTTCAGGCTGGTGGTGGTGGTCATGGTGTGGGGAATATGTTCTTGGCACTCTTTAGGCCCCTTGGTACCAATTGAGCATCGTTGCAACCCACAGCCTACTGAGTATGTTGCGGACCATGTCCTCCTTTATGACCACAATGTAACCCACATCTGATGGCTACTTTCAGCAGATAATGCGCCATGTCATAAGCTGGAATCATCTCAGACTGGTTTCTTGAACATGACAATGAGTTCACTGTACCAAATGGCCTCCACATCACCAATCTCAATCCATAGAGCATCTTTGGGATGTGGTGGAACGGGAGATTCGATCATGAGTCAGCTGACAAATCTGCGGGCAACTGTGTGATCCATCATGTTAATATGGACCAAAAATCTCTGAGTAATGCTCCAGCACCTTGTTAAATCTATGCCTAGAAGAATTGAGGCAGTTCTGAAGGCAAAAGGGGGTCCAACCCGTTACTAGAATGGTGTCACCTAATAAAGTGGCGGTGAGTGTAAATTAGTCAGAACACTTGTACCCTCTATTTACAATCTCTATTTAACATTAACTCCCCCCACCCTTTGCTCACTTCATGACAAGATATTTTATGTAAGTTGAGACACTGTAAATGCTGAGAAACCTGAACAACTTTCAAGCTCTCCGCATAATCGATCATGAAGTTCCTTTAACTTTCTTTTCTACTTCCAACATTCCTTCATTTGGTGGGTAAATTGCTAAACTCGTCCTTTTGCATCGCAAAGATCAAATTTCTTCAGTTTAATAGGCAGGTATTTCAAGACTTGATGGAATCTCTCTGAGTCACCATTAAGTGGGACTTAGATCTATAGGATATCTATAGGATATGGCCTGCATTACAACATTTTATCTCCGATTTGTCTTGTAGGTCCTGCTTCCAATATGACTAACTTATATGACTTTTGCTTGGAACGAGAACCTAAACTCCATCCCATTTACACGCAAAATCTTTTGGTCAAGACATTGTATCGCTGAATTGATCTGTAACCTTACTGTCAAAACCAAAAAAAATACCTGCATCTACTTTGCTATGTCTTACCTGTTTCCGTAGTGTCTGTTTCTAAATCTTGTATATCATGGCGGGCTGTGCCTACGAGGAATTGTGGCTTATAAATACAGAATTATTTTTACAAGGTCCTGAGCTTTAGGAAAATTAGGATTACTAAAATGCAACCATTAATTTCTGGGATAACCATCAAGAGGAGCGGGGGTGAGTATTTTGGAGGTTTTTAAATGTTTTTTTAACTGGTTGATTTCCTTTAACTTTTTTACAGTCCTGCTCCAGGTGTAGTGGACCCACTGGACCACCATGGACGATGACATAAGCCTGGAACCAGAGTCTAAGGGGCACCCGGTTTTCACCAGAGCTCACCGCAAAGCGGATTGGGCTTGCTGAGGCGTGGTATTACCAGGTAGTTTCACAGGTACCACTTTGTCAACGGTGACAGCCAAGGTGATGTACAGAAACAGAAGGCAGGTTTGTGGTCAGGGACAGGCAGGAAGTCAGGACAGGTGGCAGAGGGTCAATGTCAGAGGCAGAGCAGAAGGTCAGGGCAGGCAGCAGTGGAGCGTAAACTCATAGTACATTCTGTGTACCTACAGAGTTTGTGCAGTGAATCCAGGGGGTGCTACTCTGGTGTCACTAGCAGTATCACACAGGTGCTGAGAGCCCAGACTAAGGATTTGTTTACTGCATTTACGAACAGTAGTTATGCAGGGAGATTTGGAACACTAAACCACTAGTCCAAATCCACCAGACAGGTTCCCTTTAAATTTACGACAAGATACATTTATTGAAAGCCGTCACTTTCATATAACAAATCTGTGCATGATGACACTTTGTATCCCTCAACTGGGATTTATCATTACTAGTACTGATCTGTGCCCAAATATACAGGATAGGAGTAGTAGTACTGTGCTGTGCCCATCTAGTGCTGTGCCCATATTTAAACACACAGACACACACAGAAAACACATACTATTTACCTGACACATGTCCACAATCTATCCTCGGCAGGGCTGCACAACGAGGACATGCGGATGACATAATCTCACAGGTCCTATAAATTCAATAGCAATACAATTGTGTTGGGAGCCGGCACATATGAGATACTAGAGAGAGTAGGCCTGCACTAGTCCCTGGATACAGCTCTATTTGTGTTCCTCACAGGGACATAGATAGCCATGCTGGTGGTATGCGACTTTGCAGTCAACATTTAAATGGTTAAATGCTTATGCGATCAGTACCACCACTGATCAGTACAAACTGATTGTTTGCAGGTTGTTAGCAGTGGGTGTTTGCTGCATAAGGCATGTCCTTATCATATAGACTTAACGACTGCATTATATACTATTCTGTAATATGTTGTTAAGGGGTTAAACATAATATGCAACATTTTTTTAATTCTTTCTTGGCTATAAAATCCAAAATAAAGGCTGTCTGCCATTTTGTTTAAATTAAAATTTTTGGGATATGCGCCATGCAATATTATCAGCCATGAATAAGGAAAGTGTTTTACGGAACTCATTGGTCTTTTCATGTCTCTAGACAACCTGTTGTGTGCTCCTGTGCCATGGATGTACTCGTTTAACAAGTGTACAATAAAATTTCGAAGTTTTTACATTTCTGTGGTTTTCTTTGGTAGTTGGATTTCATTGCACTTTGGATTATTTGCACTTGGAGCCAAGGTTTTCCGAGCTCAAGGTTCCACATGAAGACTGTATGATCCAGCATCCAGATGAGCTGACAAAAAACTTTGGTTTTGCGTTCATACAATATTATCATTAGAAAAGGGGGTGGATCGATTCTAACTCAGTGGAATTCGTTTAAAATTTCAGGAAAACTTTGGTTCTGCAAGAATCCGAAGTTTACAGTGATTCGTGGGAACAAATAATTTTTTTTCCCCTTTATTAGCAAAATGGCTGCAAGTAAAATGTGTTACATGGGGCAGAGTACTCTGGGAAGGAGAAAGGAACATCCTCGATCACGTGTGCAGACATGTAAGCCAATCAGCGACCAGCAGGCTTATGTGATGTCACAGCCCTATAAAAACAGCTGGCCATTTGCCATCCCATCATTTCACACGGCATGGGCTGTCTCTAGCGTCTAGCTGCTTGTACTCAGTAGCTGATGGAGTGATTTTTGCTGAAAGTCCAGGGTGTCAGTTTTTGGGTATTCCCCAAATTTCAATTATTTTTTGTTGCTAAAGTTGAAAAAAAGTTGTTCTGTTCAGTTTGGCAAGTATCTGTTATGCAGGAGCTTTTTTTATAATGGAGAAAAAGTACCATTGCTCTATTGTTCAACAATGGTATACAAAGGAATAATTCCCAATAGTTAACTGTAAGATGGGGAATGGTGAAAAGTAGACTGTAGTTAGAGTATATGATAAATGGGGGAGAACTGATAATATGGTAGGACCATCTACTTCATTAATATAAAAAGGATGCAGCCATAGTAGACTAGCAAAGCAGTACAACAGTTTACTGATCTGATATGTTGCTGGTACAACCCCCTTACAACTCCTCTCTAACATGCATTTTGCATAAATTCTCTTCGCCCCCGAGGGGCGGTCAGCCAAAGTTTCCCTAGCGAGCTGACTTTCTAAATGGAAATAACAAAAATTGATTTTTTTGACAAAGTACTATTATTGCTAATGATGGAGTGGTACTAATTATTGCTCGTACTAATGTTGCTACACAGGAAAAGTACAGAAAATAATTCTTTGTATTATTACTGTTAACTGAAGTGGAGTTGGAGGAGCCTCCATTAACTACACTTGGACATTTCAAACATGTTGTACACTCACCGGCCACTTTATTAGGTACACCTGTCCAACAGCTCGTTAACACTTAATTTCTAATCAGCCAATCACATGGCGGCAACTCAGTGCATTTAGGCATGTAGACATGATCAAGACAATCTCCTGCAGTTCAAACCGAGCATCAGTATGGGGAAGAAAGGTGATTTGAGTGCCTTTGAACGTGGCATGGTTGTTGGTGCCAGAAGGGCTGGTCTGAATATTTCAGAAACTGCTGATCTACTGGGATTTTCACGCACAACCATCTCTAGGGTTTACAGAGAATGGTCCAAAAAAGAAAAAACATCCAGTGAGCGGCAGTTCTGTAGGCGGAAATGCCTTGTTGATGCCAGAGGTCAGAGGAGAATGGGCAGACTGGTTCGAGCTGATAGAAAGGCAACAGTGACTCAAATCACGACCCGTTACAACCAAAGTAGGCAGAAGAGCATCTCTGAACACACAGTTACGCACATTACGTCGAACTTTGAGCAGATGGCTACAGTAGCAGATGACTACACTGGGTTGCCCTCCTTTCAGCTAAAGAACAGGAAAACTGAGGCTACAATTTGCACAAGCTCATCGAAATTGGACAGTAGAAGATTGGAAAACATTGCATGGTCTGATAGTCTCGATTTCTGCTGCGACATTCGGATGATAGGATCAGAATTTGGCGTCCAACAACATAAAGCATGAATCCATCCTGCCTTGTATCACCGGTTCAGGCTGGTGTGGTGGTGGTGTCATGGTGTGGGGAATCTTTTCTTGGCACTCTTTAGGCCCCTTGGTACCAATTGAGCATCGTTGCAACGCCACAGCCTACTGAGTATTGTTCTGACCATGTCCTCCCTTTATGACCACAATGTAACCCAACATCTGATGGCTACTTTCAGCAGGATAATGCGCCATGTCATAAAGGCTGAATACATCTCAGATTGGTTTCTTGAACATGACAATGAGTTCACTGTACTCAAATGGCCTCCACATCACCAGATCTCAATCCAATAGAGCATCTTTGGGATGTGGTGAAACGGTGGAGATTCGGCATCATGGAGGTGCAGCTGACAAACTGCGGACAACTGTGATGCATCATGTTAATATGGACCAAAATCTCTGAGTATATGCTTCAGCACCTTGTAAACTATGCCTAGATAGAATTGAGGCAGTTCTGAAGGCAAAAGGGGGTCCAACCCGTTACTAGATGGTGCACCTAATAAGTGGCCGGTGAGTTAAATTAGTCAGAACACTTGTACCCTCTATTTAACATCTCTTTTAACATTAACTCCCCCCCCGGCTTTGGCTACTCATGAGTCAAAGATATAATTTATGTAAGTTGAGACAACTGTAAATGCTGAGAAACCTGAACAACTTTTCAAGCTCCTCCGCATAATCGAGTCATGGAAGTTCCTTTAACTTTCTTTTCTACTTCCAAACATTCCTTCATTTGGTTGGGTAAATTGCTAAACTCCTCCTTTTGTATCGCAAAGATCAAATTTCTTCAGTTTAATAGGCAGGTATTTCAAGACTTGATGGAATCTCTGAGTCACCATTAAGTGGGACTTAGATCTATAGGATATCTATAGGATATGGCCTGCATTACAACATTTTATCTCCGATTTGTCTTTAGTCCTGCTTCCATATGACTCACTTATATGACTTTTGCTTGGAACACGGAGAACCTAAACTCCATCCCAATATACACGCAAAATCTTTTTGTCAAGACATGATATCGCTGAATTGATCTATAACCCTTACTGCCAAATCAAAAATACCTGCATCTACCTTTAGCTATGTTCTTACCTGTTTCCGTAGTGTCTGTTTCTAAATCTTGTATATGCAATTGGCTGGGCTGTGCCTACAGAGGACATTGTGGCTTATAAATACAGAATTTATTTTTACAAAGGTCCATTGTTTGAGAACCAACCACAATAAAAACGCACCAAGTTTCCTTTAATCAATGAAATTATTACCAGCTGGGGCCCAATTTGCATTCTAAACAAACAAATAGAAATAGAGATCAAATGTGACCATTACAGTTAAGCCTTAAGCTTTTGTTCTGACGGAGTTGTAAATTTGTTTAAAAAGCAAACCTTTGATGTATTTAGCACATTCTATTTGAAAATCATGAACCTAAGTTCTACAACAGTCTCAAAGCTTTAGGTAGTTGAACTAAAATTAGGTTCTTCTGTGAAGAAAACTGATGTAATAACTTACTTGTGCCAGCTGGAACTTACTCTAATATAATTTCTTGAGTGGCTCATTTTATGGTTATTGAAGTATTTATGTTTTGCAGTTTTATTTAGTTTTATATCTATATAAAACACACTAATTACTGAATAGAAATGCAGAGTTAACGAAATTGTACATTCGTTTAGTCTACAGTATGGACATTGAAACAGAGACCAAGTCCCACACATGGACCTCGGCTGCCAACTGCCGAAGAATAGTCCACAGATAAGTAATAAATACATGCTATGAGATGAACTTCATCAATTAGAGACTTTTTGTTTTATATGAGTCTGCTGGTGAATTAACTTTTCTACGCTATATTCACAACTGTACAATAGACAACTGTAAAGAGTTTTAAAGGATGAGCCAATAATGTCCTTATTAACTAGTGAGTCAAACCTTAACACCTCCAACAACTATAGAAATGGGGTTTTCCCCTAATTGGTGGTGCAGGAAACATCCAAGCTTGCGTTTAGTTATCTCAGCTCTTGCCTACATGTTATTGAGCCACAGGAACACAAGATTACTTAATTTTAAGACTATATTTTTCATTTCATTTCACTAAGCTTGAGTAAGTATTTTGGGTCGACATTTTCATTTGTACAATTTAACACTTTAGAGTGTTGCTGAATGTAGAAGCTCTTCAGACTAAAGCACCCACCCATAAGCCATGCGGAGCTACATACCTGGATTAACCTGATAATACACACCCACAAGGTATGATAACACGCCTCTTTAGCTGTGGCCTTGGGCTAGTGCCTACAGACCAACATGCCTGTAGTTTGTTAAGCTCAAAACTGCTTATAGCTTACATCGAGCTTTTAATGATCTGTTTTTTCTTATGTACTCAAGCTTATTGTCATGCGTCACTATCTTGGTAACAAGTTAATAGGCTTAACATCCATTGATTTTGTATTGATTTTTTTGCGACTTATGTACTTTTTGTTATGTTAATTTTTGGGTCAATTGTTTGGCATTTAATGGTGAAATACTTAGAACTTGGTAAAACTTTGGAAAGAATGTGCTCTTTTGAATTCATAATTCTTTCTGCTTTCAAAGGAAGTATTTTTCATGTTAACCATATGTGTGGTTTATGTTTACTACTTTATCCAAAAAATCTATTTTATCAAAAGTTAGCGGGGCTTACAGATCAACATTTGTTTACAACATTCAGGTATCAATCATTTGCACCAATAGTTTGAGATCCACCATTATAGTCATACTTTTAAATGAGTATACACGTCACTATTTATTCTTTTGAAGACACTCCCAGAACGCAGAGAGACTCTAAAGCACAGGAGGTGTTAAAGCTGTCCCCAACTTCACGAATATGGAACACAACATAAAATCACACCCTGAATGGCTACTAGACTTCTTTTCGCTGAGCCTTAGTGAACAAATCAATTAACCAAGAGCTGCCACCAGTTCTCTTCATATAGCAACATCCCCCACCGACGGCCTAGCCTTTCTCGGGGCCGGAGCAGCCGGGCCGCAGTACTGAGTGGCGTGCGGTTGCGGCTAGGCACCTAGTGTACGGTGTTGGTATGGGAACAGAGGGCTGTCCTACGCCTGGCAGGTCTCCACAGGGTGGGTTGGCAAGAAATGATGAGGGAGAGGCTGCTATAGCGGTTCTCTCTGGGCACCCTTTGGGGTTCTAGAGTATGAGTCTCTGTGTGGTGGACAGGGTGCCGTGATGGTGACAGCCGTAGTCGGGACCAGAGGAGGTGCACGTTGAACAAAAACAACTTACAGTTCTTATTGGAACCACAGGAACCGGCAGCAACGTGCCTTAACAGAATGGTGGATTGCTGAGATGCAGTTGGAGGGAGCCACGGATTGAGATCATCACCTGGATGCAATGGCAGGCTGGGCGTTAGCTGTTTCCTAGTAGGATGCTTCACTTTATCCGGTATTGCTTCAGGTATCACCCTGAAGGTAGGATGATACCTTTCCTCACTACTGCTATTGCTCCCACTCTTCAGGCAGGGAGCTGGGCTCTGTGCTCATGGTCTGGTGTGCTAGCTGCAACTAGAAGTGTTCTCTAAACTTTCCTGTCCAGGGGTTTTGCTTACTCCCACTGGTCAGGTGGTGGCTACTCCTCCATTTAACTCTCAGACTCATAGACACAGCGTGTAACACATGTATTGGATAACATCTTACCTAATCACACAAAGATACTCCTGCCTCCAGCAGGATCTAACCACTGCAAATGCCCATCTATGTGAGGTATTTGTTGTGTGTGACCTCCTGTGGGATTGTCAGACCCTCACAGCTCAAAGCTAAGGTGGGAACCGTTTCGCCAAACCAACTCCTATGCCTGCATCGGAGGGTGTTGCATATATATTATTTATATAACCAGTCTCCGGAATGGGATTATATAGACCTGTTGAACCGCCCATAGCATGTATATGGAGCAAAACAGGACATTGGGTTCGGTATCGACAAAAATAGCACAGTACGTTTTATATTTATTGCTTAAGGGACACACTAGACAATCAGTACACATATATAATATATATGAATAAATTAGCAGTAGATCAAATTACCAAGGGTTACACTAAAGTATAGCCAGCTCAAGTAGTATACCAATTACACACACATCTGTCCCACTCCCAGGAGGGGCCATGGGTCCTTCCTACCTGGTTTGACATCCAGAACCATGGAGAGTCATAGCTTCTCAAAGGTGAAACGTTGTACGGTTCCAGTTCTGGCGTATCTTGATCCGAAGTGAATCCTGGTTCTTATTGATAACACCTGACCCCATTTGCATGGTCCTATCCAGAGATAATGTATATCTTGACCCAAGGAGGCTAGAGCCTAATAAAAATATGCAAATGTAATACCGGAACACAGGTACAAAAATCCATTTGTCACTTGGGCCTGAGATGGACCATAACTCATAATTGTCCCTAATCAATGTGATTGGTCTTAGTAGTTTATGCTTCTTTGTTCTCCTGTTGAAAATTGGAGGGAAAATCAGCTCAAGGTTCTTCAGAGATGAGGCGGCTGGG
Organism: Engystomops pustulosus; assembly: GCA_019512145.1. Classification (NCBI taxonomy): domain Eukaryota; kingdom Metazoa; phylum Chordata; class Amphibia; order Anura; family Leptodactylidae; genus Engystomops; species Engystomops pustulosus. The sequence goes on from CM033642.1 coordinate 56,897,152, forward strand.
AAATTCTCTTGAAGCTCGCACCAGGCCAACACTTCTGCTAATCATTAGGCTATTAAGCGGAGGCTGGGGGAAATTGGGAATTGAAGCAATAAAGCCTCCCTTCCCCCTGTCATATTTCACACACCCGAACTATCCAAAACAGCTTTTGTTAGCTTATGAACCCTTAAGCATTTAAATTAGACTAAATCAATATGGAGGTTCTTTTGGAATTTTACATTTTGTTTATAAATTTTATTTAGTGCTAAACTTTACATATTCCATGCAGGAAAAAATTTTAAAACACATCTCAAAATTGTTGTGCAGTTTAACATGGGTATGGAAACACCCAACAATGATTGCTAACTCCTCTATCGGCTAATAATGGGCACAAGGGAAAGGAGGAGGTCCATAGAGGCAGATTATGAAGGATTTTTGTTTCTGTTTCCAACATTTCCAAGTGCCTCAGGTCCATACAGTTGGAAACCAAGAACCTATTTTAGACCCAATCCTCTAAAATAATTGTTCAGGTTCAGGGTTTTATAGTTATCAACTTAAAGGACACCTGTCATCCGGTCTGTTGTCAGCTTTCTGCACTACTACTCGTTGGAGCAGCTTCACAAGGATCCCATCCAAAGTAACTTTATATCAGTTTACTTTCATACATTAATCATTGTAAATATTATTCTTTATTATGTAAATGAGGGACTGGTCACCCATGGGTCAGAGGCTGATGTCACCCTGTTCCCCCTCCCCTCTACTCCTCCGAATCTCATGTCTTGTGTAATGTATAGTTAAGCATGGCTAGTGTGAGTGCTACATCTTGCTGAAGACTGCATCCTCCTAATACAAGACATCAGCTACCACATGTACCTGACATGTTCTGCGTAACTGGGCTTGCTTGAGCTGCTGTTAGCACACATAGGATGATAGGGTTTGGCTGGCCACCAGCACCAGGAAGACATCATTATACAGCCTCACATCATTGATAATGGCTGTCAGCAGCACTGGGTGGTGGCTGTGCACCCACTCATAATAGTGAGTGGACAGCTTGATATGCCCTAATGCTTCCTTGGACATTTCACAGTATTTGCATACAGCTTTTACCACCTCACTTGCTTAGGTTTACAGGCATGTAAGGACAATGAAGGGATAAGAGGGCAATTGCTCTCTAATGGCAGCTTTAGGAAAGATTTAGTTTAAAGGGGTATTTTTGCATGAAGGGTTCTCTTAACACTACCTTGTTCTAATATAAGTTATCCCAGTGTTCCATTTCAGTGAAAAAGTAATACTTATATACTCAAGTATAAGCCTAGTTTTTCAGCACAAAAATGGGCTGAAAACCCCAAACTCCGTTATAGTGGGGGGTGTTGTCGCAAGCTCAAAAAAATAAAATAAATGCAAACCTCGCCTTTCTGGCAGCACCCTAATCATTTCTGTGCGATCCATCCGTATTAGTTGTGCTGTAAAAATCACTACGGAAGGGGGGGCTATATCACGAGGGGCAGGGCTGTCAGGCTATATACCCAGGGGCAGGGGCTGGCAAGACTATACCTGGTCAGGTGCTGGCTGGCTACATACTGGAGAGCTGTGGATCCAATGCATTTCCCACCATCGGCTATACTCGAGTCAATATGTTTTCCACTTTTTTGTGTAAAATTAGGGGCCTCGGCTTATACTCGGGCGGCTTATACTCGAGTAATACGGTAATATTGAATTTGGCCATCAATTCTTTAGTTTTAGCAAGAGATTAAATTAGAAATATATTGTGTCTCCAATCATAAAATGCTCCCACACTCCAACTGAGAAATTGCTGTAAAAAAGGAAGAGCACATCTTTATTGGAACCGCTTTCAGTTGTTATATTGCAATTGATGAGCCAAAGCTAGTTAAGCAAACTGCAAAAAGTGACCTCATTTTAGAAACGTCCTCCTCAAGGATAGTACAAGGGTATAGGGCGGCATTTTAATCCTCAAAAATAGTACACTGCACTTGGGGATTATTTATTCATATTCTTTGCGCCGGTGTAGGATTCCCTGCTGCTTCCTGGCTCAGCCAGATACATGAATAGGCTTCGGTGGTGGATTGTCATGATTGTGAAAACAATAGCAAGTTCTAGCAATAAAGCTAGCATTTGGGATTATTTCAGGGCTTCTACACCACTGACGTGGCACAGAGGCCCTGATAAATTATCCCCCTATGTCATTCCTGCCTGTAGATTGTTCTAGATTTATAAAATTGTGTCACACAGTCTTCATGCATCGGCACCCCCTAACTTCTCCAGCAGATGCACCAACTTATTTTCGTGCACCTTGACGTCATCCTGCAATGCATTCTGTCGGATGTTACAATGATAAGTGTGTCACAAACTCCTAACTTTGGTAGCAGAGTGCACTTTCATGCGCAAAATTTGTGTTGCTCAGCAGAGTACGCTTGTGTTGTGGACACTTTTTAAATACACGTGAAGGTAGTTTGCACCTTCTTTTCATTGCAAAGTCAGGCAAACCTGTCAGGGAGAACAGTCTCTGGCGTGCCGCCCTGGGCATCGGCTGCTAAGACCTCGCGCTGTTTAGGGTTTGTGTTGTTGGCTCGCGGGAGTTTTTTTTGTGTGTGGAACCCTTGGGTTATTCTGCCCCATGAGGGTTAATTCCCAGAAGTTTTCCGCCTCCTATCAGTCTGAGGTGGGGTTATGGCGCATATTGCAAGCTTCACTAGTCACCTGTGGCCAGTGTTTGAAATCCCTTTCATGAACTTCTCCTTGCTGTTGCGTTTGGACTTGCTCTGTTGTCTGTCGTCTGAATTTTGGGATCACGGCTAGTTTTCGACGTCTTCTGATTTTGCTCTTGGACTACCCTCTCGTTTTGACTCGTCCCTAGTTACTATCTTTTGTGTTTTATGTTTGTCAGTCTGTTTCGTGTTTTCCCTTCCCCCACTTATCCAGTGTATTTCTATTCTTCAAGTCGTTACCCACGGTTTATCATGGGGGGGGTGCTATAGGAATGGACAGAGGTTTGGGGAAAGCTCGGGCACACTCCCCCGGTCTTCTTTGTTGGCCCATCCCTAACAAACTGGTTAAAAAGCTTAATAAACCAGGGGGCCAATGTTGTTGCAAATAATTGTTAATATAGACATATAAGGAAAAATATTGTTGTCCAAAAAATGATCTTTTTTCAGATGCGCAATGTACTGCATTCTTACAGTACTTACCTCAGTGTTTACTAACTATAAAGAACTAATGAGATCTATGAAAAAAAAAGGGCTCATGACCTGCAGCTTTATCCGGATGCACAATACAAGACAAAAACAATCAGTGTCCACGCTAAACCTACTTCTCCTTAGATGAATTTCTGCATTAAGCTACTTCTCAAATTATTGATCAGTGTTCCGCTATTGCCTTTGTAAAGCCAGATACATACGTTTTAACAAAAGGATAATTTTGATACTTTGTTTTCCTTGCAAAACAGCAGCTGGACAGTACTTAACCATGACGTTTCTTTTACTGTGTCAAGGCACCACTTTCTAAGTTGGAAAATTTGATGTGTCCAAGTGTCTCATACACTGCACCATGTGAAGGTATCTGCTCCAGCAGCTTTATTGAGAAATACAATGACATCGTGTCCGCTGTGTCTCATTTCTAGGAAAAAGACAATATATGTGACATTGCGGATGGGCTTAATCCTTTCACTGCCAAGGATTAAGGGACTGTTTTTTTCAACTCTTTGACAAAGCATATAATTATAACACATGGCGTTTTTGTGAAGTTCTAGAACATAAATGTGTGTACATGAACACATTCATTCAATGCCTGCAATCAAAAGTCAGTACTTGCCTATTAAAAAGCAAAAATCATAAAACTGTTTTTGTGTCGTAATGTTGTTACCCCAACACAGCCTCTTAAAAAATAAGAGTTCCAAATAATTTACTTTTTAGTCTTATAGAGTACACTCCAACTCACCGGCCACTTATTAGGTACACCTGTCCAACTGCTTCGTTAAACACTAATTTCTAATCAGCCATCACATGGTGGCAACTCAGTGCCTTTTGGCATGTCGACATGGTCAAGGACAATCTCCTGCAGTTCAAGCGAGCTTCAGTATGTGGAAAAATTGTTGGAGTGCCTGTGAAGTGGCAGGGTTTTTTTGCTGTTGCCAGAAGGGCTGTCTGAGATTTCAGAAACGGCTGATCGACTGGGATTTTCAACGCACAACCCTCTCTAGATTCTACCACGAAATGGTCTGAAAAAGAAAAATCATCCAGTGAGCGCAGGTTCTGTGGGCAAATGCCTTGTTGTGCCATAGTCAGTAGAATGGCAGACGGGTTCAGCTGATGAAAGGCACAGTGACTCAAATCACCACCGCTTACACCAGGTAAGCCGAAGATCATCTCTGAATGCACAGTACGTCGAACTTGTGAGGTCCAGTGTGCTACAGCAGCAGCAGACCACACCGGGTGCCACTCCTTTCAAGCTAGCCAGGACAACTTAGGCTACCAGTTTGCACAAGCCACTCGGGAATTTACAGTAGCAGATTGGAAAAACGTGGCCTGGTCTATGATCTCGATTTCTGCTGCGACATTCGATGTAGGTCGAATTTGGCGTCAACACATTAAAGCATTGAATCCATCCTTCTTGTATCAAACGGTTCAGGCTGGTGGTGGTGGTGTCATGTGTGGGGAAATATTTTCTTGGCACTCTTGGGGCACCTTGTACAAATTGAGCATACGTTTGCAACGCCACGCCAACCTGCGTAGTGTTTGCGACCAGTCCATCCCTTTAGACCACAATGTAACCCACATCTGTGGTACTTTTCAGTCAGCGGATAAAGGCGCCCATTCATAACCGCTGGAATACATCTCAGACTGGTTTTCTTGAACTACAATGAGTTCCTGTACTCAATGGCCTCCACATTCCCCAGATCTCAATCCAATGAGCCTCTTTGGGATGTGGTGGAACGGGAGATTCGCATCATGGATGTGCAGGCCGACAATCTCGGCAACTTTTTGATGCCAGTCAGGTCAGCTGGACCAAATTCTGAGAAGGCTTCCAGCACCGTGTTGAAATCTATGCCACAAAGAATTGCAGGCAGTTCTGAAGCAAAAGGTCCAACCCGTTACTACATGGTGTACTAATGGCCGTGAGTGTATATCAACATTGTTACAAATCTGGACCATATATCATATGGCAGCCCCATCAACAGATATGTTGGAATATTTATAGGGAGTTATTCGTTCCATCTAATATAATTTGTTAGTATCGTTGTGATGGTTGTGTCATGATGACTTTAGTTGTTAAAAATTCTTTGGTTCCATCTCTTTTCCACTCAACAATAGCATTTGGCTTAGTGTTAGTTATGGTGGATGAGAAAAGGATGTAAAACTACTAATTTACAATTACTACATTTTTGTAATTGTAGAGGTTGACATTAATCTAAATACAGTGGGGACATTATACTAATGGTCCGACGCCCACATTTTCGCCGGTGTTTCGCGTTTATTTACCGTTTTGCTCTGAATACCCTTGTCTTGGGGCACAACTGACGGTAATTGTGTCGCATCTGTGCCGGCTTGCATGCGACAAAATCGGAGGGCGTCCGCCGTTCAGACAACCCAACTGATGTATACAAACGCAGAATTTAAAATTAAATGTGTCATCAGATCAAGCACTCAAATCACCACGAAGAAGGTGAACTCCGGCGGAACACAGCACGATCTTAGTGAATCGCGGCAGACCCGAATCCTCATCGGACAAGGCACACGACGGGACTTTAAAGTAAATGTGCCCCAATACATCTGAAGGGAAAGGGGAATGGGTTATCATTTTGTTGCTGCTCTCAGCTAATTCTATCTCTGGGATTATACATTCTAGCAACGTTCTAGCAGAAAACTATGGGATCCAGTCTATGCAGGGCGGCATGTAGCTTTGCACAGCACCACACCTATGCAGAAGCCAGAGCAGTGGATACATAGAGCCATTTCAGATCCAGCTTCTCCTGGATAATTCATGTTATATGTGAATATATCGTCAGTGTCTCTAAGGGTATATAATGCAGTAAAACATGCATTGTTTTTATAGCTATACAGAAGTATCAATATTTCATTTTTCTTTGAGACCTGTTGACAGTAGTGTAATACTACATGTAGCACCGGAGCTTTATGTAATGGTTTTATTGTATTTTTATTATTTTCTTACTATAGATTGATTTTATTAGTATTTAAACCATTTATAGAGTTAATTTTCAAGCTTGATAGCTTTAACATAAAATAAAGTCCTATTATTATGAATTGAATAGGATTGTGTAAAAATTGAAAACCTATGACCACATCATTTTTGTTTAATCCATTTATAAAGGATCATTCATCATTTTTCTTCTAAAATTACAGGTAGAAAAAACTAAACAGTTTTGAAAAAAAAGGGAATTAGGATTTTGCTTTCTTCGACCAACACCAGTGCTATTTCTATGAAAGCCTGTAATGAACCAATGTTACGGACGACTTTGATGAATAACCACAAATGCCCTGTGTGAACCTTGTGTCATATACAATTTGTTTCATCATTTCTAGAGCATCCAACAAAAATTAAAGGCTCTGACCATATATCATAGTTTCCTGGGCAGCTGAAAACATTAAAGCCAGATTTAACAATGATAGATAAAATCCTAAGAAAAAGCATTTTGTGTAGAAAAAAAAAAAATAATGCACATAGTAGTTTAATAGTTTGCCATTTGTAACAAACTAGTTAGCAATGTAGTCACATACTTTTATACACATATAAATGCATATATTTCAGGTATAATGTTAATTTTGGTTATGATTTTATATTGTCTATATTGTATATTTTTATTAAAGGAGGCGTGATATGTGTTTAAGTTCAGGGCACAGTTTTGGTACTGCCCTTTAGATGGAGTCCTTGGGGTGAGAGGGGTGAGAGCTTTAGGGTTTCCTCCTCCCTCCTGCCGGGATACCGTGAGGACAGGATCAGATGGCTCCTGCCTAGCCCTATAATCCTCTATGGGTATCGTATACTGGTACGGTAAGCTATAACATTTATTAGGTGGAGGTATTATGTGAGTCTACTCGATGCTGTAATATTCCTTGCTAACCTCTTAATCGACACACAGTAAAACGTACCCGGTTTTTAAGACGATTTGATATAAGCCGTATTTTGTTCACTGTCTATTTATTGGTGTACTGTTTTTCTGACACGGTATTTTGTTGTGTTTATGTTTAGTCAGTTGACATATTTGCTCTAGCAAGTGAGTACAACCTGTTCAATATTTTGAATAATTTTGGATTTTTTAAAAATTACCTAACTGCTGCTTTGCCTAGAATGCCTGAAGGTAATAATATTATCATTGCTTTATTTTGGGTGCTATTTCATATATTTTTATTAAAGAGAAACTGCCATGCAAATTAACCAAACGAAAATAAATACTTCATTCACCCTTAAGGACCGCAGTCCATTTTCAGCTTTAAGGCTCAGTCCCCATTTTTTAGATTCCTGACCTATGTGCTTTAGATGGTTTTTAACTTTTGACCTCTTTACTTAATCAAAGTGATTCTGAGATGTTTTTTTTTCCCGCCAATGTTGTACTCCATTTTAGTGGTACATTTTTGCTGATAAGTTTTGCGTTTATTACAAAAAAAAAAAAAAATAAGATGAATTTTTAGAAAAATTTGCCCAGTTTCGAAATTCAAAATCACCGCGTTTTTCAGGCAATCGTTTAACCACCTACCTACGTTCAGAATAACATTTCACCATTTGTCACTTTACATTTTCATAATTTTTAAATGTTTGGATAAATCTCTTTTTGACGTCTGCGGCCTACAAATCGAATAGCGTTTTCCTATTTTTCAGACATTGACTATTTATGGGGATAATACTGTTTTTAAATCAATTGTACATATTTCGCAACAAAACACCCCCTCTATAACCAACACATTTTAAAATCTTACCCCTCATCGATCAGACACAGCATTTAAAGATTGTTTAACCCCTTGAGATCTTCCATAGTAAATTGAATCAAATGGCGGTGAAATTTAGAATGGTCAATTTTGTCGGTATACGTTCAGTTAGACCTAAACTTTACACATTTCCAAAGATAAAAAGACAGAAACTCACCATAAAATGTGTTCTACAATTTCTCCTGAGTGCAGCGACCCCCCACTTGGCCGTTACTTTGTTATGGGGGCACAGCGAGGCTCAGAAGTGCGAAGGAGCACCCTGCATCTTCCAGATTTTGTTTCTCGTTGCCCCTTTTGAAGGCCTATAAAATTTTCCGCTTTTCCGTTATTTGGGCGATGCCCGTTTGTGACGGCCATTTTCGTTTGCGGGACGAGATGCTTTTTTCCAATGTTTACCACTTTGGGGGTTGGTATCACCTATTGTTGAAAATTTTGGACTTTTTTTGAGACATGAGTAGAAAAGCATCAATTCTGTCTGGATTTTTTTAGTTTTTTTTCGGGTTCACCGTATAGCCTAATAATCCTGTTATCTTTTATTCTATGGGTCCGATACGATTACGGGGATACCCGACATGAATAATTTTTTTCTATTTTACTAAATTTTCCAAATAAAACCCTAATGTGGGGGAAAACTCTATCATTTTTGCATCGCCATCTTCCAAGTGGCATAACCTTGTTATGTTTTTGCTACAGAGCTGGTTGATGGCTTGTGTTCGCGTTGACTGGTTTGTCTTTGCAGAGGGTATCATCTGGTAGTACATATGTTTGTTGATCACCTTTTTATTGCATTTTTTAGTGGGTTGGGATATAATAGGTAAAAATCATAATTTTTTGGCGGGTTTTTCAAAGGTTTTTTTTTTTTTTTTACGGCGTTCATCCTATGGTTTCAAGCACACTGGAGCATGGTGTATAATATTTAGTTTTTTATTCTATTAAATGTTACGGACGCGGTGATACTTATATGTGGGGTTTGTGTTAGGATTTGAACCTTTGTTGAGCGTTTTTCCTTATATTTTTGGGCGTATGGTATTTCTAGTGATTTATAAAGTATTTTTTATTGAAACATTTTTTTAAAAGTTTTTTTACATGATCCCCCATGGTATATGAACAAGCAATCATTGATTGCTTGTTCTTCGATAATACTCTGGGCAATACTATCTTTGCCTTCGATGACGTCACAGACTCCATCTAAAGGTAATCCCTCCAGGCTTCTCTGGGGTCTCGATCGGACCCCCAAGGTGCAAAACAATCGATCTCCCCCCCCAAACGTGCTGGGGGGGGGGCGATCGTGGGGTAAAGACCCCCCAAAGGCATTGCTTAAATGCTGGCGGTCGCATTTAACGGGTTAAACACCCGCGATCGGACCCACTCCAACGCTGGTGTTAGCGGGGATGTCAACGGTAGATTACGTTGAAATCCCGCGGCTTACGATGCGGTTCTCTGGCTATGCGCGCTGAACCGCAATCGTCTCTGCGTAAGGGTTGTAGCTGTTACTGATTTTTGGGAGGGATCATGACAGAAAATCTACCAACACAAAGCAAGCATTGATGAACCCGGCACTTCATCATACTGCAGTCACCAGTGACTGTGGTAATCATCGTATATTTGCTATCCATTAACTCTTTCCTTCTACAATGAGCTTTTAAATCATGCTAGTGAGCCAGAATGACACTAGAAAGTGTTCAGCTTCACAGGCTTTTACACTACACATGAGCACTTGGCTTTTTCTGCTGTGTGCTGAGACTTGCTGCTGCCATGAGATAACAGCAAGCAGAGGCAGGAGGAAGGTCTTGAGGGAGTATGGTGGCAGTGTAAAAGCCTGTGAAGCTTCGGCATGTCAGGCTGTGGACCCCTTCCTCCCCAGATATTCTGGCTTTTTAGCACAATATAACAAGTTTAGAAAGAGGAATTTTAGAAGGAAGAGGCCATACAGTATATAAGAAGATTGCCACAGTCACTGTGCTTGTATCTATGAGTAAATGTCCCTGGTTTATCATGTTTGATGGTAGATTTCCATCAAACCCTGCCTTCAAAACACCACAAAATTCTGATGTAATTTGCAGGCCCATGCCGTTTGTTTTAAATAACTTTGGCTCCTTGTATTTCAAAGAGGCCTTTTTATTTCAAAATAACTTTTTCTGAGTTATCACTTAGAGGGTTGAGAAAGACATCAACTTTTTCTAGCACACATGTTTATTAATTTCTGTAACAATACAAAAAATAATCAATTAATGTGCACTGATGTTATTTTTATTATAGTTGTATTAAAAAGATTTGCCAGCTTTATTTCACAAAGGTTCTACTGAGTTGGACTGCAACAATACACATTTGTGGATGTGTATCCATTACTTTATTTTGAATTTTGTGTGCTCCCTTAAAGAATATTGTTTTCATACAGGTTTGTGTGCTACAAAGGTGAAAACCATGAAATATAAAAAATATCCCCTCAATTATCTTAGTCAGGGCAGGTCATATTTTTATGTCCAATTGTTTTTGCTATATTGTTATATATGTAATATATTAAAATTACTTTTATAGAAATACATAATGATATTATCTTGCTGTTTTAAGGTTTTTTTCTTTGCAGCTTCCTGGATATTGAATTGAAGAGAAGTCAAATTAATAGAGGTGAGACAGACAGAGGGCAGGGCAACAAATGGAATATATGGTCTAGGCTCAGGACAGGATTCGCCAGACCTCAGTACAGTATTGTGGCCAGATTAAGACAGATTTAGGCTAGGGAAGGGTTCGGGGTTCGGGATTCACTTACCGCTCAAAAGTTGGGGTCAACCAGACAAATTTTGGTCCACCCAGACAATAAAACAACGTGAATAAAAATCTAGTACAGACATTGACCGGTTTAGAATTTTTTCTTTTCATTTGAATATAATTTTCTCCTTCAACTTTGCTTTTATCAAAGAATGCTCCCTTTGCTGTAATTCCAGCATTGCAGATTTTTGTCATTACATCTGGTAATTTGGCTAAGGTCTCGAGAAATTTTCACCCTATGCCTCCATAAGTTCCCTTCCACAGTTAGATGGCTTCAGGAGACACTTTTTGTGTATCATACGGGCAAGCTGCTTCCCAAACAGCTCATGAGGTTTGACATCGGGTACTGGGCCTGCCACCGCATTAATGATAGAATGACCAAGTTGGCTTGCTTCTTCTGCTTGTCCGCTGTAGTGGAATGCACTAAAGCAGTTGCCTGTGTATTGTGGCCAGGGTGATTTAGGATTCTGAATCTGGTGTTTCTGATCTAAGCGCCCCTGAAACGCACCGACAGAGTACGGCACAATTCTGACGCCTCGCATGATAAAATCTGTAGCATAGTCCGACTCTGCACAGGAACGCCCCTTAATTTGTGGTTGCATGAAACTAGTGACCAAACCACAACAAATGTGGCACAGGTCTCTAAATACTGTGTCAAAACTAAAAGAACGTGTCAGAAAACTGGAGCACATCCCTTAGTAATGAGCCCCAGATGGCTAGGTTCACCTGAAAGTCTTTGTTTTCTGCCATTGTGAGTGTTTCATAGAAAAAACAAGGATTCTCACATTGCTCAACCTGCTCAAAAGGAAGGTCATTTTATGGCTTCTTAAATCAACCAAACTGTTTTCAGCTGTGCTAGCCTCTTGCACAAGCGTTATTCTAAACATCCCATTAGCCTTCACATGTACCATCAACACTGAAGTGTGGTTGCTGACAATGGGACCTGGGTAACATATTTAGGTATTGCATTAAAAAACATACATTTGCAAGCTAGATCATCCTTTAACCATTAGTTCATTTTATGTTTTATGACAATGGCTTTCTTTCAGAAATAAGGAAATGACCAAGTGACCACAAACTGACCCCAAACTTTTGAGCAGTAGTGTATAGGTTTAGGGATCCGAATCAGGCTGGTTTCGTACTTTTTGGATGAGGTAATATTCAGGTTCAGGTACAAATTTGGACCTCTGGATCAGGTTGGATACAGGAACAAATATAGGTTTGGGGTTATTCGATCAGTTTGGGGGCTTTGGTTCTGGATCAGGCTGCATCCAGGTTGCACGTACATGTTGTCGTTATTGATCCAGCGGGGTTTCAGGCTCAGGGTGAGTTACAGGGAAAATGTCCAGCAAAATGCAGACAGAAGTACAAATCACAGAGAAGATAGCACAAGTGAACTGGATTAGATAATTGGCATTCCTGGATGCCTCCTAGCAGCTGACTTCCTCCTCTTTTATCAATATCCACTGAAAACACCCGCTCGAGCAGATGAAACCACCAGCTTTTGAACTAAACATCATCCATCTCAGCCAGGGAATCAACTTCCATCACAGCTCTCATCAGAAGAAGTCCAATGGTGGTGGTTAACAAGCTTAAGAACACTGCAGTAGTTTAGAATCCATTCAAAGGGTTCTGACAGTATATTATTACTACAATTTGATGAACTTTTGTTTTAAAGTTCTTCATCCTCGCTCCTACTCCTTCAGGTCCCACCTTTTCCCTTGCCAAACCACACCATACGATTGGTCTTAAATGTATGTGAAATCTCTGGTCTCTGGTTGCAAAACGGTTTGGAACTCATGATTTAGGGACTACTAATGAGAAGGGAGGACGGGGCACTGCGAATATGCTTTGGCTGTAACAAGTGCTTTTTTGTGACTTTGCCTCCTCCAGCTCCATCTCAGTGTTATCTTATTTTTTTTTTCTTTTGTTAAATGAAACAGAAACAGAAATACAAGAGCATATGAATATCTCTCAGCTAGAGGTTTGATAAATATGGTCATTGTGGCTTGCTTTTTTTGCTGGATCTTAATGCGGAACCTCATGGGGCTTGGTTAAAGTGTTAGCAGTCATAAATAAAATGAGTTAAGCTAAGACTTCAGAGCTGAAGATTTTGAATCACTCGTGATTGTCTAAGAGGAAAGAAGAAAGTTATTATGAATCACTTAATATATCATGACGTTTAATCAGCCTCAGCGCACTTGATGAATTAGTCTGTAAGACATGAGGAAAATAAAATTGATGATAATATAATCTGAATAATATCAATAAAATGAAACTGTTTCGTAGAAACCCCATGATAGTTCATACGCAACGTTTAAAAATATAAATCTATTCATAAAGACATCCATTGATACAATAGATTAGGTTAGACTGGCTTAACTTAAATAACATTATGTAAAATATACATTTTTAAAATAGATCGAAACTACGGTACCTTTCAGCTTGGTATACAGTTTTTTAATGTTTTTCTTGTCCACTAGTACTTGGAATTGATACAAACTTTAACGATTTTAAAATTGTGTTAGAAATTTTAATTAGGATTTACATGCATTAGTATGTAGGGTCCTGTGGCTGAAAAAAGAGCATTCTAATGGTAGCTGACCCTTGATACATTTTTGAAAGAAATAATGACTGTCCTGTACTTAACTCTAATCTATGTATTATCAACTCTGCGTGGGTTTTGTCAAAGCAACTAATATTTTAAAAGAGCGACTCCATTCCCTTTCAGGTTTCTACTTAAAGTCTGAATAGGTCACTGTATTAGCCCACGAGTTGGCTTTATTTTATAGTTTGGTGGACAAGTACTGGCAGGTTTGCATCGAGCTGGGCACCATATCCATGGTCTTTATTCACGGCGGCATTTCGAAAGGTATATTCTATAATGTCAATGAATCAAATGGTCCCTGATATGATCATGGGGTTTCTTGTAACAGATGATCGTTAATCTCTCTCCGGAGCTTGATGCTCGTTCGAGTATTAGCATCTTGGAACGACCGCCTGTTGCTAGAGGAATATTCCCCTGCTCGAGATTGCGCATTTAATTAAGAAAGACCGTGAAGAATAGTGAAGAATACAATGAAAACAGGAACACCATGACAAGGATTTTTAGTGAGAACCCCTTGAAAGAACCAGTGAGAGCCATTGCAGATGTTCGCGTGTTGGACTTCAATGGGGTTTCTTATTCTAGATGAGCTCTCGAGCATGGGGAAAAATTTTGTCTCAATGAACGAGCACTCGGCATTTTTGTGCTCGCGCTCTCTAGTCTCTGTAGATTCAAGCAGTATATTGCTTGCTACAGCAGATGATATGTTTTTCTGTGCAGTGAAGGACCTGTTGCTGATTCAATGTCATTTCCTTCATGGATGGAATTCATAGGTTTCATTGTATTCTATCCTCCAGGATAGGCACATAATCTGAGCATAGACTGGGTACCTTTTGCAAAACAATAAGTTTGTCCAAATTAGAGAGATTTTTTAATCAAAAATTGAACTGTAGTTTGTGTCATAAATTTTTATTATTGTGTCAGGGAGTGTTATAAATGTTTTTATAATGGACTTACTTTACTTAAACTGTTGCCCTAGATATGGGAATAATACTATTATCTAGTATTCAGCCGACATACACAAACCCTACTTCCGTCACTCTCCCCCTAGTCTGGCCTGATACTTACTTATTTTTCGGTTCGGTCAGCGTTATCTTTTTTGCCATGCCTTCGGTGTTCTTCCTGGATCTTTATCTAATGCTCTGTGCGCTCGAGATTTTCCGCCTGATGCTCTGAGCCCCTTTTGTCTCCAAAGCTTCACGCGTTCTCTGGTCTTTTCCATACACCGATGCTGAAGGGGTCAAACCAACAGCAAGGACAAGTCATAAAGGGATTTCAAACAAACTGGCACAGGTGATGTGCAGCTGGTCAATTTATGCAGTGTCCTTGCCAGTAAACCCCCACCTCCCGACCTGTAGGAGCTTGGAAAACTTCAGCTGGGAATAACCCCTCATGGGGCCGAATAACCACGGGTTTCCACAACTCCCAGCAGCTCTCGACCAACACAACTGGCCTATAACAGCGCGAGGTCTAGTCAGCCGCTGCCCCGGCGCGCACGCCAGAGACTGTTCTCCCCTGCTCATCGTTTTTGCCTGACTTGCAACTGACAAAAGATATGTGTGCAAACTACGCTTCTAACGTTGTTTGTAAAAGTGTATGCCCCACAACACCACTGTACTATGCCTGAAACGAACACAAAATTTCTTTGCGCTGAAAGGTGGCAAACTCGGCTACAATTTTGGATTTGTGACACACTTATCATGTACATCCGCGACGAATTGTCATTGCAGCTTACGTCAAAGGTGCACCGAAAATAAGTGTTCTGGTGCATTCGGCTGGAGAAGTCTTGGGGTGCCATATTCATGAGACTGCGTGTGACACATTTATAATGCTACTAACTCCTTGCTGTTGGTTTGACTTGCTCTGTTGTCTGTTGTCTGAATTGATCTCGGCTAGTTTTCGACGTTGACCCTTTTGCTTTCTGATTTTGCTCTTGACGTACCCTCTCGTTGTGACTCCGGCTAGTTAACTACTCTTTTGTGTTTTATGTTTGTCAGTCTGTTCGTGTTTTCCCTTCCCACACTTATCCAGTGTTTTTCTAGTCTTCAAGTAGTTACCCCACAGTTTAGCGTGGGGGGGGGGGGGCTATAGGAAGGGACAGAGGTTGGGGAAAGCTCAGGGCACACTACCCCCTGTCTTCTTTGTTGCCCAACCCTAACAAAAACTGGTTTAAAAGCTTTAATAAACCAGGGCCCATGTTGTTGCAAATAAATTGTTAATAATAGCACATGATAAGGAAAAATATTTTTTACAAAAAATGTATCTTGTTTTCAGAAATGCAATGTACTGCATTCTTTACAGTTACCTTATCTCAGTGTCACTAAACTTATAAGAACTAATGAGATCTGTATAAAAAAAGGGCTCATGACCTGCAGCATTTATCCGGATTACACAAATACAAGACAAAAACAATCAGTGTCCACGCTTAATGCTACTTCTACTTAGAGAATTTCTGCATTAAGCTACTTACTCAAATTATGGATCAGTGTTCTCTATTGCCTTTGGAAAGCCAGAATACAGACAGTTTTAACAAAATGATAATTTGATACATTTGTTTTCCTTTGCAGAAACAGGCAAGCTGGACAGTACTTAACATGACAGTTTTCTTTGACTTGTCAAGGCACCATCTTTTAAGTTGAAAAGTTGATGTGCTCAAAAGTGTTCATACACTGACACCATGTGAATGTATCTGCTCCAGCAGCTTTATGAGAATTACAATGACATCGTGTCCGCTGTGTCTCATTTCTAGGAAATACAATATATGTGACATGTGAGAGATGGGCTTAATCCTTTCACTGCCAAGGATTAAGGGACTGTTTTCACTCTTTGACAAAGCAGATATATTATGACACATGGCGTTTTGTGAAATTTCTATGAAACATGAATGTGTGTACATGAACACATTCATGCAATTCTGCATCAAAATGTAATATTGTATTAAAAAAAGCAAAAAATCATAATAAATGTTTTGTGTCGTAATGTTGTACCCAAACAAAGCCTCTTAAAAATAAGAGTTCCAAAATAATTTGTTTTTACAGGTTATAGAGTACAACTACACTCACCGGCCACTTTATTAGGTACACCTGTCCAACTGCTCGTTAACACTTAATTTCTAATCAGCCAATCACATGGCGGCAACTCAGTGCATTTTGGCATATAGACATGGTCAAGACAATCTCCTGCAGTTCAAACCGAGCATCAGTATGGGGAAGAAAGGTGATTTGAGTGCCTTTGAACGTGGCATGGTTGTTGTTGCCAGAAGGGCTGGTCTGAGTATTTCAGAAACTGCTGATCTACTGGGATTTTCACGCACAACCATCTCTAGGGTTTACAGAGAATGGTCTAAAAAAGAAAAAACATCCAGTGAGCGGCAGTTCTGTGGGCGGAAATGCCTTGTTGATGCCAGAGGTCAGAGGAGAATGGGCAGACTGGTTCGAGTTGATAGAAAGGCAACAGTGACTCAAATCGCCACCCGTTACAACCAAGGTAGGCAGAAGAGCATCTGTGAACGCACAGTATGCTGAACTTTGAGGCAGATGGGCTACAGCAGCAGAAAACCACACCGGATGCCACTCCTTTCAGCTAAGAACAGGAAACTGAGGCTACAATTTGCACAAGCTCATCGAAATTGGACAGTAGAAGATTGGAAAAACGTTGCCTGGTCTGTTCGTTATTCGAGACGAGCACTCGAGCATCGGGAAAAGTTCGTCTCGAATAACGAGTACCCGAGCATTTTAGTGTTCGCTCATCTCTAGTGAAAACCATGAAATATAAAAAATATCTCAATTATCTTAGGTCATATTTTATTTCCAATTGTTTTTTTCTGTATTGTTATATATTTATATATTAAAATTACTTTTATAGAGATAAATAATGATATTATCTTGCATGTTTAAGGTTTTTTTGCAGCTTCCTGGATATTGATATTGAATAGAAGTCAAATGAATGGAGAGTGAGACAGACAGATACATAGGCAGACAAAAGGGAATTAGGGAATAGGCTCAGGAACAGGATTCAGACTCAGTACAGTATTGTGCCAGATTAGGCAGGATTTAGGCTCAGGGAAGGGTTCAGGGTTCTGGATCACTACCGCTCAAAAGTTGGGGTCAACCAGACAAATTTGGGGTCACCCAGACAATAAAAACTGAATAAAAATGTAGTACAGACATTGACATGGTTAGAATTTTTTTTTCATTTGAAGTAATAATTTTCTCCTTCAAACTTTGCTTTTATCAAAGAATGCTCCCTTTGCTGTAATTCCAGCATTGCAGATTTTTGTCATTACAGCTGGTAATTTGCTAAGGTCTCGAGAAATTTCACCCTATGCCTCCATAAGTCCCTTCCACAAGTTAGATTGGCTTCATGGGAACCTTTTGTGTATCATACGGTCAAGCTGCTCCCAAAACAGCTCAATGAGGTTGACATCTGGTGACTGGGCTGGCCACTGCATTAATGATAGAATACCAGTTGCTTGCTTTTTCTGCTTGTCCTGCTGTAGGATGAAATTGCACTAAATGCAGTTTGCCTGTGTATTGTGCAGGGTGATTTAGGATTTCTGAATCTGGTGTTCATGAATCTAGAGCCCCCTGAAAAGCACCGACAGAGTACGTGGCACAATTCTGACGGCCTCTGCATGATAAATCTGTAGCATAGTCCGACTCTGCACAGGAACGCCCCTTAATTTGTGTTGCATGATAACTAGTGAAGCCAAACCACAAAAATGTGGCACAGGTACTTCTTAAATATCTGTGCAAGAACTAAAAAGAACGTGTCAGAAAACTGGAGCACATCCCTTAGTAAATGAGCCCCAGAATGTCTAGTGTCACATGAAAGTTCTTTGTTTTCTGGCCATTGTGTTTCCTAGAAAAAAAAATAGGATTCTCAACATTCTCAACCTGCTCAAAAGGAAGGTCAGTTTTATGGCTTCTTAAATCAACCAAACTGTTTTCAGCTGTGCTAGCCTACTTGAACAAGCGTTTTCTAAACATCCATTAGCCTTCACAATGTACCATTAAACCACTGAAGTGGTGGTTGCTGACAATGGACCTGTAACATATTTAGATATTGCATTAAAAAACAGACGTTTGCAGCTAGAATCATCCTTTATCATGATGTTTCATTTTATGTTTAAGAAAATGTGCTTTTCATTTCTCAGGTACAAATGTGGACCTCTGGATCAGGTTGGATACAGGAACAAATATAGGTTTGGGGTTTCCGATACAGTTTGGGGCTTAGGGTTCTGGATCAGGCTGCATACAGGCTCACGTACAGGTTTGGCGTTATTGATCAGGCTGGGGTTTCAGGCTCAGGAATGAGTTACAGGGAAAAGGTCCAGCAAAATGCAGACAGAAGTACAAATCACAGGAGAAGATATCACAAGTGAACTGAGATTAGATACTTAAGGCATTCCTGGATGCCATCCTAGCAGCTGACTGACTCCTCTGTTAATCAATCAATCCACACCTGAAAACACCCAGCTCAGAAGTAGGATGAAACCACCCAGCTTTTTACTAAACACTCATCCAGCTCAGCCAAGGGAATCAACTCCCATCACAGCTCCAGCAGAGAAGTCCATGGTGTGGTTAACAAGCTGAGAACACTGCAGTTAGAATCCATTCAAAGGGTTCTGACAAGTATATTACATACATTTTATGACCTTTTGTTTTAAAGTTCTTCATCCTCCTCCTACATCACTTCAGGTAACCACCTTTTCCCTTGCCAAACCACACCATACGATTTGGTCTTAAAATGTATGTGAAATCTACTGGTCTCTGGTGCAAAAAGGTTTGGAACCATTGATTTAGGGGACTAGCTAATGAGAAGGGAGGACTGGACTGCTAATATCTTTGGCTGGACAAGTGCTTTTTTGTGACTTTGCCTCCTCCAGCTCCATCAAGTGTTATCTTATTATTTTTTTCTTTTGTTATAATGGAACAGGAAAGCAGAAATACAAGAGCATATGAATATCATCTCAGCTATAGGTTTGATAAATATGGGTCATTGTGCTGCTTTTGCTGTGATCCTTTATGCGGAACCTCATGGGGCTTGGTATAAAAGTGTTAGAAGAGTCATAAATAGAAACTGAGGTTAATGCTAATACTTCAGAGCTGAAGATTTGATCACTCTTGATTGTCTAAAGAGGAAAGAATAAAGTTAATTATGAACACTTAATAATACATGACGTTAATCAGCTCTCAGCCACTTTGATGAAAGTCTGAAGATGAGGAAAATAAAATTGATGATAATAATAATACTGAAAATAATAAAATGAAACTGTTCTGTAGAAACCCATGATATTCAACTACAAAGTTAAAAAATAAATATATTACATAAAGAACATCCATTATATAAAATTAGATTAGGTTAGACCTGCTTAACTTAAATATACAATTATGTAAAATATACATTTTTAAAATAGATCGAAACTACGGTAACCTTTCAGCTTGGTATACAGTTTTTTAATGTTTTTCGTGTCACTAGTACTTGGAATTTGATACAAACTTTAACGATTTTAAAATTGTGTTAGAAATTTTAAGTAGGATTTACATGCATTATGTATGTATGTTCCTGTGCTGAAAAAAAGACATTCTAATGGTAGCTGACACTGAACATTTGTGAAAAATGACTGTCCAGTACTGAAACTTAATATATGTATTATCAACTTGCTGTGGTTTTGTCAAAGCAACTAATATTTTAAAAGAGCAACTCCATTCCCTTTCAGGTTCTACTTATGAAGTTTGAATAGGTAACTGTATTAGGCCCTACAGATTTAGGCTTTATTTTTATAGTTTGGTGGACAAGTACTGGCAGGTTGCATCGGCACTGGGCCCCATATCCATGTCTTTAATTCACTGGCATTTCTAAAGGATATTTATAATGTCAATGATCACATGGTCCTGATATGATCATGGGTCTTGTATAGAGATGATCGAGTATACTCGTCCGAGCGTCCCTGCTCGAGATTGAGCATTTAATTAAGAAAAGACAGTGAAGAACAGTGAAGAATACAATGAAAACAGTGAACACAATGAACACAGGATCATTTAAGTGAAGAACACATTGAAAGAACACAGTGAAGAGCACAAACTATTGTGAAGAACACCGTTCTGCACGTGTGTCTTCGGATAAGTTAGCAGATGTACGCGAACATCTGCAATGTGTTCTTCACTGTTTTCTTTCAATGTGTTCTTTCAGTGAAAACATCTGCAAACATCAGCAATATGTTCTTCAGTGTTCTTCTTTCAATGTGTTCTTTCAGTGAAAAATGCTCGAGTCTCCCATTGACTTCAATGGGGTTTCGTTATTCGAGATGAGCACTCGAGCATCGGGAAAAGTTTATCTCAAATGACGAGCACTCGAGCATTTTTGTGCTCGCTCATCTCTAGTCCTGTAGATTCAAGAGCATATTGCTTGCTACATGCAGATGATATTTTTCTGTGCAGTGAAGGACCTGTGATGATGTCAATGTCATTTCCTTCAGGGATAGGAAATTCATAGGTTTCATTGTATTTTTTGATCCCCAGGATAGGCACATAATCTGAAGCATAGACTGGGTAACATTTTGCAAAACCAATAAGTTAGAGAAGATTAACTGTAGTTTGTCATAAATTTTATGATTGTGTCAGGGAGAGTGTTATAAATGTTTTTCTAATGGACTTACTTACTTAATACTGTCCCCTAGATATGGAAATATAAATACTATCACTAGTTGCCAGCCCCCCCCCCAGTATATAGCCAGCCCCCTCAGTATAGAGCCAGCCAGCCCCCAGTATATAGCCAGCCAGGCTCCCAGTATATAGTCAGCCTGCCCCACCGTAGTATATAACCAGCCCCCAGTATATAGCCAGCCCTACCCCAGTATATAGTCAGCCATCCCCCAGTATATACCCAGCCAGCCCCCCAGTACATAACCAGCCAGCCCAGTATATAGCCAGCCTGCCACCCCAGTATACAGCCAGCCTCCTGTAGTATATAGCCAGCCAACCTCCCCAGTATATATTCAGCAAAGTCTCCCAGTATATAGCCAGCCAGCCCCCCCACAGTATACAGCCAGCCAGCGCCCCCAGTATACAGCCAGCCTCCTGCAGTATATTCAGTTCCCCCAGTATACAGTCAGTCAGTCCCCCTGGTATATTGCCAGCCCCCACTATATATTGCCAGCCTCCCTGCCCCCCTATTTAGAGCGAGACAAACCCCCCACTATATAGCCACACAACCCCTTCCCAGTATATAGCCTCATATACAGTCATTCTTCCTCCTTTACGAAGCCCCCCTGTATACAGCCAACCCCTTCCCACCCCAGTGCATACAAATAACAAAAAAAAATCACCTTTCCGACGCTTTACCCCTGCCCCGCTACTTGATCCAGTCTGGATCAAGTAGCAGAGCAGCGGGGGAGAATCAGAAAGGTGAGTTCATGTTTTTTAATTTTTCCACCGGCCCCACCAGTCTCAGACCAGCCTCAGACCGATCCCAAACGAGTCGTTCCGCCGGGATTTCTCCCGGTTGGCATCATTGCCAGTCTGCCCCTACACTCTATGCAGGCTAGGAATCTCTATAGATCTCAAGAAGAGAGTTTTCACAAAGTCAAATTTCTTAATAATCATCTGCATTGATCTCATCCTCCATCTGTGGTATGTGGCTGAGGAATTACTGGAATTCTTGTGCCACTTTTGTACTACTGTGTGTGAACATAGTTTAGTTTTCTTTGCTGATTAGTGATTAGCAGCACACCAGTCCATTTTATGAAGCCTAGCTTTTGTCCAACACTAGTTAGCACACTGGGGCACATTTACTAAGGGCTTTGTCTGACACTTTTGTCGGACTGTGCACGTTCTTCTAGGCTAAAACAGCTAGGTATTTAAGAAGTGTCTGGGCCGCTATTGTGCCACACACAACCCTTTTGTGGTGCAACTGTGCTAGCCTCTGACACAAATTATATCGCATGCTATATGTTAAAGTGCACCACAAAAAATATGGTGAACTCTGTCTGGCCAGTGCCCGGAGGCGACAGATTCAAGATTTTGGCGCACAATCTTAGTGAATTGCCACACTAAGCATTATACACGGAAATAGCACTTTTAGTGCAGTTTCCGACTTTCCAAGTAAATGTGCCCCAGTGCGTTTGATAGCTTCACACAATGATCATCTGTGTTGTTTTGATCTGGCCCAATCACTATTATGACTGGGTTCTGCCTACACTTCATCCACTGCTGGTTAAAGAAGTTTCTTATCAGTTCCATACCTTCCACACCTTGAGAATTGTGTCTTGAAATCAGCTTGTTTCTGCTCAGTGGTTTGTACTGCGCTGTCCTTTCTGTTGTGACCCAGCTCTGGTGACTTCTCTTTTCTGTTTGTATTGTATTTTATGTGTGTCCATGTTTGGGATTGCCGTCTAGTTATCCCATACCGCCTAGGGTACATGAGGCAAACAGGTAAAGACTTTGGTGAATTCAGTTTCAGAGCTTGGTGTCTTCTGTGTTTATCTATTGTTTTCATAATAAAAGTAAAATCAATATAAAATATAATATAGAAAATTATCTCAAATGGGGGTTACTCTTTAACCATACCCCACCTTCTTTTTGGGATCATCAATAGGACATAATTATCCTCTCATAAACTACCATGCCTATCAATGAGAAGTACATAAAAAATACAAAAGCATTACAATATATTATATAAGCCAGCAGACCAGGGGCATTGTCAAGAATCTGTCCAGCAAATAGCGCGACCACAACCAGATTTGGTGCAAGCTGACAGACTGGGTAAGTCTGTGGCAGGCACACGTCTGGCATGCTGGAGAAGAGGAGAGGTGTTTGCGGCTCACCCCTCCCCTCCATAAAGAATAGAGCTGCATGACCATTCTGACGGCTAAAGATAGAGCATGCTCTATCTCTTTTGCGGTCTAAAGATAGAGCATGGCTCAAAAAAGTGAGTACTCGTTGTGCTCACCATACCGAGCCCAGGCACTGTAGAGGCCTATAAGGAAAGTATATCCGGCAGCAAATTTGTAGCCAGATATACGTCCCCTTTTCTTGTGAATGTGCCCTTATAGAGACACGTTTAAACAATTACACACATTTATACACTGATATATACACACCTTTATATGCTTAAATACACACACATAAAGTTCTACACTCATATACTTGCACCCATATACATACATGTATACACTTATACACACACATTTATGCACTCATGCACTGTATATACTTGAGTCTAAGCTGAGTTTTTCAGCACAATGTTATGCATTGTACACTCAATTTTGCCATTCTATTGCTCCCTGATATATAAATTGCATTTTGGCAAGACTATTACAAGCACTAAAACCTTTTCTCTTTTGGAGTAATATGATTAAATTTTTTGTGGTTGATACATATGAATTGTACTCTGAGTATGGATTTTGTAAAAAAAGAAAAAAGTTTTTCAGCTCACCTATGAGTTCAATGTTGATAGCGATTCGTGGCTGCACGGACACCTGGGTTGGGGAACCAGGGAATGGTAGCAAAGGAAAAGGGTGTAGTCCAGCTTCCAACGAAAGGAAAAATTAAATATTAAAAGTCCTCTTTATTAGAAAAAATCACATGATAAAAACATCATAGGACGTCCATGAGAGAAAAAACCTGACGCGCTTCGGGCGAGAGAGCGCCCTTAGTCGTAGCCTGACACATGGAATGAATGAAGACTATTTAAACATATGTGAGGAGTCTCATGATACAACAGGGTGGAGCAAGTAAAAGCAATAGCAAAAACAGCTCACATGAAAAAAGAACAAAAAGACAAGTAACTATATTTTAGAACCCACAAAAATGATGCGTTAATAAAGATACATCAAATCATTCTTAAAATTTAAGCCCTGTGGGAACTTTTGTACTACTGTGTGTGAACATAGTTTAGTTTTCTTTGCTGATCAGTGATTAGCAGCACACCAGTCCATTTTATGAAGCCTAGCTTTTGTCCAACGCTAGTTAACACACTGGGGCACATTTTACTAAGGGCTTTGTCGGACGCTTTTGTCGGACTGTGCACGTTCTTCTAGGCTAAAACAGCTAGGTATTTAAGAAGTGTCTGGGCCGCTATTGTGCCACACATAACCCTTTTGTGGTGCAACTGCGCTAGCCTCTGACACAAATTATATCGCATGCTATATGTCAAAGGTGCACCACAAAAAATATGGTGAATTCTGCCTGGCCAGTGCCCGGAGGCGACAGAGTGAATTGCCACACTAAGCATTATACACGGAAATAGCACTTTTAGTGCAGTTTCCGACTTTCCAAGTAAATGTGCCCCAGTGCGTTTGATAGCTTCACACAATGATCATCTGTGTTGTTTTGATTTGGCCCAATCACTATTATGACTGGGTTCTGCCTACACTTCATCCACTGCTGGTTAAAGAAGTTTCTTATCAGTTTCATACCTTCCACACCTTTAGAATTGTGTCTTGAAATCAGCTTGTTTTTCTGACCTCTCCTGCTCATTGGTTTGTACTGTGCTGTCCTTTCTGTTGTGACCCAGCTCTGGTGACTTCTCTTTTCTGTTTGTATTGTATTTTATGTGTGTCCATGTTTGGGATTGCCGGCTAGTTATCCCATACCGCCTAGGGCACATGAGGCAAACTGGTGAACACTTTGGTGAATTCAGTTTCAGAGCTTGGTGTCTTCTGTGTTTATCTATTGTTTTCATAATAAAAGTAAAATCAATATAAAATATAATATATCCGTTTCAGCTAAACCATACCCCACCTTCTATTTGGGATCATCAATAGGACATAATTGTCTGACAGCAACCAATTATCCTCTCATAAACTACCATGCCTATCAATGAGAAGTACATAAAAAATACGAAAGTATTACAATATACACTCACCGGCCACTTTATTAGGTACACCTGTCCAACTGCTCGTTAACACTTAATTTCTAATCAGCCAATCACATGGCGGCAACTCAGTTCATTTAGGCATGTAGACATGGTCATGACAATCTCCTGCAGTTCGAACCGAGCATCAGTATGGGGAAGAAAGGTGATTTGAGTGCCTTTGAACGTGGCATGGTTTTTGGTGCCGTTGGTGGATTCCAGAAGGGCTTGTCTGAGTGATTGTCAAAACCTATCTGATCTTACTGGGGATTTTTTCCACAGCCACCACCGCTCTCTAGTGATTATCAGCTAGACAACAGGCTTACCACAAACCTCAAATGTAAGCTCCTCAATAGAGACATATGGGTTAGCTTACTTTGGGTGTTGTTTTCGCACTGATATTTTAACATTTGAACATTTTCTTTCCTAGTATGCACTGTTTTGAATCAATGGTTTGCAGCTTGCAACTATGAACTTTCATTTGTCTTGTTTCTTTATTGGCGTCACAGTTGTATTTGGGTCCCTTGATAAATCTTGGCCACATTGGGGTATGAAATACCCACGTTAGCCCAGCTACATGGATTGCTAACTTTGGTTTTGTATAATTAAACCTCATTATACTAGGTACGATATGGGGCAACATTTATCTTACCCGTGTCCATTCGCGTTCCAGCGGCGTCTTCTCCGCTCTGGATCGGGTCCTGACGGGATTTCATAGGTAGTCTTTCCTCCGTCCACCAGTGGCGCTGCCGCCGAAAGTAAATCATCGCGCCGGAATGCAACCGAGTCTTGACCATGTGAAGGTAAAGGCGGATCCTGTATGCGACACATTTTCCGGGTTTTTAAATGCGCGGTTTTTTTCCGGAATCTCGGGTTTTTCGTTCGGTCGGCCGATCGCCCCCCCCCCCGAGTTCCGTCGGCGCGCATTTCCAGCTCCGTGATGTTCGGCCACAATCCTATCGCGTGCGTCCAAAACTCCCGGGGCAATTTAATTACAGCTGCGCAAAACTGAAATATCGGGGTAACATTCGTAAAAACTCGAATCGGGGGTGGGCGCCCTTAATAAATGCCCCCCAATGTCTGTTATTTGGTGTGAGACATGCTGGGTTATATATTTTTTCGGGTTCCATGTCTCATTACCTAAATGCACTATGGCTAAGTTTGATATAATAATTTTCAGTCAACTAATTTAAGGTTATTGATATAGTTTGCACTTGTCACTTGATAATATTTCCGCTATATGGTTGTAGACTTCACCACCACATTGCCTTATACGGTATATGTAAGTATGATAGCAAAGTGCTGTAGTGGGTTATCACTCAACCCTTTCAGGCCTGGAGTCCCTCGGTTCAATTCCCACCCGGTTCACAATCTTCAAAGATTTGTATGCTTCCTCCTTGGTTGTGCGTGTTTTCTTCTGGTTTCCTCCCTCCAAACATCTGTTAATGTTGTTTAGATTGTGGGAGCCCATGAGGACGGGGACTGAATTTGGGCAACTTTTTGCACCCTCTGCTTGCGTAATCTGTGTGTGCTATCTAAAATTAAAGGAATTATTATTATTGTATTAAGCTCCTCATGTACACTATTGGTTGTAGATTGGGGTGGCTGTGTTAACCGTCTGTTCATGCGTCCATAAAGTTTTTATTCCGATACACTATGTATAAGACAATGTAATGTGTTTATTGTATGGAATAACGCTTATACCAACAGGAGGCGGTCCCTGGTTCCAATAAAGAGTAGGTTCGGTAGTTGAATATTTGTAATGTAAGTCGGAACTGTTATTATTGATAACGTTAGATCCAGACAAAAATTTTTGCCCCAGTGACATAATGGTGTTCTTCACAATTTTTTGCTGTAATTGGACCAAGGTTATCTATAACACTTATACATACAACTGATCTTGCAGTCCTGGGGGATTATAGTAAGCACCAGAGAGCTTCAACCAGGGTACAGTGGGCAAGTGGGCGCCATTTGTTGCCCGTTCTTTCCCTATTTTTCATTTTTCATTCTGTTCCTCCTTTAACAGGGGGGAGTGCCAAGCCTGAACACTTCTGTGGAGTTCTTCATTGATTTTTTAGAGGGGGCCCGTTCTTCCCCAAAGGTAACAACCACCTGGTGGGGGCTTATGTATTCAAACCAGGATATCTTCATTTTTTAACACGTGTGATTGTTTTTTATATACATCACCATGGGTAATTGCACTTTTCTGCATAATCCTTATGGGGTTTTTGCCCTGCGTTCAGACATGCTCATAGTATGTGGTTTGTATTGCTGTGTATAATACTGCAATGTTGTTGGGTGCGTTTTAGACACCTGCGTGATCCACTAATTGGAAGATGTTATGTTCAGATCTTTCCGGTCCACCGTGTAGAATGATTCCATACGTTTTTCATGATGAGCGTTATCGATATTTGTTACATTTTTAATAGTATTTGTGTAGCATGACCTGTTTTCATTTCACACACATCATTCAGCGACTGAGGGACAGGTCAGCCTACGGAGTGACCTCCCTTGCTTTGGATCTTCCAAGTTGTGGTGCCTACATAAGGCCCCACTTTTTCCACATATGAGTATCCCCCCCTTTAGTAAGCCTTTTTAATTCAGTGAATAATTGTGGGGTCTCAGACGTTCCTGGACCTACCTTGGTAATTAACTTTATATCCAATGATAGTAACTTTATTACAATGCCTATGCATTGTACGCACTTTTGCCATGTTATTGCTCCCTGATATATAAATTGCATTTTGGCAGGACTATTACAACACTCTAAAACTTTTTCCTTTTGAGTAATAGGATTACATTTTTTTTTTGGTGATACATTAATTGTACTCTGAGTCTGGATTTTTTAGTTGAATCCAGCTTGTTGGTTTTTTTACATTTCACATTTTTATGGTAATCAGATAAATTATTTGTTGTCCAATTTTCAACAATCAATCGTTTTCTTTATGTTTGATGGATGCAGTTAATTTGTGATATGTGGGACACTATTATCATCTCCAATCTAGTCCTAAGCTCTGGTTAATATAATATTCAGATTTATAAAATCTTCACGTTACAGCCTCCTTTTCACTTTCAATTTCTGATTTACATTTTCGATCTGTCATAAACCTTCTCTCTAAAACCTTCTCCTTCCATCATACCATAGGAGGGGCTCCGCCAGGTTGGAGTTCAAAAGACTCATTTAGAGGGGCTTATTGACACTGGCACGGAGGACTTTTCACATCTGAAAGAGTCATCCTGGACCTAGTATTAAGGAGGGTCCCATTCAGTATGTTAAGGGTGGATTCTGGTGTGGTTTCATTTCCCACCAAAAGTAGGAAAGAAAAAGGCAAGCAAAGAAAGATGATATCTTTACTTACTTAGCAGGTACCATGACTACAGGGATGTCTAACAAGATAGGGTCATTTAAACATTTTAGGTCTTATACACCTCAGGGAACCTCCTAAATCACATAAAAAGCCCCAGATTTGGTATGGGGTGATAGGTAATGAATGCAAATGGGGCAACCCAGTTTTTATTGGAGTAGTCTACTAAACTGTAACAATTCTAATTCTCGGTGAAGAGGTTACAGTCTGATATATGTTGGTTTTCTGTACTAAATCCCTTATTGTGACTTGAGAGTGGGGTTTCATCACATAACATTTATTTATATGTGTAGACAACTCAATTCATAGTTAGGGTAAAATCTGGTAAAGCCATTTTGGCCAAATTTTAGCCTGGGCTATTTATGAGTGCATTGGTTCTAACCATTTTAATCAGCTTGCGTTTGATGTATCAATAAAATAACTCATAGTAGACGACCTGTTTTTAAGTTCCCATCTGGTGCCAAAGTTTTCCCTCCTTGATAACAGAAGAGTAGAACACAATATATTTGCTTTTCACAGTCAGCCAACCAGAGGCGTACTACCATGTATTAATGATGTAGACCATTCCCAGCTTCTGCATGTTTCACAATGAACAGGAAATAACAGTCCTCATCACGCAGATGAATAACGCCATATAATGTTTAAGGGTAAATATTTTTAATGTTACGTAGATTTTCCAAAGTGATATATTATGTCTTTCAATTACAACTGGTCAATTTTCTTTCTAAATCTCCTAAACAAGATCAAGTAGGCATCACAACTGAGATCCCTAACAGCATTTGTTTGCACATTGAAAGGGTTACCATTTATCCACATCTAAGACATTTATGTATTAAGCTGTTCTTTATAAATTGCGTAATTTCAGACCCGCAGTAGGCCAACCTACTTGAATATTTGAACAACCACTTAAGTCATTTCCAGCTAAAATATCTGTCTCTTGCCTTAGCAAGCTGGAGGTCTGCTCTTGTAAACATGGTGCTGATTATTAACATATCTATTATCTACATGAAATCATATTATCTTCGCACTACGAATTCTAAATTAAGAAGCACGTTAGATTTTAACAGTCTATTCCTCGCTGCAAAGATGAAGAAATGAAGAATGAGAACATTAGAATCAATGTCAGAGACAGATATGGATTTATAATTCTGGAGCAACGTCCTTTTTCATTTTAATTATGGGGGCAAAAAAAGAGAACTAGTCACCTGAAGAAGACAGATAAAGAACATCAGATCTTTTATGGCATGCGTAAAGGATAAGCTGCGCACAATCGTCTTTTGAGCATCACACTCGGGTTCTTGTTCATACCGGGCAAGGGCCGTTATTTATCAATAACCGCTGGAACACAAACGCCGCTGTCCATTTTTTGTTCTTTTTTATATTCTGTCACTTTGGGAAAAAGAGACTTGGCAAATATTTTTAAAATGGCTGTAATGGTACAATCACAATAAGGCATTAAAGCCTTAAGGCACTTTCCAATGCCACTCAACCGAATGGGCTGTAAAAAACCGAGTGTAGGTCTCTAACGACGCCATTTGCAAATGATATATTGAAAAGAAGTCGCCTGAAGAAGACGTACTCATTGCTTGTACAATTTTTCAAAAAGAGTTACATGAATCTAAGCCTCTAAGTGAGAACGCATGCAAACATTTCAATATTTTTGGATAGCAATTTTTTGCATCCAATACGCCAGGCGGCCTGTCACAGATCAGCGCTGCGACACCTTGGTGTGGTCGTCTTTTATTATCCAAGACATGTTAGCAGTGAATCAATGTAGTATGTAATTTTTATTTCTGGTCGGAATGAGTCCTCTGGATGTTCATGCAATGATTTTTTTATATTCCCTGTTAAAGGGGATTAACCCTTTATTGCTTTCTCTCAAGCACTAAACATTCGCAGCATATTGACATTGTGTAACTCCTTGAACATAATAAATTACAGTTTTCATTTAGTTCTCTGCTGTTTATGGATATCCAGCCACCCTCCATAAGAGTATTTTTTCAATGCCGAAGCCTAAGATGGTATTGCGCTTTAACCTGGGACTAACTAAGAGCATGTCATATTGTGTCAGGACTCTGTTAGCTATGCAGTCCAAGATAAAAATGTCTTCTTTTCCATAAGACCGTTTTTGATACGCTACTGCTCTGCGGAATGCATTCATAGAGTTGTTCAACAAGACAAAGGGACAACGTTGTAGTTGTTTATTTCTTACTTTATTTCTATTTTTGCTCTTAAGCAATGATTCTTAAAACAACCAGTATCCCTAAATGGCCAAAGCAGTGTGTAAAACAACCCCAGACCAAGATGTGCTCACATTTTCCATTACTGACCTTGATGTTTGAAGCATTTTGTTTTGTAGTGTTTTATGTTCCGCTTTTTTGTGTTTCATTTCGTCTTGTTATCACGGCATTACATATTTCTCTGTACTGTTAATTGTAACCGTCATTCTGAGCACAAAAAAAACAAAAACAAATCTGCTTGCAAGGTGTCCCTGGCAAATTATTCCTCAAAGTGTTTGCCTCTCAGTCCTTATTTATTACCTTTTTTTTGGCCCAATACAACCATGCTTTTTCATTCATCTCTCAAAGAAATAACAAGTCGCTGCAAGAAGGAGGTGCGGGAACTGACTCCTGTGGACATAATCACAGCGCTTTTGACCAATGATACCAGATCTATCTATATCTATTCCATATCAATTATCTATCATCTATCTATTATCTACCCCTATCCCCTATCTATTTGTCTATTTATCCTCATACTGCTGATCTATGTAATACTCCTATCTCATATCTATCTCATATCATCTATCTCAATACCTATCTTCTAATGCATGCTATCTACCTATGTAATCCTATTATCTACTTATACATATCTTGATCTATCTATTCAATCCGTCGAGTATATACAAGCGTCTATCTGCTCTATCTATCTATCTATCTATCTATCTATCATCTATGCGTTGGAAATGGAGGCAGCACTCCAACTCAGGTCAAATAAAGGTGATTTTTTATTGGAACAGTAGCTGATGTTGTCGTTTTGGACACCTTTCTTCAAGCTTGAGACAGGAGACACACCGAACCGTCGCCACTTGTTTCCATAAAATCACCTTAATTTTTGACCTGATCTGGAAGTGCTGCCTACCATTTCCACGCATTACAGTAAGGACCTGGCCCATGATCCTTGGGGGCTCGCTCCCTCCTTTGAAGGAGTTTTTCACGTGGCGGACTTGAACTTTCCATGTGTATCATCTATCCTATCTATCTAAAACTTTAGCATAGCTCCTGAGGGGATCAGCTTGAAGACTTGGAGAGTCTCTCTGGCCATTTCTATTCTTGCGGTGGAGTAGAGTTTTGTTAGATTTTTGATCACTCGTGCAGCTGTTGTCTGTGGGGATTATTTGTTTATATGCACGTGGTTATGGGAACTGAAAGAGAGAGTAATGCAGTTTGTGGTTACTAGCATTAGTTAGTGCTTCTTTCTCTCTGCACCTAGTATCATGTACCTAGTTACATAAGGCTGGAAGGAGACGCAGTCCATCAAGTCCACCTTTAGAATTAAATAACTGTTTTATCCCCAATAACCCGTGATATTTTTTCTCTCCAAAAGTCCCAGGCCTCTCTTGAACATGTACTAGAGTCCGCCATATACACCCTCAACCTCCTGGCGGCAGAGAGTTCCATAGGTCCTTCACTGCTCTTACCTTAAAGA
Organism: Engystomops pustulosus; assembly: GCA_019512145.1. Taxonomy (NCBI): domain Eukaryota; kingdom Metazoa; phylum Chordata; class Amphibia; order Anura; family Leptodactylidae; genus Engystomops; species Engystomops pustulosus. The sequence continues at coordinate 56,929,389 of CM033642.1, forward strand.
ACCTTGTCTATGTTGATGGTAGAATGCCTCTCCTCTAGGCGTAGAGGATGCCCCCTTGTCCTGTGTCACAGGCCGAGGTAATAATAGATCTTTGGAGAGATCCTTGTACTGTCCTTTCAGTATTTGTACATTGTACTGGAGGTCCTCCCCTCATCCGTTTTTTTTTCTACACTGAAAATCCCAAATTTTTAATCTGTCGTGTATTCTAGTTCCCCCATTCCCCAATAATCCTGTTGCTCCTCCTCTGCACTGCACCCGGTTCCACCCAGCTCTACTATAATCCTTTTATAATCTATACAGTGTGCCCAAAAACTTTACAAATATCCATGTGTGGTCTGACCATGGATTTGTATAATGGGCAAAACTATGTCTTTATCATAGAATTCTATCCTCTCTTGATACATCCCATTTTTATTGCTTTAGCAACAGCCGCCTTGCTCTGGTCACTAAAATTAAGTTTAACCATCCACCAATACCATACCCCCAAGTCCTTTTCTCTTCAGTTTTTTAACTAAGTAATTGGACCGTTTAGAACATAATTATACTTTTGTTTTTCCATGGCCCAAGTGCATAACTTTACATTTTTTCTACATTAAACCTCATCAACCATTTCTCTGCCCTCCCTCAACTTCCTCCCACAAATCCCTCTGTTACTGCTAAACTATCGACCTCAGTATTTATTACTTCACAGCTGATAACAGGGAGAGGGGTTTGTCACATTCTCCCCCATAGTCCGCTCCTCAGGGGAAAACGTATATTCTAGAAACAGCTATCTGATCGTTCATTGATCTCAAGGGGAGTCTGAAAAATACAAAGAGGAAGAGCAAGATCAGTAACGAATCAATTGCAACAGGCTTACATTAACCTGCCCTACAACATATCAAAAGTTTTTGAAATGACGTTACACTTTAAAACCACAATAAATGCCAATATCTAAAAAGAATTCATGGTATGGAAGAGACTGTTTAAAAATACTACTATATGTGCCACTCGTCTTTGTTAATAGCTAACAAAAAAATCAATATTTTATTAGGGTTAGCAGCTAACCGGTTTAGAAGGACCGGGCCCTTTCCTCCTGTTTTTTTTCATGTTCCATGGTTTTCACTCCCCACCTTCGAATCTATAACTTTTTTTTTTTTAACACGTAAAGAGCTGTGTGTGACGGCTTGTTTGTTTGTGTAACAAATTTGCACTTCATAGTGATTGTATTAAGATTCCATCCATGTACTCGGAAGCGGAAAAAAAATTCCAAATGCAGTGGAAAACATTTGCGCCATTTCTTGTGGCTTTGATATTACTTTTTCCACTGAGCTCCCCCCAAATGACATTTCTACTTTAGTTCTTTGGGTTTGTACGATTACGGGATCAACAATTTGTAGAAGGTTTTATATGTTTTAAAATACAATTTACAAAAATGTAACAAACCTCCTCTCTCCTCTACCAAAATTTTTTGGTTTTTGAATTTAATTTTTTTCAAAAAAAATTTTTTATTTTTCATTTTAACTATTTTTCAGACTCCCTATGGTACTTTAACCCTAGGTTGTCTGATCGATCCCTATCATATACGTCTTATGGCATATGGGGATTTTTCCTCTCATATTCAATCACAAGTGCTATCAGCACATTGTAATGAAGGGGTTAAAATGAAATCGCCTGGGTCTTCAGAAGACCGGAGGCGAACATGGAGACGGATTACCGCTCCCCCGCTGATGTCACAGGAGCGGCATCACAGGCAAGATGGCGGCGCCAATGCACCGCTTTTTTTGAGGCGGCCGGCAGCTTGGGGCGCTTGGGGCCGTCAGCCCTGCGGGCCCACTAGGGAGCTTGTTTTTAAACAAAATTCATATTTTCTTATAAAGATGCAGAAAAACATGTTAAATTGGTCTCCCCATCTCCAGACTGGACACATTCCAATTGACCCTCTAACCCCAGTAAAATGGTGCAGATGTCCCTTAAGACACAATATATTGAATCATTTTGAGAGCACTAAAAGCTAGTACTCAGCTTGGCCTGAATCATGAACAAACAGTCATCAGGTACCAAGCGCATGCAATGGCTATGGGTTTGTGACACCACACAATTCAAGAGAAATCCGTTATAAATGTCCCCCATTACTATATACTATGAATACCCAGGAAAACCAACTGCCACATGTCAGCTATTAAAACATGATTTTAACAGACCTTTGAATGTATCCATAAGCAGCAACGTGCCGTCGTTGAATCATTTCAGTACAACACTATATCTCATATAAAGAGTTGTTGCCATACTACCACACTGCCTTCCTATCCCTAACCGTATGTTAGGTTGGTATGTGCATGTTCGTTGTGCAGCCGGATCGCTACAGTGGACACCTTGTACAGAAGGGACGTCCTTGCATCTTAGCAAAATAGAATGCAATTACTTGCCCTCTGCTGGCCGGACTTCATTGTTGTCACTTTTTTAAACTTTCAGTGCAGGCACTACAGTACAAACGGCAGACAGGATGTCCTTGCAATCATTTTTTTAGATGTATATCACGGACTACCTTTCTGCAGACGGGTTGCACAGAGACTGTTCATTGTGGCTTAAAAGCCTAGTAAATCCTTAAAAAGTATTTTAAATTTAAAACTGTAAGTTTCTATTTTAATTAAGTTTTTCTTTCTGCTATTTTGCAATTTTCACATATCATATTTTTTGGTTTTCATTCAATACTGACAGGTTATTTGTGAGGCCGCAATAATTTATGTTATTTTCTGACATTCACGTTAATGGTAATGGTAAACGGGTTTTGCTTATGATTGGCGACTCATTAAGCATAATATTAGCATGTAATTGTTCCCTTAACAACTATTATCTTTACAGCTATGCTTTTAAGCTTTCATTAACCTGTTAAACACTATGTTATTTCTCTTATTATAAATATGGCTTTTATAATTAATATAAGGTTATGTTGTGCAATTATTATCTAACAGGCTTGAGAATATCTGGTTTAAGGATTGCAAATTTCATTTCGAAAATATTACTCTAGTGACCTAAGCGATAGCAATACTCTCGGATGACGTTTACTAGTCTAAATCATTAATCTCATTATCACATAAACGGCACAGAGATGAGGGAGTAAAATGAAAAAGAACCTGCCATTTGTTACTCTTTCAGGGGAGAAAAAATTTTTGTAAATTGATAGATTGTCTGCACAAAGTATGTAGCATGTGGAATGTAATGAGAGGTCGTGAAAAAGATCCAAAGTGTTTGGGAGGGCAAGTATAAGTTTGTCGCTGTAGGACAAACTCTCAGACCGCCTATGGTATTCCCTAGCTACGTTTTTTCTGAGACCTGCCTCCTACTTGAATTCTACTTGGCATCCTTCTAAATTACTTCTTTTTGTTTAAATATTTTACTTATAAAATAATGGCCACTCAAAATCTATATACAGTTAGAGAGCGTTTAGCTACATATAGTATGTGCCTATATGCTGGGGTCATTATTAACCGTTGAATGCATTTGTTTGATCGTAACGAATCTTCTCCATCAGACTTTTATTTTCTAGTGACCCCTTCAGTACTTGAGATACAGGCAGTTAAAGAATATATAAGCAGATGGCCCAGGGCATTTATTAAAGTCCATGCGCAGTTTTCTGTTTAACTTTGGTACATCTACTAGAAAGGCAATATTTTTGGCTACATTTATTATACAGCCCAGTTAACGCCAAGCCTACTTTTTAGTGCTTTCCCCTGACATGCCCATTTTTTTTCAATCTGGTCCCTTTGGTTATAACTTTGGAACTCTTATAGTCATAATCTAAGTGATTTTGAATTTATTTATGCAAAAACAGTATATCGGTGATAATTTTGGAAAAGTCTTCTTGATTTTTTTATTCCACACTATTGGCTCTAACCGCAAACAAAACTGATAAGTATCATTAAACCTGGGCAGAATGTCTGCTTTGTATGTTGACATGATTTTTTTGTATCCTTTCATTTTTGTAAATGTTATGGGTCTTTTGAATTTTAGGTGTGATTTTTCGCTCATTTTCATAAAAAACACAGTATTATTAAGGGAGCCTGCTTAGGTATCAAGAATCTTTTAGATGAGGCTGCTAATAAATTAACCCATAAAGTTACCCATTTATACCGCTGCGCATTACACGACTATAGTATAAGTAAAACCCTTCAATGAAGTTGGTTTAACCCTTAATTGTTCCAGGATAAAACAAACATTGTGTGCAATTTTGGAAATTGTATTTTTTTTGGGCTAAATGAAATTTTTTCTTAAAAAATGTACAAATTATCATTGGATAAAATACGTCAAACACTGCGCACTAAAGTTCGTATACCCAATCCTGTCGTCCCGAGTATTAACAATACTCGGACAACAATACGGGTGGACAAGGCAAGAAACATCATCAGACATTACAGGGATCATTAGCTGAGTATACTTTACAATGTACTTCATTTTAGTTAGTCGCTTATCTATTGATATATTTCTTACATCTTTAATGTATGGGAGGAGGAAAGAAAGATTGTAAATTCTTGTATTTATTTTGGGAATGCGCATACCAGAAAATAACTATATTGGTGGTCATTTATAGGGCGCTGATGGGCTCTTTGTCAGTCGGCTTTTATGGGGGCGGCGAATATTTCCAGACTTTGCAAAAAAATGCTAACCGCTCCTCTCGCTCCTAGAATTGCCCCGGGTTTTTGGCGGGCACGTCGTAGTGATGGTGACTAATCGCGCCAGCATGCATGCATACTAGATTCCGGGGACGTGGCTCGTTGGAAAAGCCCTATTTGATTGCGGAAAAGCGGCTCTGTATTTTTTTTTTTAAAAAGAAGTCGCTTGACCCCGCTTAACCTGCATCCCCCAGGACTAGGATAATGAACTCCGTCAGACTTCAGCTACGGCAGCGACACTCTGTGGACATGATCGGGCTACCTTAGTGCAATCCCAGCAGCGGCCTGAATACGGCTCCTCGACTGTAGAATCGACCGCCGGCTCGGATCGTGCGACTAGAACGGGGTAATATGTAATTAGTGTGCGGCCATATCTTATTCTGTATGATCAGCGTACATTATGGGCGAGGGGCTCATCATTTATATAGTTATCTAGTATTGTGTTAGTCAATTTGAGCTGAAGAAAAAATAATACAAATAATAATGTACTTTTATTTATTTTTCTATCCCCAATTTTCAGAGAGTCATAACTTTAATATTTTTTGGTTGCGAGCTGTTAGGGCTTATTTTTTACAATGTGCAACATCCCCCACCTGGGGCCTAAAGCCTTTCCTCTCGGTGGGGGGGCCTTGAGTCAGGCGCGGGCCGCGCTTAGTCTCCTGGAGTGGCGTTCGGGTGTTTTTTTTTTTTTTTTTGTTTTTTTTTTTGTTTTTTTTTTTTTTTTTTTTTTTTTTTTTTTTTTTTGGTGGGTGTAGGGGGGTGAAGTGGGGGGGTTTGGTGATGGCCCCCCCCACCCCCCCCCCCCCCCCCCCCCCCCCCCCCCCCCCCGGTGGGGGGTCGGCGTGTTGGGGGGGGGGGTGGGGGGGGGGGGGGTTTCGCCGCCCCGGTCCCCCCCCCCCCCCACCCTTCCCCCCCTTCCCCCCCCGCCCCCCCCCCGCCGCCCCCGTTTGAGGTTGGGCTGGTAACACGTGTGCTATCGTTAGGGTTGGGGTTGTGGGGGGTGCTTAGTTCTCAGAGTGGTTACCGTGAGAGTGCGTCATGTTGGTGGCGGCTCGACAAGATCTCCCTTCTCCTTGTTTTTCTCCCTATCCCGCCGTGTCGGGCTTTCTCTTTCTGGAGTGTGCGGCTCTACTCGTGGTGTCTTCCCCCACGTTCTGTTTCAGTCCTCTTTCGCGGGCGACCTTGTTTTTTTGTTTACTTTCTTTTTTTTTTTTTTTTTGTTTTTTTTTTTTTTTCCCGGCCCCCCGCGCCCCCCCCCCTCCTCGGCCTTCCCGCCCCCCCGGTCCCCGTCTGGTTATGGTGCGCCGTCGCGGGCCGCCCGCCCCTCCCTCTTACCCTCCTGCACGCCTCTTTCTTTTTTTCCCCCTTTGTCTTGGTATGGGGAATCGGGGGGCTGTCTCATACAGCCTGGCAGGTCTCCAGTAGGGTGGTGTTGGCAAGATATTGATGAGTGGAGGGTGAGAGGTGCTATAATTCGGATGCTCCCTGGGGCAGACCCTTTCGTGTGTTTAGAGTATGAGTCTCTGTGTAGTGCATAGGGGTGCCTTTGATGATGGGCAGGTCATAGTATCAGGGCCGCAGACGGGAGGCAGAGTTGTAACAAAAACAACTTACAGTTCTTTATTGGGAACCGACAGGTAAACCTTACAGGAACCGCATGGCAAGCGGTGCCGTTAAACAGAGCATGTTGGAGTGTGAGATGCGTTGGAGGAGCCACTAGGATGTCGATTCCCCAGCCTGGATGCTATGTAGGGCGTAGGTCGAGGGAGTAGCTGTGTCCTGGAAGGTAATGCTTCAGGTCTTATATCCTGGATGCTTCACGCAAGTATTCACTCTTGAAGGTAGTGATGATATCCTTTCCTTTCCTTCACTATACTAGGCTATAGCCTCGCACTCTTCAGGCAGGGCTTAGGCTGCACCTCTCTTGGTCTGGTGTGGCTATTCTGCACTGACCTCGCTCAGAGTCTCTATGGGATTAATTCCCGGGCTGCTTCTGACTACTCCTAGGCTAACTACTCTCGTGGCTCTCTCTGAGATAGAGGCGTCACTTTCTCGGGAAGTTTCCAGGTATCTTGTTATGTCTTTTACTTGCCCCTGGTCAGCGTGGTGCGCTCTCTCGCATTCCGATCTCAAGCTCAGCAGTATCGAGCTCACAGAGACAAATTATAACACCTTTGATTTGAGCTGACACATATGAGCATCTACACATAAAACACGTTAACCTCCTGCCTTGCCTATGCATGGGATCTACTACTGGGCAAAGGTTCGCCCTGTGTCCTATTCCAGGACTATGTAGTGTGTATGTATGAGCATGCTGGGGCTGACAGACCCGATACAACAGGCTGCAAGCTACATGGTGGGACGTATTCGCAGGCCACATTGCCGGACCTGCTGACTGCAGGATTCGTCGAGGGTGTTGCATCATGTTAAGTTGTTCTTTTCTAGTGGTAGTCTATTTGGTGCTACGCATAACTTTTGGTATGGCACTTTTATTAACATTTTTGTGAGGGATTTTATGAAAAATGACATGTTTGGAAAGTTTTTGGGTTTTGTTTAAAGTGCTCTGACTCAAGCAGGTCGAATAATGGCTGCTTCTAGTTATTGTACAGAGTTGTTACAATGAGCTAAGACGTGATAACGCTTATAATAAGGTGGAGTGTTTGTTAGTGATCTTTGTGTTTTTTTTATCTTTTTAGGAATGCATAGGGATGTTTTGTATTTGGGATCTTTATACTTTATTTAATGATTCATTCTTTTTATTAAAAGTGTTTTTAAGACGAGGTCTTTTTTTTAACTTTAACTAGTTTGGGCTGTACAAGAGCGTGCTCTGATGTCTCTAGTAGTCAAGCAGCTTATGTTATAACACAGTGTAAGGCTATATCATCACAACGTGTGTCCCGGACCGGCAACTGTAGCACAGTGGCATGCGTTAGGCGCCTAAGAGAGGATGAGGGGTCTGAGCTAGTGGTCATCTCCCTGGCCGCTCTCTATAGCAATGGTATGGAGCACGGTCACTTTGTATATATGGGGAAGATAGACATAGTGGCTTATCAGTTCCTCCACATCCGGAACGTACTTGTAGCCTGCTCGCATAGTCGGTGCAGTGCACCCATTGGCCGGCCTATGGAGGGCGTATAATCCACATCGGTTCGTATTATATATGTCGTCCGTATATATATATATATATATATATATATATATCATATATATATTCGCGCAACGGCTGTCTGAATGCCGCATAATAGGCAGATGTATTACACTTTTGATAGATGTATTATGTGAGGAAGCGACAATGTGTTCTACTCAGACCGGTTTTGCTAGAAGGCAGGACCCCTAGCACCGCAATGTATCCCATGTGCAGCGCCGCGCCCTGGACATTTCGCAACTCTGGTCTAGCTGAGGCGAAGATTGGACCCCCCCTGAAGTGCTGTAGGGGGGGTTCATCGAAGTGCTAGACGACCCTTGCATTTAGCGTTGGTGTAGGGGGTTAATGCCGCACAGGATTTGGTAGGAAACATACAGGCTGGCACCGCCGCCAAAGCGGTGACTGTATATATCTACTGCATAATGTGGGGACGTCACCTTCCCGCAACGTCATAGGCTATTACGTTAATGAATGTCGGGAAGAGGTTAAACAAGTAAATACTGAAATAGCAACAATTGTATAAGTATTGCAGACTTCCTTTTCGGGGGGCACCAAATTTACTTTTAACATGTCAGTCTTTTCGCTCTCGATCTTGAGTATGGTTCTACTCTTCATTGAGTCTAGCGGTTTAATTATACTGATTAATCAGACTGATTGTACATTGATTAGGTTGTGGCTCATGCAGTGCATGTCAGTAGGGCACTTGAGAGTATCATGGATGTCTAAGAGACAAAATGTTTGGGCGATAGACAGAGCGGTCTGGCGCAAGTTTAGCAATAAACAATCTTCTAGCAGCACCTGGCATGGTTCTAATAGGCAACAGTGGGCCTCCATAATCCGTATAATGGAAGGAGAGTTTGTGGACTAGACCACAACTCTTTCTCAATTGGCCATCCAGCCAATACGTATGGGGCAATAGTGGGAGTCAGAGCTCTTGGTGAGAGAGGTAAAGAAGAAACCCCAAGATCACTGTGGCTGAGCCGGTTATCCAGAGATGCAAGTAGTGTAGTATGAAAGTCCCAATAGTCGAGATCTCCTGAGCCCATCCACCAGTCAGGTTTTATGGGCTATAGTGTGTCAACGGAAGCATCTAGCTCAGTGCAGGCATATGAAGCCTGGCATAGCAGTTTGCATGGTGCAAAAAAACACAGATGAAGGACGGCCAGAAGATCTAGCGAAATAAGATCTGGCTGGTATGGATGTGGCATAAGATCTCTGTGGTGTTAATGTCAAAGTGATATGTGTGGAGTGAAAAGCTTAAGTGGCATTGTCTGGTCATGCCACCTTCCCAATACTGAATTCTTAAGCAGTAGCTTTCAGAAGTCAACCTGTGCGACTTATTCTTGACTGGCGGTCATCCGAGCCTGACGCTAAAGCGCCTAATTTAGTTTCATCCGGGCTGTCGCTAGCGCTAACGTTTTCAGCCAAGAGCCAATCCGATAGGTAGCTGATAGGATGCTGTAACGAAGAATAGTCTAGAGGATTCTCCTTACTTGATTGCAACATTTCCGCCTAGATAGTACCCATGGCTGTACTGATCCAACTAAAAAGGTGCTTCTACTCATACGCGTCAAAAGGTCTGATACTTTGATCCATGTGATATTCCACTTTTCGCTAATTTCCCCCCTTTTTATTTCCTCTTTCCCTAAATTAGAAGGAAATGCTACATTTCTGTTTTTTTCTGAAGACTATGGGTGGGGGTCAGATTGTACGATTAATAGAGTCAAAAAGGAACTTTTTTGATCTTACCACTTGGCTTCAATAAACGGATGTGAAAATTTTTAAGTGGCTGAATACTTTTTCGCGCATAAATCGATGTAGCATTCGTCTCATTTCATTAGGGGAGAATATTTTGTCTATGTATGTCAATAGTTCTCTCCCTGTGCTATAACTGGACCCCCGGTTTCTACAGGAGCCTCATGAGGCAAGCTTCATCATCCATAAAAGCAACCGTGGATATCAACTACTTTATCACATGTCGTTAAGTTTTAGCCTTTAATATGGACAAATAACATGTGGTTGGGATGAAGCCTTCACGTACATCTGATAGTATAAAGCACTCCTGTAATTTTATATGCTTATCTTCCAACATCTAAATACAGATCATTAAAACATGACCTGCTATTAGAACCCTAAAGATTTGTTAAATCAACATGTAACTTTTGCCAGTGGATTTACATATAAAACTTCATATCTGAGATTCCCTTAGCAACAATCTTATTGAGATAATGCATACAGGAGTACGAGGTGTCTTGGTTATTATATAATTATCTTAGCCTAGTTATGAAAGGCTAAGAAACATATTAAAAGTAATAATACTTGAATCTTTGTAAAATAAAGATTTCGACAGGACAATATATGTGGGGACAGACGCTATAGGAAAAAAATATTTGAAATTAATAATTAAAATAAAAGGAGATCTAAATGAACACAGTATCTGTCAATCTATTCACTATTGGATACTGAGATATAACATATGCTCTCTGAGCTCCCGTCATATGGAGGTAGAAGTGAACTTTGTATAGATTATTTCTGGCTAATATTGTAGATGTACGCCATTAATAATGTCAGAGGCAGTGCAGACTTTTTTTTCTTAAATGTGTACTTTCTTCTAGATGGGAAATTTTCTGAAGAATTCAATTGAAAAAGATGTCAGTGGCACCTAAAATGTTTGTATATTGTATCATGTATTCTACACTGTGAAGATTGCATTTTGTCACGAGTTTATTTCTGAATACTATCTGGTTGGGGTCAGGGGGATTTTCTTTTGGGAGTTATTGTGTCTTTTTAAGTAAAGTCGACAGCTCAAACGCATAGGAGGCGGTTGTGCAATGCAGCCATATAACTGGGCCATTAATAGGGACTGCTACCTCTACACAACTTACATGCTGAGGTGGCATTCAGTTGACAGATCAGCAGGTGTATACGTGTGTGAATGACAGAGCGCCTGCGCAAATGCGCTTACCTACTGCATGTTGTAGGAAGAGGGAATCTTTTTAATTACAATTGTTTTAATGAACATTATCAGGTTCCTAGGTATCCACAATGAGGATAGACTATAGAGAAATATTTGTGACCACTAGTAGCACGATACGGCCTTTCTGTTTGACTTGGCAGATCTCAATCCAATCATACTCTAGAAACCGCGAAATACAGATAAGGATTTCAGACCCCTTTAAATATTTCACTTTTGTTTGGCAATTGCAATAGCAATTGGTATAGTTATCAAATGGTTTTTTTGGCGCATTAATGTACACTTTCCACCCGACCTGCGTTAGACAGTATAAAACAGATTAGCTTAGATAGTTTTGCTGAAAAAATTATTAACAAGAAACAATGCTAGATATTATACATGGTCATAGATAATTCATACCATTTCTGATTATTAGGCAACTTTTGGAGGCTTAGTACTTTGGGTCTTCTGGGAATGAATGGACATATACAAGTTTTCACAACCTGGATTGGGGATCTTTGACATTCTTGTGCCTTTCAGATCTCTCTCCAGTTTCCTTCATGTGGATGGTGAATCTATTGATGAAGCAGCCTTTTCAAGTCGCTTACCAGTAGAGACCTCATTAGGTTTAGAGGTGTCTCTGCTGGGCGCAGTCAAGATATGATTTTCAAGCATATTTGTTCTGGAAGACACTTGCTTTGTTATGTTGGCCTGTGTGTCGCTTAGGGACGCTTGTCTTGTTGGAAGGTGAACCTTGCATCATTCTGAGGCCCGGGCATTCTGGTGAAGAGGTTTCAATCCTACTTGGGGCAGCTTTGGAGCTCTGTCACGCGTGGATCTGGTCTTCATACCTCTGTCACTCAAGGCTCTCTCCGGGCAAGATTGCTTAGTTTTGGCTTATACGGCTAGTGGATGAAGACTTGTGATGCGTGCCATAGTTGCTATCCATTCAGGATTGTAGCAGGCTCACTGGGGCTCTTAGTAAACCTTCAGGTGGCTGAAGAAACTTTTTTCGTTCAGCTTCTCACTCCCTTTGGCGGCAGAATCTTGTGTGCTTGGCTACAACATTCTGTCTCTGAGATCTCTTGGGGATTCTCTCAGACCTCATGATTCCTCATGGTATCGCCGCTTCCTGACATTTACTGTGAGTCTGTGAAGTACTTATAATAAGACTAGGTGGTATTTATCAAGCTGTCTGAAAGTCAGAATATTTCTAGTTGCCCATGGCAACCAATCACAGCTCCCCTTTAAAATATTCATGAGCACTGGTGAAATGAAAGCTGAGCTGTGATTGGTTGCCATGGGCAACTAGAAATATTCTGACTTTCAGACAGCTTGATAAATCTGCCCCATAAAGTTTTACATTCATATACTTGCACCCATATACATACATGTATACACTTATACACACACATTTATGCACTCATGCACTGTATATACTCGAGTCTAAGCTGAGTTTTTCAGCACAATTTTTGTGCTGAAAATTCCCCACTCGGCTTATACTCGGGTATGGAAAAAAAATAAATTCAGTACTCACCATTCCAAATGCCAGCTCCGCTTCCATTTTCATACCGAGGCAGGTCCGCGACAGCTACGTCTGCCGCGCCTCTTCTTTCTCCAGGCCGGCACCAGGACCGCAACATCTCCGTGTGCATGGCCAGGCCGGCGCACTCTGTGATGTCAGCTGACAACAGTGCAGACAACAAACACTCAAATGTAAGCTACTCATAGACATATGGGTAGCTTACATTTGGGTGTTTGTTGTCTGCACTGATATTTATACATTGTAACATTTCTAGTATGCACTTTTTGAATAAATGTTTGCACTTGCACTATGAAACTTCATTTGTCTTGTTTATTTATTGGTTGGCACAGTTGGTATTTGTACCTTGATAAATCTTGGCCACATTGGGGTAGAAAGTACCCACGTAGGCCCATCTACAGGAGATTGCTACTTTGTTTGTATAAATTAAACATCATGATACTAGGTACATAATGTCATCAATTACCCTAAATGCACTATGGACTAAGTTTTGATGTATATTTTGTTTATAATTTCATTCAACTATCTAGGTTATTGATATAGTTGGCACTTGCACTTTGATAATATTTCCGCTATATGGTGGTAGACATTACCCACATTGCATTATACCGATATATGTAGTATGATAGCATAGTGTCTGAGTGGGTATCACTTCAGCCTTGCAGCACTGGAGTCCTCGGTTCAAGTCCCACCCAGGTCGACATCTGCAAAGAGTTTGTATGTTCTCTCCGTGTTTGCATGGGTTTCTTCTGGTTTCCTCCAAAACATACTGGTAGGTTGTTTAGATTGTGAGCCCCATGAGGACAGGGACTGATTTGGCAAGCTTTGTGCAGCACTGCGTAATCTATGTGCGCTATATACACTCACCGGCCACTTTATTAGGTACACCTGTCCAACTGCTCATTAACACTTAATTTCTAATCAGCCAATCACATGAAGGCAACTCAGTGCATTTAGGCATGTAGACATGGTCAAGACAATCTCCTGCAGTTCAAACCGAGCATCAGTATGGGGAAGAAAGGTGATTTGAGTGCCTTTGAACGTGGCATGATTGTTGGTGCCAGAAGGGCTGGTCTGAGTGGTGGAACGGGAGATTTGCATCATGGATGTGCAGCCGACAAATCTGCGGCAACTGTGTGATGCCATCATGTCAATATGGACCAAAATCTCTGAGGAATGCTTCCAGCACCTTGTTGAATCTATGCCATGAAGAATTGAGTTCTGAAGGCAAAAGGGGGTCCAACCCGTTACTAGCATGGTGTACCTAATAAAGTGGCCGGTGAGTGTAAATAAAGAATTATTATTATTGTATTAGCTCCTCAATATACACTATTTGTTGTAAGATTGGTTTGGGCTATGTTACCCGGCTTTGCGTTAATAAGAGTAGTTTATTCGAAATACACTATGTACTAAGACAATGTAATGTGTTTATTGGTATGGAATAACGCTTATACAGGCAGTCCCTAGGTTACATACAAGATAGGGTCTGTAGTTGAATTTGTATGTAAGTCGGAACTGTATATTTTATAACGGTAGATCCAGACAAAATTTTTTTTGCCCCAGTGACAATTGGTGTTTCAAAATCTTTAGCTGTAATTGGACCAAGGATTATCAATAAAACTTCATTACATAAACCTGATCATTGCAGTCTGGGATTATAGTATAGCATCCAGAGAGCTTCACCAGAGGTCACAGTGGGCAGAGGGGTCCATCTTTAACTATGGGTCATCTGTAAGTCGGGTGTCCTTTAATAGGGGACCGCCTATACACTTCTGTGTATGTTCTTCATGGATTTTTTAGGGGCCGTTCGTCCCCAAAGGTAACAACTGTGCATTATGTATTCAAACCAGGATGATCTTCATTTAACACTTGTGATTGTTTATATACATCAACCATGGTAGATTTGCACTTTTTCTGCATAATCCGTTATGGGGTTGTATGCCTGCGTTCAGACATGCTCATAGTATGTGGTTTGGTATTGCTGTGTATCAATAATGACAAAATTTGTGTGTGTTTTACCCTGCGATGATCCACAATTGAAAGATGTATGTTCACAGCTTGTCCGGTGCTCACCGTGTAAAATATGCCATGCGTTTCATGATGAGCGTTATCGTATATTTGTTACATTTTGAATATATTTTGTAGCATGCCTGTTTCAGCAACTGAGGGACGAGGTCAGCCACTGGAGGTGACCTCACTTCCTTTGGATCTTCCCAGTTGTGGTGCCTATATAAGGCCCACTTTTTCCACATATGAGTATCCCCTGAGGAAGCCTTTTTATTAGGTGATAAGAGTGGGGTCTCAGACTGACTGTTACCTGGACCTACCTGGTAATGTAACTTTATATCCAATTATATAACTTTATATGCTATGCATTGTACACTCAATTTTGCCATTCTATTGCTCCCTGATATATAAATTGCATATTGGCAGGACTATTACAAGCACTAAAACCTTTTCTCATTTGGAGTAATATGATTAAATTTTTTGTGGTTGATACATATGAATTGTACTCTGAGTATGGATTTTGTAGTTGAATCCAGCCTTGTTGGTTTTTTAAATTTCACATGTTTATGTAATAAGATAAATTATTTTGTTGTCCAATTTGCACATCAATCTTTTTCTTTATGTTTGATATGCATTATTTGTGATATGTGGACACTATTATCATCTCCAATCTAGTCCTAATCTCTGGTTATATAATATTACAGATATTATATAATCTTTCACTGTTACAGTCCTCCTTTTCACTTTCAATTCTGATTTACGATCTGTCATAAAACCTTCTCTTCACCAATTGGAGGGGCTCAGCCAGGCTGGAGTTCAAAAGACTCATTTAGGGCTTATTGACACTGCAAGGAGGACATTTTCACATCTGAAAGATAATGGACATCCTGGACCTAGTATTAAAGGAGGGTCCATTAGTATGTTAAGGGGGGATTCTGGTGTGGTTTCATTTCCCACCAAAAGTAGGAAAGAAATAGTCAAGCAAAGAAAGATGATATATTTACTTACTTAGCAGGTACTCATGACTACAGGTTATGTCTAACAAGATAGGGTCATTTAAATTTTAGGATTATACACCTCAGGGAACCTCACTAGATCACATAAAAAGCCCCAGATTTGGTATGGGGTGATAGATAATGGGGCACCCAGTTTATTGGAGGCAGCGATACTACTGTAACAATTCTCTGTGAAGAGTTACGAGTTGATATATGTTGGGTTTTCTGTACTAAATTGTGAGACTCCCTTATGTGACTTGAGAGTGGGGGTTCATCACATAACATATTATTAGATTGTAGAACAACATCAATTCATAGTTAGGGTAAAAATCTGGGTAAGCCATTTTGGCCAAATTTTAGCCTGGGATAGTTATGAGTGCATTGATTCTGCCATTTTATCAGCTGCTTTGATGTAACAATAAAAATAACTCATAGTATAGACTTGTTTTTAGTTCCCATCTGGTGCCAAGTTTCTCTCTTGATAACAAAGAGTAGAAACAATATAATTTGCTTTTCACAGCAGCCAAGCAGAGCATACACCATGTATTAATGTGGTAGACCATTCCCAGCTCTGCATGTTCACAATGAACAGGAAAATAACAGTCTCATCACGCAGAGGAATTACAGCCATATAATGTTAAGGTAAATATTGTTAATGTGACTAGATTTTCCAAAGTGAGATATTTATGTCTTTCATTACACTGGCAATTTTCTGTCTAATCTCCTAAACAAGATCAAGTAGCATCACAGACTGAGATCCCTACCAGAATTGTTTGCACATTGAAAGGGTTATACCAGTTATCCACATCTAAGACATTAATGTATTAGCTGTTATTTATAAATTGCTAATTTCAGACGCAGCAGTATGCTAACCTACTTGATATTGAACAACCATCTTAAGTCATTTACCAGCTAAAGATATCTGTCTCTTTGCCTTAGCAGAAGCTGAGGTCTGCTCTTGTAAACAATGGTGCTGATTATTTAACAGATCTATTATCTACATTAAAAATCATATTATTCTTTCGCACTACGAATTCTAAATTAAAGCCACGTTAGATTTTAATCATGTCTATTTCCTCGCTGCAAAAGATGAAGAAAGTGAAGAATGAGCGCATTAGAATCAATGTCAGAGACAGAATATGGATTTATATTCTGGAGCACGTCTTTTCATTTTAATTATGGGGGAAAAAAAAGAGAACTAGTCACATGAAGAAGACAGAATAAAGAACATTCAGAGCTTTTACGGCTGCGTAAAGGATAAAGCTGCGACACATCGTCTTTGAGCATTACACTCGGGTTCTTGTTCACTCAGGGACAGAGACCATTAGTTATCAATAACCGCTGGAACACAAGACCCGTCTGTCCTTTCTTTTTTAGATTCTGTCACTTTGGGGAAAAAGAGACTTGGCAAATATTTTAATGTCTGTATGGTACATCACAATAAGGCATTAAAGCCTTAAGGAACTTTACAATCCACTCAACCGAATGGGCTGTAAAATAACCGAGTTAGGTCTCTAACGACGCCATTCGCAAATGATATATTGGAAAAGAAGTCGTCGTGAAGAAGACGTTACTAATTGCTTGACAATTTTGCAAAAGAGTTAAATGATCTAAGCCTCTGAGTGATAACTATGCAAACAGTTTCAATATTTTTGGATAGCAATTTTTTGCATACAATACGCCGGCGCCTTGTCACAGATCAGCGCTGCTGACACCTTGGGTGTTCGTCTTTTATCCTAGAACATTTTAGCAGTGAATAAATGTAGTATGTATTTTTATTTCTGTGCTGGAATGAGTCTCTGGATGTCAGGCAATGATTTTTTTTATTCCCTGTTAAAGGTGAATTACCCCTTTATTGCTTTCTTCTCAAGCACTAAACAATTCTGCAGCATATTGACATTGTGTAACTCCTTTAACATAATACAATTTACAGTTTTCATTTTAGGTTACTTGCTGTTATGGATATCAGCCACCTCCATAAGATATTTTTCAATGGCAGAAGCTAAGATTATTGCGCTCCTGGGACTAACTAAGAGCATGTATTTGTGTCAAGGACTCTGTTATCTATGCAGTCCAAGATAATAAAATGTCTTCTTCCAATAAGACCTGTTATTGATACTGCTCACTTCTCTGTCTGAATGCATTACATAGAGTTGTCTCAACAAGACAAAGGGACAAAGTTTAGTTGTTTATTTCTTACTTTATTTCTATTTTGCTCTTAAGCAATGATATATTATAACACAATATCCATAAAGCTACTAAAGCAAGTGTGTAAACAACCCCAGACCAATATGTGCTCACATTTTCCATTACTGACCTTGAAGGTTTAAGCAATTTTGTTTTGTAGTGTTTATGTTCCGCTTTTTTGTGTTTATTTAGTCTTGTATCACTGCATGTACATAATTTCTGTACTGTTAAATTGTAACCGTCATTCTGAGCAAAAAAAAAACAAAAAACAAATCTGCTCAAGGTGTCCCTGGAAATTATTCCTCAAAGTGTTTTGCCTCTCAGTCCTCATTTATTACCTTTTTTTTGGCCCATAGCTACCATGCTTTTCATCTCTCAAAAGAACTACAATCTGCAAGAAAGAGAGCCGGGACCTTCCTCTTGTGACATAATCACAAGCATGCGCTTTTGACCAATGACACCATATCTATCTAATATCTATTCCATATCTATCTATCTATCTATCTATCTATCTATCTATCTATCTATCTAATATCTACCTCATATCCACCTATCTATTTGTCTATTTATCCCATACCGATCTATGTATATCCTATCTCATATCTATCTCATATCTATCTATCTAATATCTATCTCATACCTATCTATCTATGCATATTCTATCTACCTATGTATATCCTATGTATCTATTTATACCATATCTATCTATGTGTATCCTATCTATCTAATATCAATCCATCTATGTATATAATATCTATCTATCTATCTATCTATCTTAAACTTTAGCATAGCTCATGAGGGGACAGCTTGAAGACTTGGAGAGTCTCTCTGGCCATTTCTTGCTGTGGAGTGTGAGGGAATGGGGGAGGGTAGATTTTGATCAATCTGCAGCTTGTGTCTGTGTGGATTATTTGTTTATATGCACGTGTAGGGGAAGCTGAAAGAGAGATAAGTGCAGTTGTTTGGTTACTACATTAGTTAGGGCTTCTTTCTGCACATGAGTGCTGGAGCACTGAACCGTGAGGTAAACAGCTGAGAACAGGTAGAGGGGGATTTGTCACATTCTCCCTCCGTAGCCAGCTCCTCAGTGAAAACGGAATATGCCTAGAAACAGCTATCTGAGAGTTCATTGATATCAAGGGGAAGTCTGCAAAATACAAGAGGAAGGAGCAAGATTCAGGTAACTAATCCAATTGCAAAAGGGCTTAAAATTACCTGCCCTACAACATATCAAAAGTTTTTTGAAATGACGGTTACACTTTAACCACAATAAATGCCAATATCTAAATGAAAATTCATGGGTAGTGAAGAGAATGTTAAAAATACTACTATATGTGCAACTCGTCTTGTTAAATAGCTAACAAAAAATCAATATTTTATTAGGGTTATCAGTTAACCGGTTAAGGACCGGGCCCTTTCCTGTTTTTTAATGTCCATTTTTCACTCCCCACCTTCGAAATCTATAACTTTTTTTTTTACACTTAAAGAGCTGTGTGATGGCTTGTTTTTTGCGTAACAAATTGCACTTCATAGTGATTGTATTAAATATTCCATGCCATGTACTCGGAAGCGGGAAAAAAATTCCAAATGCACTGAAAATGGTGAAAAAATGCATTTGCACCATTTTCTTGTGGGCTTGGATATTACGTTTTTCACTGAGCTCCCCAAATGACATGTTTACTTTATTCTTTGGGTTGGTACGATTACGGGGATAACAAATTTGTATAGGTTTTATAATGTTTTAATACATTTACAAAAATTAAAACCTCCTCTACAAAAATTTTTAGGTTTTTTTATTATAATTTTTTTTTAACTTTTTTAATTTTTCATTTTACTATTTTTCAGACTCCCTAGGGTACTTTAACCCTAGGTTGTCTGATCGATCCTATCATATACTGTAGTATGGCAGTATATGGGGATTTTCCTCCTCATTCATTACAATGTGCTATCAGCACATTGTAATGAAGGGGTTAAAATGAAATAGCCTTGGGTCTTCAGAAGACCGGAGGCTAACATGGAGACGGATTACCGCTACCCGATGATGTCATGGGGAGCGGCAATCCCAGGCAACATGGCGGCGCCAATGCGCCGCTATCTTTTTGAGGCTGCCGGCAGCCATCACTGTGATAACACCCGCAATCGGTGCTAGCAATATGCAGCAAAGACTTACCGGCTATGGAGAGGGCTCAGCCCGTGAGCCCTCTCCATGCAGAACGACCCGACCGCCACGGCGGGCGGTCACGAAATAGTTAAAAATGAGATCAAACATAAGACATAAACTACAAAGACATGCCCCAAAGACATGAGAACTAATACAAGTGCAGCAAGTGCACAAAAGACCACAATAAGAACGTACAAGTGAGAATTAGCAAAATACCCTTCTTATGCAATAGTTGTGGGGTGTGGAATCTGAGACAGTCTTTGGGACTGTCCTTGTAAGGGCAAGAGCTAACAATGGGTTATTTAGGGTTACTATAGGACTTTGTCATTACGCTTTTCTCTGGCTCCTTGACCAGCATCTTGGAACACCCATCACTGGGGCACATTTACTAAGGGCCGTGTGCTTGTTTCTGTCGGACTTTGCATGTTCATTCTAGTGGAAACTGCTTGCTCAGCTATTTAAGAAGTGTCTGAGACTTTCTGTAGCACTTCCAACTGGCTGCTAATTGGTCCTCATTACCTGAATTATAGATGAAAATACCCAGCTTAGTCCTTTACCAGCAATGAGTGTGCTGCTCCAGAAGTCACCCTATTGCAATATACTGCATATAAGGAACTATATCTAAAGGATACATTATGGATAGACTCCAGAAGTACTGTAAGGATACTGATCAGCATAAACTGATCCTTATGTAACTATCTACCTGATGTGTCTGCCCCTGCCTATATGTTAGATAATAGTAAAGAAAACATGATCATCAAAATGCATTTTTTTAATTGTTTTTTTGGAAATCTGAATAATTGTTAGCTGTTAGTTGAACAAACATTTGGCTGACTGCTATCTTGTTTGTGTGGGGCTTAGTCTAATGGCCAGTTCTTAGTTTTTTTTTTGGTTGTAATTAATATTATTAATAGAATAACATAATGCAGCCCCTAAAACTTTTTATAGTACCCACCCTTGTTGTCATTGTGCATCCTGATATGCATCCTGTGCCAAAGTCAGAACCCTTCCACATATTCATGTATCCACTTCTTAAAGGACATCTACCACCAGTTTACCAGTTTACTGGTGGTAGAGTGTCCTAATCAGACTACTTGTTCCATCTTGGGCAGTGATGGCTAACCTATGGCACTGGTGCCAGAGGTGGCACTCAGAGTCCTTGCTGTGGGCACTCAGGCCATCACCAGAGATGACTCCAGGTATCTTCCTACAGTCCCAGACAGCCCAGGACTTGCTGTGCACAGAGCTATTTTAAAGTGACAGCTCTACCTGTGACATTTTCTGCTTTATTGGTGTCCTCAGGGTGCTGGTATCAATGAAAACTGTGACAGAGAAGGGAGTATAAATCACAAATTTAATTTCTGTGTTGGCACTTTGCGATAAATAAGCAAGTTGTAGTTTGGGCACTCGGTCTCTAAAAGGTTTGCCATCACTGATCTAGGGGATGGAGGGGACCATTTTTAACATGTTTATTGGTATCTTTAGTAACAAAAATATGAACTTTCTAAAAGTCAAAGGCGCTCAGGCTGATGGAGCCCAAGCGGCTCTCTGCTGGGGAATTACGATCCAGCCGTTGACATCAGAGCCAGGGCATGGAGAGAGGGGTGCTTGGGGGGCTTGGGTGCCGTCAGCCTGCGGGCCACTAGCTGTTTTACAAAATTCATATTTCATTAATAAAGATGCCAGAAAACATGTTAAAATTGGTCTCCCCATCTCCTAGACTGGACGAGCAGTCCAATTAGGACACTCTACCACCAGTAAAATGGTGGCAGATGTCCCTTAAAGACACAAATATAATTGATCATTTGAGCCACTAAAAGCTAGTACTCAGCTGGCCTGATGAGACACATCATCAGGTACCAAGCGCAATGCAATGCTATTGTTGACACCAAAAAGTCAAGAAAATCCTATGATAAATGTCCCCCATATACTATATACTATGAATACCCATGAAAACCAACTGCCACATGTCAGCTATTAAAACATGATTTTAAACAGACATTTGAATGTAGCATAATCAGCAATGCACAATCTGTTGAATGCATGCAGGTAACAACACTAGATCTACATATAAAGATGTTGTTCCATACTACCACTGCCTTCTATAACTATGTATAAGGTCGTATGTGCATGATCGTGTGCAGCCTGATCCTACAGAGTGCACACCTTGTACAGAAGGGAAGCCCTTGCATCCTAACAAAATATGATGCAAGGACTGCCCATCTGCTGGCCGGACTTCAGTGTTGTCACTGTTTTAACTGTTACAGTGCAGGCACTACAATACAAACGGCAGACAGGAAGTCCTTGCATCATATTTTAATGTATAATGCAAGGACTCCCTTTCTGCAGACGGGTTGCACAAGATCATGTGCATTTGGCTTAAGCCTAAGTAAATCCTTAAAAAGTATTTTAAATTTAAAACTGTAAGTTTCTATTTAATAAGTGTTCTTTTCTGCTATTTTTGCAATATTTCATATCATATTTTTGGTTTTGATTCTAATAAGTGACAGGTAAGTTGTGAGGCCCAATAATTTGATGTTATTTTCTGACATTCACGTTAATGGTATGGTAAACAGGGTTTGCTTATGATTGCGACTCATTAGCATAATATTAGCATGTAATTTTCCTTAACAACTATTACCTTTAAAGCTATGCTTTTAGCATTTCATTAACCTGTTAACACTATGTTATTCTCTTATTTAAATATGGCTTTATAATTAATATAAGGTTAATGTTGCATTATTAATCTAACAGGGGCTTGAAAATCTGGTTTTAGGTTGCAAATGTTCATTAGAAAATTACTTCTAGTGACCTAACGATAGAAATACTCGGATGACGTTTACTACTAAACATTAATCCATTATCCATAAACCATGAGATAGGAGAAAATGAAAAAGAACCTGCCATTTTACTGCATGTTCAGAAAAAGTTTTATAAAGTGATAATTGTCTGCACAAATGTATTGTACATGTGAAGGTAAAGAGATGTAAAAAGATCCAAAGTGTTTGGAACAAGTATAAGTTTGTCCTGTATGACAAACTCTCAGACCGCATATGGTATTCCCACTATTTCTGAGACTCCTCCTACTTGAATTCTACTTGCATCCTTTCTAGAATTACTTCTTTTATGTTAAATATTTTACCTATAAAATAATGGCCTCAAAATCATATACAGTGAGAGAGCGTTTTAGCTTACAATAGATGTCCATATCTTGGGGTCATTATTACCTTGAATCATTTGTTATGATAGTAAAGAATCTCATCCCATCAGACTTGTATTTCTGTGACCTTCAGTACTAGAGATACAGGCAGTTAAAGATATAAAGACAATGGCCCACATTTATTAAAGTCCATGCGCCAGTTTTCTGTTTAACTTTGGACATCTACAGAAAGGTAGATATTTTTGCTAATTTATTAACCCCTTAACGCCAAAGCCACTTTTTAGCTTCCTGACATGGCCCGCTTTTTCAAATCTGCCCTTTGGTTATAACTTTGGAACGCTTTAGCATATCTAAGTGATTTAGAATTTTTTCTTTTTTTTTTTCATAAAAAACACAAGATTATTAAGGGACCTGCTTAGGTATCAAGTAACTTTATGAGGCCTAAATAAAAATTAAACCCCATAAATTACCCCATTACAACTATAGTATGTAAAACAACTTTCATGAAGTTTGTTAACCCTTTAATTGTTTTACAGGGGATAAAACAAAATTGTGTGCAATTTTGAAATTTTTTATTTTTTTGGCTAAATGAATTTGTCTTAAAAAAATGTACAAATTATCAGTGGATAAAATACCAAAACACTCCACAAAGTTCGATACCCAATCTCTCCCGAGTATAACAATACTCGGGCACAATACGGGCACACATCAGGACATTAAAGGGACATTAGCTGAACTTTACAAATACTTCATTTTAGTTGGTCATTAGCTTATTGATGAGATTTTATTAACTCTTGAATGTATGGAGGAAAAGAAAATTGTAAATTCTTGTATTTATTTTGGGACCGTACACCATACCATAAAAATAACATATTGGGGGTCATTTACTAAGGGCCTGAATGGCTCTTTTTCGTCGGTTTTCCCGAATATTTCCAATTTGCACCGTCTCTCCCTGAATTGCCCCGGGTTTTTGGCGCACGCGATAGGATTGTGACTAATCGGCGCCAGCATGCATGCAACGTAAATCGGGGGACGTGGCCGTTGGAAAACCCGATGGATTCGGAAAAGCCGCAGTATTTTTTTTTTTTAAAAAGTCGCTTGACACGCGCTTACCTGCACCCAGGATAGGATAGTGAACTCCTTCAGACTTCAGCACAGCAGCGACACCTGGTGGACATCGGACTACCTTAGTGAATCCCGGCAGACCCGAATCCTCGACTGAGAACACGCCGCTGGATCGCGACAGAACCGGGTAAGTAAATGTGCCCCATTATCTTTATTCTGTAGATCACTATGATTATGGCGAGGCATCATTTATATAGTTGTATATATTTGTACAATTTTACTGAAGAAAAACTAATACAGAGAAAATGTACTTTATTCATTTTCCTATCCCCATCTTTTCAGAGACATAACTTTAATATTTTTTGGTTGCAGAGCTGGTTTAGGGCTTATTTTTTACATGTGCAACATCCCCCACCGGGGCCTAGCCTTTTCTCGGGGCCTGGAGTCAGCCGGGGCCGCAGCACCTGAGTGGCTGGCGGGTTGCGGCCTAGGCAAGCTAGTGTAACGGTGCTTGGTATGGGGAATCGGAGGGCTGTCCTACAGCCTGGCAGGTCTCAGTAGGGTGGTGTTGGCAAAGAAATGATGAGGGAGAGCGCTGCTATAGCGGATCTCCTGGGGCAACCCTTTAGTGTTTAGAGTATGAGTTCTCTGTGTAGTGGACAGGGTGCCTGTGATGATGGCCAGTCATAGTAGCAGGGACCAGAGGAAGGCAGACGGTTGAACAAAAACAACTTACAGATTCTTTATTGGAACGACAGGAACCGACAGGAACCGCAGCAACGTGCCTTAAACAGGTAGTGGAGTGCTGAGATGCAGTTGGAGGGAGCCACAGGATGTAGATCACCAGCCTGGATGCAGAGGGCAGGCTGGGAGGTAGCGTGTCCTGGAAGGAGGCTTCTAGCTTTATCCTGGATGCTTCAGGTATCACCTTGAAGGTAGGATGATACCCCTTTCCTCACTATATATAAGCTATTAGCTCCACTTCAGGCAGGGGGCTAGGCTCACCTGCCTTGTCTGGTGTGCTAGCTGCACACTCCTCAGAGTCTCTTACTGGATTAATTCCAGTCTGCTTCTGAGCTACTGCTACAGCTAACTACTCTTGCTCTCTTCTGAGAGAGAATCACTTCTTCTGGAAGTTTCCAGGGATCTTGTTACTTCCCTGGTCAGGTGGTGGCGCTCCTCCAATTCCATCTCAGCTCACATATCAGCTCACAGAGACAAATTATAAACACCTTGATTGGCGACACATTATGACATCACATAAAAACAGTTAACTCCTGCCTGCCAGGCAGGATCTACTACTGCAGTGTTCCCCTGTGTCCTACAAGGACTATGTAGTGTGATGTAGTGACATGTGGGGGGCTGACTAGACCCTACACAGGCTGCAAGCTACATGGTGGGACGTATTCGCAACCACTCCTCTGCCTTGCATCGGCGAGGGTGTTGCACATGTTAAGTTGTTCTTTTCAGTGGTACTATTTTGGTGCACATAACTTTTTTTGATCACTTTTATAACATTTTTGTGAAGGGATTTTATGAAAAATGTACATGTTTGGAAAGTTTTTGGGGTTTTGTTTTAAAGGTGCTCACCAAGCAGGTCCAATAATGCTTCTAAGTTATTGTACAGATTGTTACAGACACGGTGATACCAAATAAGTGGAGGTGTGTTTTTTAGTGATTTTGTTGTTTTTTTACTTTATTAGATATGCATAGGGAATGTTTGTATTTAGGGGACTTTAACTTTATTTAATTCATTCTTTTTATTAAAAATTGTTTTTATTAAGTGTCTTAAACTTTTTTTTAACTTTAACAGTATGGCTGTACAAGCGATGCTCTGATTTCCTAGTCAAGCACTTATTGTTATAACACAGTGTAAGGCTATATTCACACAAACGTGTGTCCCCACCGCACTGTAGCACAGTGGGCATGCGTTGGCGCCTAAGAGAGGAGGAGGGGCTGAGCAGTGCTCACCCCTGCCCCTCTCTATAGCAATGTATGGAGCAAGGCACTGTATAATGGGGAAAGATAGGACATGTGCTATCGTTCCTCCACATACGGAACGGTACTTGTACCGTTCCATACAGTGCAGTGGACCCATTGCCGGCCTATGGAGGGCGTATATCCGACATCGGTCGTATATATAATGTCGGTCGTATATATATATATATATATATATATATATGTCCCAACGGCTGTCTGAATGCAGCCTAATACAGATGTATTACACTTTGATAGATGTATTATGCTGAGGAAGCACAGTGTTATACAGCCGGTTTTGCTAGAAGGCAGGACCCAGCACCCAGATGTAGCCCTGCAGCCCCGGGGCATTCGCAGACTCTGGAGCTGCTAGCGAAGGATTGGACCCCTGATAAGTGCTGTAGGGGGGTTTCCATCAGGTGCAGAAGACCCTTGCATGTTGCGGTTGTGTAGGGGGTTAATGCCCACGATTGGAGGAAACATACAGCTGGCACCCGCCAAAGCATGACGTAATACTACTGCATGATGTGGGGACGCACCTCCCGCAATGCAGTACTATTACGTCAAATGTCGGGAAGAGGTTAAACAAGAAAACTGAAATACAACATGGTCATAAGTATTCAGACTCTTTTCGGGGGCACTCAAATTTAACTTTTAACATGCAGTCTATTTCCTTCTGATCTTGAGATGGTTCTACTCTTTCATTGGAGTCTAGCTGTTTAATTATACTGATTAATCAAACTGATTGTACTTGATTAGGTTTGCGGCTCACAGTGCATGTCAGAGCACGTGAGAATCATGAGGTCTAAGAGACAAAAGTTTGGCAAGGCACAGGTCTGGCCAAGGTTACAAAACAATTTCTGCAGCACTCAAGGTTTCTAATAGCACAGTGGCCTCCATAATCCTTACATGGAAGAAGTTTGGGACAACCACAACTCTTTCTCAAATTGGCCATCCAGCCAAACAAAGCAATAGTGGGAGAAGAGCCTTGGTGAGAGAGGTAAAGAAGAAACCCCAAGATCACTGTGGCTAGGCTCCAGAGATGTAGTAGGGAGATGGGAGAAAGTTCCACAAAGTCAACGATCTCTGAAGCCCTCCACCAGTCAGGGTTTTATGGCATAGTGTGTCAACGGAAGCATCTACTCAGTGCAAGACATATGAAAGCCTGCATACAGTTTGCAAAAAAAACACATGAAGGACTCCCAGACTGCGAAATAAAGATCTCTGGTATGATGTGGCAAAGATCTAACTCTGTGGTGTTAATTCAAAGTGATATGTGTGGAGGAAGCTAAGCATTGCTCATCACCTGCCAAATACAATTCCAAAGCAGTAGCTTCAGAACAACTCTGTGACTATTCTTGACTGGCCCAGCCAGAGCCCTGACCTAAACCCAATTTAGCATCTCTGGCTGTCCACCAACTTTCACCATCCAATCCGAGGGAGCTGGGGAGGATCTGTAACGAAGAATGGCAGAGGATCCCTTACTTGATGCAACATTCCCTAGAAGACCCATGGCTGTACTACCTAAAAAGGTGCTTCCACTCAATACTGAGCAAAAGGTCTGAATACTTGACCATGTGATATTTCCATTTTCCAAAATTTTCCCTTTTTTCCCTAAATTAGAAAAGAAATCTACATTTCTGTTTTTTCTGAAAAGATGGGGTGCAGAGTGTACATTAATGAGCAAAAAAGGAACTTTTTTGATCTTACCAATTGGCTGCAATAAAACGGAGTGAAAAATTTTAAGTGGGCTGAATACTTTCCATAACCGATGTACATTCTCTCATTTCATTATGGGAGAATATTTTCTATGATGTCAAAGCCCACCCTGTGCTATACTGGACCCGGTTTTCTACAGCCCATGAGCCAGCTTCATACATCCATAAAAGCACCGTGATACAACTATTTTATCACATGTCGTTAAGAAGTTAATATGGACAAAATAACCATGTGGTTGGGATGAAGGCTTCACAATAGCTGAAAGTACACTCCCTGTAATTTTAGATGCTATTATCCAACACTAATAAAGAATCATTAAAAACATGACCTCTATTAGAACCCTAAAGATTTGTTAAATCAACAATTGTAATTTCCAGTGGATTTACATATAAAACTTATATCTGAATTCCCTTTAGCAACAATCTTATTGAGATAAATGCATTACAGGGAGTAGAGTTGTCTTGGTATATATAATTATCTTACATGAGTTAGAAAGGATAAGAACAATTAAAAAGTAATAACACTTGAATTTTGTAAAATAAAAATTTCGACAGACAATATTATGTGGGAAAGACCAAGGGAAAATGAAATATTTAAATTTATAATTAAAATAAAAAGGAGATCTAAATGAAAACAGATCTGTCAATCATTCACATTGGATAGCTGAGATATAAACATAGCTCTCTAGCTCCCTCATATGGAGGAGAAGTGAACTTTGTATAGATTTCTTCTTATACTGTAGATGTAAGCCATTAATAATGCAGCACTTTTTTTTCTTAAATGTGTACTTACTCAGGAGGGAATTTTCTGAAGAATGCAATTGAGAAAAGATGTCAGTGGCACCAAAATGTTTGTATATTGTATTCATGTAGTCTACATGGAGATCATTTTGTTCAGGGAGTTTATTTCTGAATACTATCTGGTTGGGGTCAGGGGGGATTTTCTTTTGGAGTTGTATTGTGCTTTTTAATAAAGTTCCAGCTCAAACGCATAGGAGGTTGTCAATGCAGCCAATAACTGGCCTAAGAGGTGACTGCACCCACAGCAACTTACATGCTGAGGTCATTCAGTGACAAATCAAAGTGTAAAGTGTGTGAATGACAGAGCGCCTGGCCAAACCTGGACCACCAATGTTTAGGAAGAGGGGAAAGTCTTTTTAATACAATTGTTTTAATAACGTTATCGGGTATCCACAAGGATAGACTAGAAGAACATATGTGTGACCACTAGTCCAACCCTTCTGTGTGACTTGCAGAATCTCAACCAGTATTCAGACCCCTTTAAATATTTCACTTTTTGTTTCATTGCAGCCAATTGGTAAGATCAAAAATGTTTTTTTTTGCTCATTAATGTACACTTTCCACCCCACCTTGACAGTATAAAAACAGAACTGTAGATATTTTTGCTAAATTATTAAACAACAAAAAATGCAATATTACATGGTCATAAGTATTCAGACCATTTGCTGAGTAGTAGCAACTTTGGAGCTAGTACTTTGGTCTTCTTGGGAATGATGCAACAAGTTTTTCACACCTGGATTTGGGGATCTTTTGACATTCTTCCTTTCAGATCCTTTCCAGTTCCTTCAGGTTGGATGGTGAACATTGATGAACAGCCATTTTCAAGTCTCTCCAGAGAGACTCAATTAGGTTTAGGTAGGGCTCTGGCTGGGCCAGTCAAGAATGATCACATATTTGTTCTGAAGACACTGCTTTGTTATGTTGGCTGTGTGCTTAGGGACCTTGTCTTGTTGGAAGGTGAACCTTCATCCCAGTCTGAGGCCCCGGGCCTTCTGGAAGAGGTTTACATCCTACTGCATCTCTGGAGCTCTGTCACAGTGATCTTGGGGTTCTTCATACCTCTCTCACCAAGGCTCTTCTCCCAAGATTGCTTAGTTTGGCTTAGACGGCTAGGTGGATGAAGACTTGTGATCGTCCCATACTTCTTCCATTTCAGGATTGTACAGGCCACTGGGCTCTTAGAAACCTTCAGTGCTGAAGAAACTTTTTTCGTCATTTTGGCCAGATCTGTGTCTTGCTACAATTCTGTCTCTGAGATCCTTGGGGAGTTCCTCAGACCTCATGATTCTCATGTACCCTGACATGTACTGTGAGCTGTGAAGACTTATATAGACAGGTGTGTGCCTTTCCTAATTAAGTCCAATTAGTTTGATTAAACACAGCTGGACTCCAATGAAGGAGTCAAACCATCTCAAGGAAGATCAGAAAGAAATGGACAGCATGTAAGTTAAATATAAGTGTGATATTTCAGTTAAATTAGCAAAAATATCTACATTTCAGTGTTTTTCCAGATGGGGTGCAGAGTGTACATTATTAAGAAAAAAATAACTGTTTTGATCTTACCAATTGGCTGCAATAAAAAAAAATGTGAAAACTTTAAAGGGGTCTGAATACTTTCCATACCCACTGTAAATTTCCATTCATCCAGTGATCACCTCCATATAAATATATGGGAAATATAGCTTCAATGCTCCTATAAGAGTGGCAGGCACTATAGCAGTTCACTGTCACTGCACATCCACCTGAGCCTATAGGGTAGTTCCAAGCTCCGTTTAAAATACCAGCATCGGTATGCCAGAAAAGCCAACAGGTTTATGATACAGATGGGTTTGCATTTAGTTCTTTCTGTTGGTGCTTCCATGCAACAGAGATTCTTTGTGAATGTCATTTATACTCCTACAGGAGCTTCTGACAGGATCAATAAACTGCATTTCCTTAGCTTAAAATTATATATGGCATTGAAAAGCACCTCTGTGGCTCCATCATTACTTTCATCACTATAAAAATCCTATTTTGGCACATAAAATAAAAATGTTATTTAAGAATTTCCCTCTAAATGGGAATATAAGTGAGTGAAATAATGAGCAGATAAAATACATTAATATGATTATTGCATTGTACAAAATAGGAATGGTGGCTGAGTAAAGTGCAATTTTCTCAACTGAGCTTAAATTCTTATAATGTTTGTTACATTACACCAAGCAGCTCTAGACATTTGCCTTGTAGATTAGAGCGATTTTATGGTGTTATTGATCATTTTATTAGCATTTGACATGTTTTAACGAAAATGCTCACACTGGGTTTTGAGTTGTCACCTGATTTATTTTGTTGAATAAGCAGTGAATTAATTCTTGGATTTATGCTGTATTGCATATTGACTAATGCTGTAAACATGCTTAAATCACGGCAATGCTGAATGTCTCTAATTGTCCTGGAACCTACCTCGGCAGTTATAATAAAGCAGCCATTTAACATGTACAACATTACATAGTGTTATAGTTAAACCCTGTGTATTTTACTGCTCCTATATGTGTACTACTATAGCCCGAATTGTATTTACCCATGTAGAGTTACCTGTGCAAGATATCACAGAACATTGTAAATATGCCATAGGACATGTACCTATCACACATGTAAGTACAGTACTAGAAGAAATTAATTTTGTGCAGCGGCACCTCATTGCTGTATGCAGAATACAACTGACCAATAAGCTTTTAATATAATGAAGAGAATGGTGAAGAAAATAATAAAGAGAATTGCAGTAAAAGCCTTGATATATTCACAATTCCTGACACACCACTAGGAATTGCAACTATTTCCCCCCTTACCTCAATTCTATGTGAAGTGAGCGTGGAGTGGTGGTAATAGGATTGTCCCTGGCGACAGAGTCGGCGGCAGAGGGGTGTTCCTGCTTTTTGCCTGAGCGGATCATAGTGTATTCTATGGCAAGCATGACCTGGTATAGAATAGTCCAGTAGCGCTCTTGCCTGCTGAGTATATAAGGAGGCCGGAGCCACTTGATATATCCAGCACGTGTAGTTTAAAAGTAGGATAAATCCATTCCCTAACATATCTGATAAATCATGATAAATCCACTCCCAACATATCTGAATACCAAGCACATACGGTAAATATAAGAACAATTTCAGAGGCCTTTGAAACAGAATGAATCTTTGGTAGATATAAAAAGACACTTCCGTCCTCTGCATGGTAAGACCTCATACACATTACATCAAATTCACTGTATTTGCAGGGGTCAGCCAACTTTTTAAATTATATATCCTTTTCTAAACAGCAATGTAAACGGAAGAAGAAGCGAGCTTTCCCTCAATGACCAATTGAATCCAAATGGCTAAAGGGAGTCTACCACCGCCCCACAGGTAAAACCAAGCAAAGTGTTGTCCACTGTATGAGCTTTCCAGACATACCTTTCATCCCTTTACTATAATTCACATAGGCTCCGTACGTTGCTGAAGAACATGTTAGGGCTATAAATGAGCCATGAGAAATAAATGAAGTGCTAAGTCATTTGTTCCTATAATTACAGTTCCTTATTTCTTAACCTTAAACTTTTTGTCTTTGTCTTAATGCCTCAGGGTAAATGCTTCAGTTGTATCTAATTAAACATATGTATAATGACCTTGCCTATGATGTATTTAGTCCAGTCACATAAATGTTTGTAAATTGAGAAAGAGACCTGGGCCAAAGTCAGGCATCTAATTAATTAGTGAACCTTACTGTGACTGGTTAGCTCCTGTATGCAGCAAGAATTAGGCTAATTTATCAAAGCGGAATGATAAATTTGGGAAACCGGAAAGTTATCCCGGAGACATTCATTAAAGTTGTTGCAGTCTGGCAAACTCAGATTTAAACAAACTGAGCACACCCTTTATTAGACCGGTTCATGAGCCAATTAGCAGTCAGTCACTGATCTCTATCCACACTGAAGCAGCCATTAACCTGTGTTTCAGTGATGAGTCACAAAAGGATCAAACAGGCTTTCAGGGGTGAATTATCAAGCACTATACTCTCACCAAGGCTGTGCTTCAAAAGCTGTTATAAAAGAGTGCCATGTTAATTAGATAGATGCAAAAAGGCAATACTAATTTATATATCACTACCCAGAATTCTGAGCTGTGGCTGAAAAATTACCTGGGGAATTTAGCAATAGTTAGGATGTGTTTAAGAAAATGTGCCATTTTTAATTAAAGTGATTCATTAAATCAGCTTAATAATCAGCGTGTATGTGTGAGATACAGGCATGGCAGAGAAAAGACTTTCTTTTTCTAATGAACAGAAGAAGGGAATTATCCTTGTTTTCCAAAATTTATTGGCAGGGCAGATCTTATTTCAGTCAATTATTCAAATCCTTTACTTTAGAGCAGTCAATCAAAGCAGAGATTAAATGGGAAAACTGCAAATTTTTACAGAAAATTTTTCTCACAGAAGAAAATATGCCATATTTTTTTCGCGCTATAAGGCAGCCAAAAAATCCTATGCTTTTCTCAGAAATCAAAGGTGCGCCTTATAGTCCAGTGCGCCTTATATATGAACCATACTTACAAACAACAGCTACCTTGAACTGTGGACAGGTCTGCCACCTACTGGTCATTCATCCTTCTAATCAGGTGCGCCTTATAATCTGGTGCACCTTACATATGAACCTAGACGTTTTAGCAGGTATTTATTGATGGTGCGCCTTATAAACCGGTGCGCCTTATAGTTCAAAAAATTCAGTACTTGTAATAAAAGTAATGTTAAAGTGTGGTAGAAACTACAGCTGAGAGCTAGATTTGCGATTATAATGGATTTTCTATCTCTAAATATATACCTCCAGAATTTGTAAGGAACAAATGTGGTGCTTGTGTGGAATATCTTTTATATCTTACACCATACCCTTATTGTACTCCTAATCCCAATTCCTGGTGTTTCCACACAGTATAATCTCCCCTTAGTAGCCCCCACACTGTTCAAAGCCACCTTAGTGGTCTCCATGTGGTATAAGCCACCCTATTTGGGACCCCCTCAATACATATCATATTACAATAAAGCCCTATTTTGGCATTTGGCACCATCTGAGGGAAGTATAACTTGCCTAACTTGGTCAACCACAAAACGCATTTTCTACTTTTAGAACATAGCAAACGTTCTTTATTTTAGGCAGGTTTTTACACATTTCTGGACAATTAAATTTTTGGTCAGATTCACACTATTGCTCTTGGCTATCTTTACCAAAAAACTCTCTCTTGGTGCTTGACCTCTCTGGCTCCTTGAGGTCTTACTATGCTGCTTAAAGACATGCTTACTCAACTTTGGGTAAAGGATTCTTCTCAACAGCATCTGGAAGAGGATGGTTAAAGAAAGTCTTATAAAGTAAATGTGGAAGTTCACGCTTACTTAATACCAGACGATTTGGGCCTTGAGGTG
Organism: Engystomops pustulosus; assembly: GCA_019512145.1. Classification (NCBI taxonomy): domain Eukaryota; kingdom Metazoa; phylum Chordata; class Amphibia; order Anura; family Leptodactylidae; genus Engystomops; species Engystomops pustulosus. The sequence goes on from CM033642.1 coordinate 56,963,180, forward strand.
GCAGTGTGCAGGAAAATGAGGGGTGGTGACATGAGCCTTGTTTTGCTTCAGTAACTTGGGTTCCTACCTTAAATATTGGTGCTTCTTTAAAAGTCCTCAGCAGTACATGGCAAGAGAAAGGCTTCATACATCTGCAGATCAGTCAGGACAGAAAAAGAGTGAGCAGGAGAAGCTTTCTAAAATGCTGTGAGCACATGCAAAAGCTCAAAAGACAAATAAGCACAATGGACTCTACTTAGCAGCCAATTCTTAGGAAGTAAATGGCCTCTGTGCACACTTCCGTATCCAGCAGATATAGAAGCAGAAGAAAGTGGTGGTTGTTTGAGCTTTCAGGACACAGATATTTGCTGACTGGCTTTAGTGTATCTTGTGCTGTAGTGTATTTGTGTAGCAGCCTGTAGGTGTGAGGCAGTGGAATGAAAAATCAGAGCTACCCTGAAGCCAGCAGCAAAGAGCGAGCCACTGCTCATGTGCAGGCCCATGCTGCCGAGTTCACAGTGAATGTGGATGCACAAGGAGGTGTCTCTGTAGTTCTACTGGGAGCGAGGAATAGCCTTAGCCCCTGCTGCTTGGAGAGGCTATTTCACAACTCTAGTAGCCTCTGCAGATCATCTGCATATTTATGAAATTAAGCAATAAGTCACACAGGTTACATATGCAACATCCCCCACCGGAGCCTAGTCTTTTCTTGTGGGGCCAAGAGGCAGGCAGGGTCCAGAATACCAGAGTGGTTGGTTAGTGCGGCCTTGTGCATGCTGTAGTCACGGTGCTTGGAATGGGGACCGGAGGGCTGGCCTTTCAGCCTGGCAAGTCTCCAGCAGGTGGTGTGTGCAAGAAATATGGAGGGAGAGGCTGATGCAATGGTTTCTCCCTGGGTCAACCCTTGAGGTGTCTGTAGGATGTCCCTGGGTGATGGATGGGGAGCCCGTGGTGGTAAAAAGCTGTATCCAGGGATCAGACGAAGGCAATGTTGTGCAAATCAAGTTACAGTTCTTCATTGGACGGCAGGCAAAACGAGTAACAGCAGATTCTTTAAGCTGGAAAGGTCATGGAGAGCTAATCCGCAGGAAGGGTACACACCGCCTGATAGTAGATGCTGGCTGGGGTGGTTCAGGTGGAACTAAGTCTAAGTGGTGGAATCTGCAGTTCTGGGCTTAAGTCTACGGACTTGTCCTGTGTGCTAGGCAATAGGACTGAGGCACTAGAAGTTCCTGGGATTAATGGCTGTGGCAGCAATGAAGGTGTGCTGCTCACTCTGGCTCCTGACTGACTGAACTTGTGGTCAGACCATGTGCTTAGGACTGAACCTGAAGACTAAACCATTTGCTTTCACCCAGCAGGGGTTTATAAACTCCCCTGGTCAGGTGGTAGCACCTCTCAAATCACCTTCCAGCTTGCATAACCGACAAACAATTGGATAATTGAATAAATTCAAATCACCCCCCTTTCCCTAGAACTGCTATAAATATTAATAAACAGTAAAAATCATAAACACATTAGGTATCGCCGTGTCCGAAAATGCCTGATCTATCAAAATGTAATAACGGGTTTTCACTGCGTTTAACCCCGTAATAGAGAATCGCGTCTAAATTCGAAAATGGCATTTTTTTGCCATTTTGAAAAATATTAAAAAATTTATAAAAAGTGATCAAAAGGTCGCACAGTCCTAAAAATTATAGCAATGAAAACACCATCAAAAGTTACAAAAAATGACACCACCCACACAACCTATACAAATTTGGTATCCACGTAATCGTAGCGACCCAAATTATAAAGTAGACATGTCATTTGGTGCGCACAGTGAAAGCTGTAAATTCCAAGCCCACAAAAAAACGTTGCAAATGTGTTTTTTCACCATTTTCACTGCATTTGGAATTTTTTTCCCGCTTCCCAGTACACGGCATGGAATATTAAATACCGTCACTACGAAGTGCAATTTGTTACACAGAAAATAAGCTGTCACAGAGCTCTTTATGTGGAAAAATAAAAAAGTTATAGATTTTTGAAGGTGGTGAGTGAAAAATGGAAGTGAAAAAACTAAAAAAGGCCAAGTCGTTAAGGGGTTAAAGTGTTTCTATTGTAGGTTACTCCCAAAAAAATTTTTGGTACCAACATAACATCATTTAATATTCATTATATGTATTTTTAATAAAATATTTTCTTCTCTATTCTCAATGCTCACTGCTACTGAAGGCCTTCATTTTTCTTTTAGTAATGCCTATTATATCCATGTTTATCTCTTTCAACTCTCAGAATGCTTCTTCTGGCAGTTGTAGAGAACAGGGCTTTGATTTTAATGACAACTCATGTTTAACCTTTATGGATTCACGTAACCCTCTGTCATCAAGCCCAGGGGCCTCTTGAACTATGCAGAGAGGGAGCCATAGCATTTCAGTACACTTAACATTGCAGAGGTTGCATGTTTCATACTTTTTTATTGAGATCATGTATTTTTCAGATTTTCTTGTGCTCTCCTTATCAGTAATGACGTTATACAACCATAAATCCACTGTAAAACATACTTCTTTGTGCATATTTTACTTGGCATCGGCTAAATGTGCATAAATCGGCTAAATGTGCAGGTGAAATCTATATTTGTGGTCCATGTAAATATAATGTACAAGATGTGTCAACTGTTTAGCTCAGCGGTCCACAACTTTTTTTGGTCTGAGGGCTGCATTGTAAATTTGTTTATGTTTAAAGCACCACTCTTATACCCACCACTCTAGAATCACAAAATACTAAATCAGAAACACAAAAATACAACAGTGCAGCACAAAATACAACCCAAAATTATCTAATACAAAACTGCTGCACAAAATGCAACCTCGAAATCACCACATAAATAATATACTTTGCTCCAAAATGCTCTCTAGCAGCAATAGATGAATAGCACATAACACTAAATACTTCACCAGCAGTGCCAGGTAAATACTGTAGCAACAGTAGACCCAGAGACCCCAAAGAAATAAAGTAGAGCAGCATAAAATTGTGCCTTAAAAGCTATAAATACCACAGAAAAGCATAAAACATCATCACACAAACACCAAAAAAATAACACTTAGAAGGAAAAAAATCTTCCATTACAAATATGCATGCAATAGAATATGGAGTTTATTAACAAAAATATAATAGTGCACATAGAAACATTGCTGGGATTTGAGCTACTGCAAGCAGTTAAAGGGCACTAGAAAATTACCTATTTTAATCCAGCGTTTAGGTTAAAGGTAAACGGTCGGAAATTAAACTCTTAAACCACTACCGGTAAGTTGTTATATAGCTTAACACTTTACCCATCATGTTTCTTATATGGCTTAATATGGGGGTATTATCCAGAAATTCAACTTTGAAGCAAGATGTTCTTCAGCAAAGCTGGTTAGCAATTTCTCAGGAGTCAGGGCTGTCAATTACAGCAGAGGAAACTTTCTGAGGCAGGGAAAGTCTTACCTGAGTGCTAAATTCTCTGCCTTCGTTTTTTATACATCAAATTGCATTTGCATTTCACTTCAAAGTAGATTTTCATGAAATAAACGTGATCATGAAGGCGGTGTTACACTTCTTGAGTAATGATGTATTAGTTTTATGTCAATGTATTTTTTTTACTTTATTTTTATTTAGTGAAACAGTTGGTGATAGAAATAGAATGGAAAGTCTCTAATTATTAGACAACTGTCCTGTAACATTGTTAACAAAGACATGTAAACATGAGACAGCAAGTAGAAAAGAATAGAAATGAAAAGGAAAAAAATATCAAATGGGAGAAACACTTTGAAGCATGAAGACCCATTCCAACCTGATGTTCGAATTTGTGATTTTTTTCAGCTTCGATCTTATCATTCATTCTGGACTCATGGATCTAAAGCCCCATACACACAACCATATTGGTAGTTGTGACATGGCAGTATAGCCAGAACACGGCTACCTTAGAGGTCTTTTTCTCCACACCATGATCGAGCTAGGCAGTCACACTGCAGAAGGTAGAGCAGGGCTTATTCCTGCCCAGATTTGTGCCATGGCTGCTAAGCATCCTATGCAGAGCGGAGAGTTGAACAGCACTTAGTCCCCCTCCTCCACTCTCCATCCAGCCTTGTGCTTCGCTCAGGTTCAACCCTGGGGGAAGCTCATGGTCATGTGCATGAAGCCTAAGGGTTCCTTAAATTTGGCCAGAATCTCCACTTATCTTCAATTTGTGTGCACCTATTCATCTTCTGTTCCCACATACAGATTTCATGTATATAGCACTCACTCACGCATTCAAGGAAAGGTTCATGGTGACTTCCGGAGGGGGCGGGGCAGAGAAGTCTTTAGGTGAGTGGCTTTGTAATATAGTAAAGGGTCAGGTAACCCAATACCAACATTTTCTTTGTGTAGGGAAAGGCGGGAATAATTGATTCAAACTCCCTCTACTTGCCACAGAAACTTTCGGAAGCTATATTGTACTAAAAGAAAAAAAACTTTTGAGGACATGGATAGGGATCATCTACAGGGTATATAGTAATTGGGGCATGAAGTATGACTTTAATACGTTTTTTCTGCCTAAACACGAGACAAACTGAGTGAAGGTGGTGATCTATAGATCGCAGCAAAGAGTTAAAGTTGGTGTTATAAAGATCAGTCAGATTTTTTTGTAAGGAAAATTCCCAAATATTTGATGCTATCTGTGTGCCACTCGAAAGACAATTGTTTTTGAAGATCTTATACTACCTTTTTAGAGGCTGAGACATTCATAGCCTCAGACTTTTCAAAGTTGGACACATCCGAAGTCTAATATCACAGATAAGATATGGGGGAAATCCTCCTTAGAATTGGTGACCATGAGCAAGAGGTCATCCGCAAATGCTTCATAGAGATGTAGAGTGTAACCAACCTTCAATCCCTAAATAGCTGGATTTTCTCTCAAAGTCTGGAGCAAAGTCTCCATCACAAGAACAACGATTGAAGCGATAAGGGGGCACTTTTATCTCATTAAATTACTGATCTGAAGGGGATATGATAAGGTATTACTTTGTATTCTGGCAGATTAGGGAGAGAGGGATTTGACAGAATTAACAAAGATCTCCGGAAGCCCAAATCTGTGTAGCATGGTGAACATGAAGGCCCAAGCCCAAGGCCCAAGTGAACATGAAGGTCAAAAGCCTTCTCTGTGACTAGAAGGACTAACGGAATACCATGTTTCCTTGCATAATAAATGGCATGCATAAGTCTACTCGAATTTTGGTTGCCTTCTCTCCCTTGTACAAATCTGTAGGAGTTTGGAGAGGAGTTTTGTCCATATTTTTACTTCAACGTTTATAGGCGAGATCGGGCAATAACTGCCACATTGTTCTTTGGTTTCTACCTTCCTTATGGATAACTGTGATAGTGGCCTCCAAGGCTTGTGAGGGCAGAGTAGCTCCACATCTTAGGGCATCACATCAGTCAGGCATTAGTGGCGTAACTACCGCCGTAGCAGCCGTAGTGGTTGCTACGGGGCCCATGAGGTTCAGGGGCCCGGGGATGCATGGTCCCACTTCCTGCAGTGCTTTGCCACAGCCGGGGGTAAGTGGTCCGGGGCCGCAATGCCGGGTGCCTGCCGGATCGTGCCCCCAGGTCCCTCCCTCTCTGTCCAGCTACCACCCACATCTCTCCTGGCCCACCCACCTCTTTCCTGGATCGCTTTCCCGCCAGCCACCTCTCTGACTCGCCCGCTCATCACCCTGACCCGCCCGCTCATCACTCTGACCCGCCCGCTTATCTCCCTGACCCAAATGCCAGCTACCTCTCTGACCCGCCCGCTCAGCACAGTCGACACTCTGACAAATCTCCCACATCCCCCGCCCCCCCCGCTCGCGCCCCCCTGCCGTCTGAATGCCACCGGACACCCACCTGAACACCTGACTGAACACCCATACAGCCCCAAAACTTCCTAAAAGGTAAGTATATACAGATGTATTTTTCTGTATGTATATATGTATTTATATGCATATACTGTGTATATATGTATATACTGTGTATATGTGTATACATGCATATACTATGTATATGTGTATATATTGTATATATACTGTGTATACCTGTATATACTGTTTATATATGTATATTCTGTATATATATATATATATATATATATATATATATATATATATATATTGTGTATATGTGTATGTGTATATATGTAAATACTGTGTATATGTGTATATATGTAAATATATGTAGAGATAGTAATGTTTTGGAGCCAAGGTATTCATTAATAGCCTTGATAGTGGAAAGAGTTCCTGACAGGTAATAAGGCTGAATTTTAAATAGCTCTTTGTGAAAGGAAGCTTGGTGTGCAGGTTTAATGCCCATCCCGGCCTCACGTTGTCAGATAAACAGTACAACATCATACATAAAATCAACTTTTACATATAAAACCAAGTAACATGAACATGAAGTACAGTATATATTATAACAAACCGCCGTTCTTCATGTAATGTACACCTATGTAAAAATAGTCAAATTTGTGGCTATTTGTAGCAAAAGAGCGTCTTTTGCTAAAACCCACTGACATCGCGAGTATTTAACCTGCACACCAAGATCTTGCAATGCCTGAGGCTTGAGAAAGCGCATATTGTGAGAAACAGCCTTTCATCTAGCTGCGGAGTGCATCTTCCTGCTTTGTCGGCATCCCCCTAATAAAGTAAAGATTGACCCTGAAGTCGTTGAGTGCCATTTTTTTGGACCGTTGGTTGCTATGGAGCTCTGCATGCACCCCAATGGGGGAATCTCTTGTGTCTGTTCACACATGCTGCAGTGTTTTCGGATAGGTTTTTGCTGCTTGGTCTCGGAGAGGGTGGTGCCGGATGTCGTTTTCTTTATTCACATTTGTGAAGATTGTGGAGACAGATTCCCCTTAAAGGGAGCCTGTTACCACATTTCACAAATATAGCTAGTGACCGTTTTCCATAGAGCCCTATTAACTAACACCCTTCTTTTTGCTAAAATAGTTTCCCTTACATCCCCATAAATCAACTTTATCTTATTTTACTTGGCATCAGAGGGGGCGTGCCCTTCTCGACTGGCCAATCCTATCTACACCTCCCCATGTCCCATGCTTCCTCTCAGCAAGTCATGCGACCAGGGTGACATCATGAAAGCTCCTTTAGCCTCCTGGACATTAGCAAACTTTACACCATGCATATATCTGATCACATGGCAGTATCATGGTATGATTACAGCATGCCTCAGGGACTTCTACTCCTTCCCATCCTCCACGGAGGCTACTTTGATTTCATGTGTGTGATCAGATACATAGATGGGTTTGACTGTGCAAATGTAACAGGACCTTAGATGATGTCACCCTGGTCATATGATATGAAGTGGCCAATGATGTAACAGAGCTTCCACATAGCAGCAGTTTTGTAACGCTAAGAATCGTCAATCAGGAACATGGAGGCAGGACACATAACTCATGAATATGCAGAGCTTCATTAGAATGTTAAGTAGTAACATAGGACGTCAGGTGAGTTGCATATATGTTTACAAAATGTTATTTTTAACATGGCAGCCATGAAATGAACCATTTATTGATAAGGGTAATGCTATTTCATCATAGTTTTTAATTAAGTTTTTATTTTGGGTGGGTTAATTTGCATGACAGGTTCTTGTTAAGGCATGATAACTTTTTTACATTTACTGTTTAAGTGGCTTTAAATGTGATTATTAGATAATTCAGATACATTTTACTTATGAAGAAAGTATGCAGAAAAAAGAAAACAGTCTTACTCAAGCATCCTCCAGTGCATGTAATATACTGCCGATTGCGTCTTAGAAGGTACAAATTGTATTTGCAATGATTAACTTGACATGCAAATTAGCAGCCAACACTTAAGGGACAATTTTATTTTGTCTTTAGGAGAGCTGTGATATTGATTTGTTTCAGAAATTATTGCCCCAAACATTTCCTATCTGCAAGAAGAATCCAATACTGAATGGCAGAAACGAAATTTGCATAGGTTGATAAATGAAGAGAAGAGTTGACAGAAGTAGATTGGGTTTACAAAAAAAAGAGCGAGGTCCTGTTTAGGTGGACCTTCAAATCTGGCAATTTGATGTAATACCACAATTGACAATTTGACAGATACTAAAAAATTCACTGTTATTTATGTTTAAACTGAAGACTAACTAGTGTGAGCTTAGTCTAAACAAAAGTGATAAATATAACAAATCCCTTGTTTAACTCTTTTTCAATTAACAGACATGTTAAACACTGAAACAACATAAAGGATTGGACTGATTCAATACTGCAGGGAACACTCACAGTGATAATATTACAGAAATTGTACAATCTTTTTTGGTGTAGTCCACCTTTTCTAGTACAATCCTTTTTTGTAAATTCTAACAATTTTGGATCCAGGCATAAATCTGTCATAAAAAACCTGGGTCAGGTGTCTGCAGACAATCTGTTCCCATCAAATGTGCATCAAAGACAGTAAAAGATAAGACAAAGAAAAAATATATATTTCCTAATAACTTGGACATAACCCATAGTTATGAGCTGCAGCTAACAGCATCAGGTCTGGGGAACATATTTCACATTCCTTCTAAATCTTAGGCTACATTCACACTGCCGTTGCCCGCCATAGCATAGCACGGCAGGCACATGGCAGTGCAGTGGAGAGGTGGAGGTTGAGATCGCTGCTCACCCCTGCCCCCCCCCCCCCCAATAGGAATATGTGGCTCACGGTGCCGTATTCCAGAGAAACATAGGACATGTCCTATCTTTCTACGGGGTACGGAGCAGTACAGTGCCGCACGTGTGCAGCACTGTACCGTTCCCGTTGGGCGCTGTGCGCCCATTGCCGTATATACATCGGGGGTATATACGTCCCCCATACGGCAGTGTGAATGTAGCCTAACAGTTACATTTATTCAGAAACCTAGTCACATCACATAAGCCACTGATTTTAAGCATAGCAGCCCCTAAATTGGGATTGAGTAATCGATAATGGGGTACCCAGTTGATTGAAGATATATTTTCTGTGAAAAGTTATGCGTTTTAAAACAATTCACTTACAAAATGAGGGGAGGTACAGTTTACATTAGCGTATGGACATCCCTTTCCCTGTACTGTCACAAGGAAAAATCCATAAAGTATAAATTATTGAGCTATGCAATTGCTCATTGTTAGTCTTTGGAAAAGCCTTTTCAACTGGAGAGGCTTCCCAAACATTCTTTCACTGAACCTCCTGGCCAGATAAGTCTTCCATTACAGTCGTAAGGTCTTTTTGTTTATGTCTGTGTTGTTTGTATATCCTTTGTTATCTTTTTATCTGACAGTTGTATTTTTTATGTCTGCACTGTACACCCCTGTATTAAATCCTCAAAACTTGATAAGTCTCTGCTTATAGCCTTATATAACTTAAGTTTCCAAAGAGTTTCAAAAGCATTACTGATATTAATTTTAAGTAATCATATAATTGGGCTATCTGTATTTTGGGTTTCCTTATAGTTCAGGGACTTTTGTACAGGCACCTATTTGCTTTCTTATTCATTAATAAGTTAGGTATAGGTGAGGGCAGCTAAAGTTTCAGTAATAGTTTTGAGTGAGTACAACGGCTAAAAGTGTTGAATTTAGCGTAAAGGCCCTATTTAGCTTAGGTGGGTGGAGCTTTATGTACTACATTGGGATAAATTACGTGAACTGAGAGTGGGGGCTTGTCACACTCACCAACCCAACATTATAACTAGATACACCAAGATATATGAGTAATTGTAAATCATAGAAGTGGTAAAGATATTTGTAATCTTTATTTGATATAAACAATTTATAAAATGTAAGCTTCAGTAAAAACACCAGTGTGAATACCTTCCACAGTCATATATACCCCATACAGTTCATAAAAGAGTCTATGACAGACATACCTAACAAGTGGTATATTATATTCTTATGTATACCCCAGGACAAAGTGTTCTGTGGAGTTGCGTGTTTCTCCTTTTCCTCTGCTAGTTTGTATGTTTCACTTATCTTTGTTACTATAAATTTCACTATTCTGTAATAATAATGTATTACTGGTTATGTGCTCTTATGTAGTTGTATGTTTATCAGAGACTCTTTTATGTATGAGGTATACATTAGGGGAAGTATTCACATTGGTGTTTTTACTGGAGCTTACATATTGTAAATTATTTCTATCTAATAAAGATTGATTGTATTTTCACTACTTCTCTTATATGTAATTACTCATGAGTTCCAGTGTAATTATCAGACATGGTAGAATGGTGGCCAATGTCTGGATTATCTATGGGTTCCAACAATTTCTTCTGTTTATATTATATCCAATAAAACATTTCTTCCTGTCTAATAAGACTTTGATAATGTAGTGGAACATTTGGATTAAGACATTTTTGTTACCTGATATGGTTAGTTATACATACAACAAACAACACTTTTAATATATGGCAATGCATGTGTTTTACAAATTGTGAATTAGTTTGCCTTTGGATGTGGAGACATTTCCACATGAGGCCTATATTAAAATGAAAGCTGAACTGGCACTAAGAAAGGTCAAAGAAATGAATACAAATCAGCTATGGAAATATATCATACTGAAGTTTAAACACATTGCATATTACTCATAATAACTACTTAGGATGACAAATCAAAGGCAGTGAGGCATGCAATCCGTAATCATTTACTTCTCTAGATATGCAAAGGGGAGCTGCATATAGTACTGTAGCCGGCTGTCTCCTCTGACATAGGCTGGAAAAATATGGCAGAACAATCTGAATTTAACTCAGATTAATGTCATTTTGTTTTAGAATCAACCTTCGCCTTCTTACAACAGAGCACCACTACCACCTTAGAAAAGCACAGCTTGGCTTGCAGCATAGGAGCCATTACTTGTCTAATTTTCTTAATTAAATTTACAACTGAGCATTAGTACATACGATTAGCTAAAATTACATTAGCCCTTCTGAGGCAGTGTAAACATATGGGACTTAATGGCAAATATATCATCCAACACTAAATTATTTAAAATGTAAATTGTGAATGTTTTTGCTGCTTTGAAGTGATTTCTCCTTTTTTTAGACATTTTAATTTAACATTTTTCAATATAGTGAAAAGGAAATAGTTTTATGTACATTTCTTTTGTTTACTTATTAGGCTACATTATCTTAACGGTATTTGATATAGATAGTCTGTTTGAAAATCCAGGTCAAATACCCTAAGTTCCAAGAGGAGTCCTCTTGGAATCGGCACCAGATATAGATCATGATTTTCTTTTTTCCGCGAGTAGACAATGCGTCACAAAGAAAAACGACACAGCGCTCTTCCATTTATTTCAGTGTGTGTACAATTTTGCCACAGGTTTTCCAGACAGAAAATGTCTGACAAAATCTTTTATGTGAATGCACTCTTAAAAACGAAACCAAAAGTTAATAGGGGGTGAGTGTGGAGACTGGGAATTACTTGTTATGGTGTTAAAGACAATAAGAGGTTTTGTAAGGAGCATGGGTATTAGGGTAAAATAAGCAAGAAGGTTCCAAAAAGTTTTATTCCACCAATAGAGTACCAGCTACAAAATTATTGTTTCTTTAACAAACTATTATTATATGTTTGCCATGCAAATAATTAGGAATTACTTATACAATTAACATATACAAATTTGCCAGCTTGCATAGTTGTGCTCAGTTAGACTGATTTCTGGTATCAGCAAGTAACAAATTTAGAAAATACATATTACCACCAATCTTCTGCAATTCCAATAAAATAAAGGTTGTATTTAATTCAATTTAAAAACCAGGATACAAAGAGCAAACAAATAATCTACTGCTCTTTTCGGATGCATTTCTGGTCTGTCCTGATCAGGCATTAACCCTTTAACTCCGAAGCCACTTTTCCCCTTTCTGACACGGCCCATTTTTTAAAATCTGCCCTGTGTCACTATAAATGGTTATAACTTTGGAACGCTTTCACATATCCAAGTGATTTTAACATTTTTTTCTCGTGACACATTGTACTTCATATTAGTTGAAAAATTTTGGTGGTATGTTTTGCATTTATTTATGAGAAAATCAGATATTTGGTGAAAATTTGGAAAAATTCGCGATTTTTGATCTTCAAAATGTTCTACTTTTTCCACATAGTTATAACAGCAAAAATAATAACTGACATTCACCAAATGTCTTTTATGCATACTCTTATATTTGTAGTATGTTATGGGCCTTTGAACGTCAGGTGCAATTTCTCACATTTTCATAAAAACCGCAAAATACTGCTATTGACAATATTTCAAGTCCTTTGAGAGGCCTAAATAAAAGTAAAACCTCATAAATTACCCCATTATAGAAACCAGACCCCTCAACGTACGTAAAACAACATTTATGAAGTTTGTTAACCCTTTAATTGTTTTACAGGGGTTAAAACAAAATCGGATACTTTTTTGAAAGTAATTTTTTTTGGCCAAATTTAATGTGTTTTTCAAAAAATGTACAAATGTGAAAATGTGAAAAAAAAAATACCAAAACGCTCCACAAAATTTGATACCCAATCCCTCCTGCGTATAATAATACCCCATATGTGGTGGTAACCTGCTGTATGGGCACACGCCAGAGCATCGATGGGAAGCTGCGCCATTCAGAGCAGATTATGCATTGTCACTTTTTATTGGCTATACAATCTTTATTTTTTTTGGCAATTTGGACATATAAGGGCTTATTTTTTGCAACATGAGATGCACTTTACAAATATTTCATTTTAGTGGGTCATTAGCTTATTGATGAGATTTTATTAACTCTTGAATGTATGGGTGAAAAGAAAATTGTCAATTTTGGTTTAATTTCTTTTTGTATTCTTTGGGGGTCCTACACCGTACACTAAAAATACTACATTATCTTTATTCTACAGATCACTACGATTATGGTAATACCTCATTTATATAGTTTTTCATTTATTTTTACAATTTTACAGGGACTGTAGGGGTACATTATTACATATACTTACACCTACACAGATCTTCAGCGTTTGTATCCCTTAATGCGCTGAGGTTTCAGTTAGTTTTTTGTTTTACCATAAAATAAAAAAAACTATTAAAAAAATACTAAAAAACTAAAAAAATACAAAAAAATATTGTTTCTAGCATGGCTAAACGGGTGTATTCTGTGGATGAGGCCTATGCCTTCATGTGTTCAGATACAGACACTGCAAGTGATGAAGAACACTTTCTAATGTCCTCCTCTAGTGACAGTGATGAACCCTCAGAAAGGCGCAGTAGGCAGAGTGAAGAGCAGTCAAGTGACCCAGATGGGGAGCCCCAAATATGTTTTCTCCCCAAATTCCAGCATTCAGTTCAAACCCACGAATAAATATTAATACAGATGGGTACAAGGAACTTGATTATTTAAAAAAAATTTTTACAGAGGCATTTGTAGACCTAATGGTTACACAGACAAATCTGTATGCAGAACAGTTTCTGGCCGGTCACCCCACATCTTATTATGCTAAAAGCCAGAGTTGGAACCCCACTAATGCCACAGAATAAAAAAAATTCTGGGGGCTCTTTCTTAATATGGGACTTGTTAAAAAGCCTAGCATCTGGTCATATTGGTCCAGTGACGTTTTATACCACACACCAATGTACAGGGCTGTAATGACAAGACCACGTTTTTAGGCGCTGTTAAAATTTCTGCATTACAGTGATAATAGTCAGTGTCCTGCTGCTGGTGACCATGCCCAAGACCGATTGTACAAAATTATGCCAGTAGTGACTCATTTTAATGAGAAATTTATGGAAGTTTACACCCCACAAAAAAATGTAGCCATCGACGAGTTACTTTTTAGAGGTAGGCTTACATTTCGGCAATATCTGCCAAGCAAAAGAGCTAGATACGGAATCAAAGTTTACAAGCTCTGTGAAAGTGAAAGCGGATACACCTAGAAATTCCGTATCTATGAGGGAAAGGACTCCCAGATCTGTCCACCTGAGTGCCCCCCTTTCCTAACCACAAGCGGTAAAATTGTATGGGATCTTTTATTCCCCCTAATGGGTAAAGGCTATCACCTTTACATATATAATATCTATACAAGTGTCCCTCTCTTTCAGTGCCTCCTTGAAAAAGGAACAGTGGCCTGCGGAACAATAAGAAGGAATCAAAGAGGCCTCCCAAAAAATCTGGTGGACCTTAAATTGAGACGGGGTGAAAGCAAGTCCTTGTGTCAGAGTAACATCATGCTAACAAAATATAAGGACAAGAGAGATGTGTTTGTCCTCACATCTATCCATGCAGATTACAGCACCCCTGTCTCTGCTAGAGGAGCCAATGCCACAGTCCTCAAGCCAGTCTGCATACAGGAGTACAGCCAACACATGGGAGGGGTTGATCTAGCCGATCAAATGCTACAGCCATATAATGCGATTCGCAAGTCCCGCAGTTGGTACAAAAAGGTTGCAGTGCATTTTGTGCAAACTGCATTGTATAATTCTTTTATCATTTACCGCAAGACCCGCCAACAAGTAACATACTTGGCATACCAAGAACAAGTAATAAAGCAATTACTGTTCCCAGAGGGTGAAGAGGATGCGAGCACATCCCATACTGATCACACCAGCAGAATTGTGCCAGGACAACATTTCCCATCTGAGATCCCCCCCACAGAAAAGAAAAGACGGCCATACAAAAAATGCTGTGTGTGTTACATGAAGGGAATACGCAAAGATACCGGTTATCAATGCGACACTTGCCCAGATAAGCCAGGGTTGTGCATCAAAGACTGTTTCTGCGCTTACCATACTTCCCTGGAATATTAATTTTATTGTTATTTTGTCATTTTTGTTATTTTTACATGATCCTGAACAAACATGCCCAAAATTTCATTGCAATGTTGGCCATTTACAAAGTGATATTATACCTAAAATTTAAAACCACATTTCATTTCATTTCATTATACCCCTAGATGAATACAGAAGGAACAAGTGTTCTTCACAACATGTGCAAATAGATTTTGCCTGGATTTAATTTTACTAGCGCCAAAAACTTTCATTATACCCCTAGATGAATAAATTCTGCTTTCTGGGTGTTGTTTTCAATAAGGTTCACTTATGGTGGTGTTACATTATTCTGTTAGCTCAAATCTACTATAAATGTGGAATGGGGCCTATAAGTCACTATTGCTTTATCTTGGAAACCTTTAAAGGTTTTGTTTCCAAAATGGGGTCACTTGTTGGGGTTTTTAACTGTTTCCATTCCCAGAAGTCTTTGTAAATGAAAGGTGTGACATAAAACTTTCAGGAAAATTTACTCACTCATAACCAAATGGTGCTCGTTGGCGCTCTGTTCTGTGCCCTGCTATATGCCCTAAAAGCAGTTTACACCCACATATGGGGTATTTCTGTGATCAGGAGGAATTGTGCAATAAAATGATGTGTGTTTTTTCCTACAACCCATTGTAAATTTGTACATTTTAGGCCTAAATTAATATATTAGTGAAAAAAATTATTTTTCAAAATTTGACTTCCATATTATTTTAATTTTTGTGAAACACAGAGGGGGTAGAAAAGGCCATTATACCCCTTAATAAATTCCTTCAGGGGTGTAGTTTCCAAAATGGGGTCACTTGTTGGGGTTTTTAAATGTACCCATTCCCCAGAGTCTTTGTAAATGAATCATGGTGGCCTAAAACAGTTTCAGGAAAATCTACCCACTCATAACCAAATGGTGCTCGCTCTGTTCTATGCCCTGCTATATGCCCTAAAAGCAGTTTACACCACATGTGGGGTATTTCCGTGCTCAGGAGGAATTGTGCAATAAAATGGGGTGTGTGTTTTTTCCTAAATTTGTACATGTTAGTCCTAAATTAATATATTAGTGAAAAAAAATATTTTTCTAAATTTTACTTCTATTTCTCTTTAATTCCTGTGAAACACCGAAAGGGTTAAAAAAAAACTTTCTAAAAGTGGTTTTGAAAAGCTGGATGGGAGCATTTCTGAAAATGAAGTCATTTGTGATGGTTTTTTTTATTGCAAAGTCTTTTAAAAAGCTCTTTCTTAATTGCAATAGTCCATAAACACGGTTTCCCAATTTTCCTATAAATTGCTGTTACTATTGTAAGTCTGCTAACATCCTAGAAAAATTTAAGAATGTTTACAAAGTTATTACAATATAATGCAGAGCTATGGTAAATGCTATTTATTAAGTAATTTGGATGGTAAGATTATCTGTCTGAAAAACAAAACATGTTAAATTAGAAAAATTGCTGAGGGGGGAGGGAGGGGGCCATTCTTGTGAAATGCCCCTAACAGTTAGTGGTTAACACCCGCGATCGGAGAAATCTCAGATCTCGGGTGTTAGAGGCGGATGCATATTATAGCCGACACCCGCAGCTTCTGGCCCCGGCTCCGTTTAGGAGCCAGGGCCAGAAGTTTTATGTAATAGTACTGCAAATTGCGGGAACGCACCTCCCGCGATGCAGTACTATTACGTCAAATATCGGGAAGGGGTTAAAATACAATCTAATAGGCAGTAGCAAGTGGGTTATTTGTTAAAATGTGTTCCTCTCAGCTACTCGGCACCTGTGAAGCTGTTCCTACTGTACACGTTTTCCTTCTTCTACACTACCCAGTGCCTCATAGCACATGATGTCAAAGAGAACATTATCAGGCATAGACATGTCTCCAATGTAACAATGTAGTGTCTCTAATGAATTTGCAATAAATATGAAAATAAATTTACTCTAAAATAAATTTGAAAGCTTTTATAGTTCCTTGCACTCATGTTTTAATCGGGGGGTAATGAAGGAATTGGTAGACTCCCTTTAAAAAACAATAAGGCTACAAAAAGAATTAGCCTCCTATACTCTTCTCTATCCCATTCACATGTGCCTTCGCCTATCTCTGCCGGTCTCTGTATACATAGACCGATGGCGTAGTCCCAACCACAGCCATGCACTTTCCACACTAGGAGTTTCAGGCAGTAGCAGGCTTTGGTATACATGCTACCAGTTTCCTTCAAAAAATTCAGCAATGCGTTAACTTGAAATGTGCTGTGGAAAAAAAAACAACAAGCTTTTGCCCTCAAGCACTACAAACAGGTTTAAAGCTACTATTGAAACCTCTAGCAATAATTATCATGCAGTAAAAATATAATCCAGTAAGCTGCTAATGTTACAACCCATGAGACCTCAATCTTAGTGTGGATTTATGAGGGTGCCCATGGGCCATCACAGTTCAGGTGCCGCAGATGGTTTTGACTGCCAGACCTAACAGGTTAACTGCCATGATCGGTGCTAGAACAGTCCACATAGACAAACACTTTTAAAACTTAGAGTAGCAGAGCACAACATACTGGGTACTGAAATGGTCTGCTTCTGTAATAAATAAACTATTAGAAATAATTACTGAATATGTGAATCCAGTCTATCACTGTTGCGACAAAAGGTGTGTTTACTCTCCACCACCACACTCACCACATTGGGCAGGCAGGGTAGGTAAGGCATTGGCCCACCATATGTACTATATAACCCAGCCTGCCATTTGTACTGGCCGGAACATCTTAGTAGATCTGGGCCACTTTTTGCCGACTGGGGGTAAAGAGAGAGACGGATGTGCAAAATGAAATTCTTAATGTATTTCCCTAATGTGCTATTTTTCTATCTCTGGTTTGGAATAAAATTTTAATTTTAATAATAACCCACAACAGTGAGAACTCAAAAATCACACATATATTGTTCACATATTTTTCACCTAGTAATAGCTGCACCCGACACTGTTAATATTAGATTAGCATAGACAATCTGATTTATCAAATTTATTCTAACACAACAACAAATGTAATATTTATCATTACAAAAAATCACACATTTACCGAGATGTCAATGAATTCACTTACGCAGCTGTCAAAGAATAGAATAGTTTCTGTATTTAGATTATTTCTAACTATTCACATAATTTGAAGGAAAGGTGTAACATATCCCTCGTAATTGTCACCAAACGTCAGCTGTCACTTTTTCTAACCCTAAGTGACAGACAGAATGACTATATGTACAATGTCTGCTGACAGGCACATTTACAAATGCTTGTCCCTTCTTTTGAACTCTCCCTCTATAAATTTGGATGTAGTATGGGCAAAATAAATTTACATGATATGTACAGTATAAAGACATTAATACCAACAAAAAATAATGAGAATTGTTAAATAAACTTAGTTTGGGATTCAATGGGGCAGATGTATCACTTGTTTTTTCTTTTATTTTGCACCTTTTCATATTGTTGCACAGTTTTTGTGCTAGTTTTGCGACCAAACATCAAACCATCCCTGCAGCTAAAATACCATGGGCTCTGCTGTGAGTGTCATTTTCATGCTAGGGTGTGGGAGAGAAACAGAGAGGAGCTTGTAGGAGGATCACGTGTAAGTCCCCGAATCTAACATAGCGCCTAAACTGCGCCTTAAGTAAAGGGATTAATTTAGAGGCAGGAACTCAACTCATCACAGATGGTTGTAGCTTGTAGATAACTCTGGCACAATATTGCACCAGAATTAAGGTACAACAAGTACTATAGGTAGGTGTGCCTTGATGTTTCGAGGTAGGTGTGTGTTGCCATTTGCTTCTGGTATAACTCAGTATATCTTACCACGTGCCAAACAACTATGTATCTATGACTATGAACCTCACCATATTCAAAACACGTCAGAAGTTCCCCTAGTCCCCCTAGTCCTGCCGTGATGCTTTTAAAATGATCTTAATAAAATAATGCTTTTATAATTTACTACCATCTAAAGGCACTTATTGCCTCATTTCAAAATGGATGACCCAAGAAAACACATGGACTGAATGGGTTCACCCCAATTTTTCAGAATTACAGATAAAACAATGAAATAAAGGAACAAATTCCCTTCCCTCAAAAATAAAACATATAGATAAAACAGATAGTGGTGCATGGCCTAGTCTGGCTGCAAGAAAATTCAGTTGGAAACTAGACCACCTAATAGCTGATTAAAAGTAGACTCCACAGTCATAAACTATTCCAGGTAAATTATCCAACGTAATGCCCAGAATACGACAGCATAGTCCAACTCTGCATTGGTTTTTTAACCGTTACTTTCTTAAGTATCCCCCATTATCTTTAGGGAATCTATAGAAGATGGGATTCATAGCACTGTTAATATTGGATATGATATTAAAGTGGTTTTCACACCAAACAAGTTATGCCCTTTCCACACTCGGAAATCAATGTCAGCTCCATATGGAAGAATGTAATAGAATGGACATGCGCGTCCATCTACTCAATTCATCTCAGGGAGTGACGCGTGGTCCGACAGAGGTACCTAGGACCTAAGACCATCCGTTCTCGTGATCTGTATCCTGTGGATAAGGCCTAACTTATTTGGTGAAAAAACCCTTTAAGCCTTGTACGGCAATGTAGTACCTGTATATGGTAGAATCAGTGGCATACCTAGAAGCTAATGGGCCCCAGTGCAAAGTCCCCGACTATAATGTATAGTTTATAGTAATAGTCTTCTCATATTGGAAAGTGACACCATAAGGGCCCCCTAAACCTCTCAGGCTCCGTTGCAACCGCAACCTCTGCACCCCCTCAAGTTACGCCCTGTGGTAGATGTTCATATGTTACACGACAACTTTGACGTAGTGATTGTTTGGGCATCTACTTGGCACATATAAAGGGGCGATACACTAATTCAGCATACACAGATTGGCTCCCACACAGCTTGGAAAAATTAGACAAAGCAGGGTGCTTCTTGCAGCATTGTACAATACACATTGGTTCTACATCAGCTATAGAGATGCTAGGCATTAGACTCAACTTGGGTATTAATAAACTATTCTAAATATAGGCCATCAATGGCTAAGGCCTAAAAAATATTTAAGTATGTAAAAATAATATTTTATTTTTACATTTTTATATTTTAAAAGCATAACAATATCAAAACTGTTGGACAAAGTCTGCTATACTGTATGTTCTGTTGTTCGAGGCCCTAAGAACAGAGCATAATTGGAGTTGTAGGCTAGCAAGAGCAGTGCAAATATGAGTTACCTGAGCTTGCTTGACAGATTAGCAGTACCTATTTCCAAGAGCCAGGTTGATGGTTTATTTCTAAGTGACTTGCAATGTATTTCTTTTCTGGTTGATGGTTGTCATGAATCTTTTTACTAATGTACTGTTTATCTACAGAAAAGCCTTTTCACTTGCATCGCTTCAAATAGAGAACCAGCACATTCAACATTTTGTCATTCAGTCTTTCCTGTTTGCTGTGTTGAACTCTAGATTTGTTACTTTTCTCCTTTGCGGTGCTGCCCTGAGCCTTTCTTCATGTTCCTTTCCACTGATGCATGTAAATAACTGACACCAATAAATGACGGGCTTGCAGCCAGAAGCTTGACACAGGAATATGGCTTAATAACCAATGACAGAAAAGACAGGAAATTGGTAAAGCTCTGTCAGTTTGAAGGCTCCCTCAGGCGGTGTTTTGCAAAGTGCAATGGTTGGTTCTCCACTATTCCTGCATGCAGGAGAAAATACCAAACAGCATTAACCTATTAAATCATGGCACAATGTAAAAGACAGGGGGGAAATCTACCTCTACAAATCCTTATAGTTGTATATATCTTTCACTGCTTTGCACAAATTGATTGAAAGTATTCTCATAAGGCAACCATTGCGCAATTCTTCAGAAATGACATGCTCTTCATCCCAAGTCTCAGGAACTGGAAATCATTATAATACCTGTATCTAGAGCTCCTGTTCAATAAAACCTATCATTATTCTCCAGAATGGAAGCTGTCACTAGCTCGAATATTATGATCTTCAATTTAACTGCAATTCCTATTGAACATTGCTAAAGAAAACATTGACACCTAATAAATAAAGTGCTACAAAAGGCAACTTAAGGAGTTACTTGGAAGATTTATTTCAGCTTAACACTGAAAACTCATATTTGTAATCTAATCTAATAACATATGCGTAGCTGTAGGGACTTTATATCTTTTGCTAATTGTCACCATCTAACACATTTCTAAGGAAACAGATTAGGTCAGTGGTCAATATTGTTGCTTGTATTATTTCATGAAAGGAAGCTAATTACAAAAAATATGTTAGACAACACCCACTAAGCCATTGCAGTGTCAACATCATACAGCCCATGGTATATTCCTTATAAAAGCTGAAAATCGCAAACTGGAGAAAGGAACTAAGGGAGACATTAAGATCTCTGCTGTGAAAGATCTATATATCTTATTCTTTTGATACACATTAGCTTTTATAAGACGGGTATATAGGCTGTTTTCAGATATGTGTAGTGTTTGCAATATGACAACAGCTAAGGAAAGAGCACAACTGAAGTTGTATTATACAAGTAAAAAGTATCTAGACAAATGAGAGACAGCATAGAATTCATAAAAAGACTTATGTTATGAAGTAAGAATATTTATACACAAACACTGTGCACAACAAAACACCAATAAGGTTTATAAAAAAAATTAAAAAGGTAAAACAACCCAAATACAAAGTCAACAGGATGAGACTGTTGTATTTGATAATGCAATTCAGTCCACCTAAACAGCCCAGTTCCAGCTCTACATAAGCTCCTATCATAGAAACAGATCAGACTAGACCTACTTAAAGCACAATGCAAAATAAATTGTAGTGGTATAGATATGTATATGTTTTATACAGTTATAACCATATGATAGATGTGCTGACCACAAATAAATTCTCAATAAAGACCTGTGGTAGCTACCCAGAATCAAAGATCAGAATAATGCATAATGGTGATACATTACCAAGTCCTCACATATATCACTGCAATTTTTTGCTTCCTCTGGGGTAATTAGTGTTAAGGGGAAGCAGTATATTTGCCTGTTAAAGATGTCATGGGAAGAATAGTTGTGTAAGAATGTACACGTCATGCCTGTGTGAATGGCATTGGCATGTCTGCATGTTTAGACACACCTGTGCAGGTAGTCCGGTGCTTCTGTTGTATATTGCGAGTGCAGGGTGCCTGCACAGCCAGGCAACTAAGGAAGCTATTCCTAATTAAGACTTATAATATTATAATTATTATAATATTATATTATCATTTATACTTGAGTATAAGTCAAGTTTTTAAGCACAATTTTTGCTTCAAAATCCCCACCCCTAATACCCCCACTTTTTTATAATTCCAAAACTCCTGTAGTGGAGTTCTCATGGTTCAGGTCAGTAAAGGAGTCTGAAGTAAATCAGAAGGATAGATTCTGTCACTGTGCTGATGGTTTTGTGATAGCTGCCTCGTACTATAGATGAATGTATTTTTGCTTCAAATTAGTGTTCTAGTCGGACCAAAGTGTGCATCAAGAAGAAAAAGGTGTGCAATGTTTTTCTTTTATTTTTTCTCTTTTTAACTCAAGATACATAATATTCCATTCCAAATAGTGTTTAAGAAAGTAAAGATGGCACTTAATAAGTCCAATAGCAACTGAAGGCTTTATT
This sequence comes from Engystomops pustulosus, assembly GCA_019512145.1. Classification (NCBI taxonomy): domain Eukaryota; kingdom Metazoa; phylum Chordata; class Amphibia; order Anura; family Leptodactylidae; genus Engystomops; species Engystomops pustulosus. The sequence goes on from CM033642.1 coordinate 56,985,622, forward strand.
CACATGTTGTTGTAGTAGACAACATTGTGAGAAGATGTGTAGGAGGAAAACACAGAAGCTATGACTGTTTTGCACAGCTTGAAGTACAAATATTTTTGTTGTCTTGATGATTTGCCCCATTGTATCCTATACAGCATTGCATACAGTAAAATGTAACACTCTGGCATCCGGTTTATCTCACATTTCATTTATTTCACTTCTAAATAGCAGAGCAGAGATCTTAAAACTAGTCAACAATATAGCCAAATGTACTCTTTGAAGTGGCTAAACATATTATTATACAATACCTTCCTCAGCCATTCCTGGTTCTGCCCTACTCCCCTCTGTATATACATACAGCTGCCTTCTCTGTATCTGCTCCAAATCTTCCTTAATGGGGTCACCCTCTGTGTCTCTCTTCTCACAGTCTGTCCACACTGACAGAGAGAAGTCAAAGCTCTGCAGCTGCAGCTCCTCCAATTCAGCAGAGCTCAGTGATGTAAAGAAAGATGCATGGAGTGCCTGCACACAGTACAAAAGTAAACTGTTGAAGCCCCTTTAAAGGCCTTTATGTATGAGAAATTAAAAAAACACAAATGTGACTAAGTTCCCCTTTTGCAGTGAGCTTTTTTTGTCATGCACTCAGAAATTTTCATTTCCAGATTGCAATTTCTTCTAAATTATGAGTTTGGGCTGTAGGCATTTCCTAGCACTGATCAAATAGTACCTGCTGTTTAATTTTCACATGCACAAACACTCTAGACTCCTGCTCTTTCACCATTCACACTGCATATTTAATGGGGAAGATTTATCAAGCTGTCTAAAAGTAAGAATGTTGCCCATGGCAACCAATTACAGCTTAGCTTTCATTTTACCAGTGCTCATGAACATTTTAAAAGGGAACTGTAATTGGTTGCCATGGGCAACTAAGAACATTCTTACTTTTACACAGCTTGATAAATTTGCCCCAATATGTCAATAGATGCCTTGCGAATTTCTGATTTACTGATATCGAGAGACTAAGAGCTTTTTATCACAAGATTTTGTCTTTCATCTAACTACACTGCTAGATATGAGTGAGCAAAGACTAAGTAGTTAGTGAGATTACATATACAGGGCTCATGGCTGTGGAAGGGAAATAGCAGGATGAATTAATTCTACAGCTCATTAATAGATCCTAAATCACTTCTACATAGGAGGAAGCAATTGCTTCAAAGCAAGTTTCGCAAAGGATACTAACCTATCTCTAATATTGACGTATAACTGTGGATACCAGCGATCATTGGTAGTAAAAACCCAACAGCAGTTTCAACAAAAACCTACCATCACTGCAGTGATTTCAGGACTTTTTGAAGTAAAGATAGTGAGCCATCTGAGATAGAGGTCACATGCTCACCCGTGACTGATCCGTTTTAAAGTTACATGTTTATTTAACTTGTTACAACTCACTGACCTAAAAATATATATTCTGGATGACTTGTTACTGATAAGAAAATTGCCACTGTACAAGCACATGTAAAATAAGTGCTCTATTGGTAAATCAGAAGATAGGTTTAGATAATTATGTTTTCTTTATTTACAGAGATATTGCCATTTTTCTAGTGAGTGGCTATTTTTGAGACAACGTGACATGATGGGTTGTCAATTTTTAATTAGTTTCTTAGAAAATGATGAAAATCTAATTGAAAACTGTCATTCCATTATTGTTCACACTTGCTTACAGGACAGAACAGCAATAGACATTTGTCAGTTTCTGAAAAGGTAACTCAAAAGTGACAACCATTATGACACTTCTTTATCATGGAGTCAATATCTCAAAATGTTGGCTATTGCTCTGAATTATTAACAATATATATTATTATTGAAAATATCTATGTAAATACTTTACTGATAGCTTCCATTAATCACAAATGTAGAAGCCATGATAATATGTTTCTAAAAATTACCATGCCCTAAGAGGGAAGTTAAACTAAAGTCTTATGAATACAATCATATTTGTTTTTTTCCTCTACTGTAGGTAAATACATATGGATTTTATGTTGATTTTAGTCTAGTTCTGCATGATTGTTTTGTCTTATGCTTTATTGATTTCATTCTGATTGATCTGAAAGCTCTGGGATGAAAAAAATAATGGGAATGATCTAAGACATGGAAGGTTATTTACAGAATCAAAGATATTAACAGAATCTACTGTTTCAATCTACTTTGCTAAGTTGTAGTTATCCTTGTTATCTTAGTACAGGAAGAGTATGGAAGAAAAAGATTTTTGGGTACTGGTTCGAAAAACATCTACCTGACTGTCCACATTAGCATGCTCTCTACCTTCACTAGGGATGGCACTGTATTCCTCATTTTCTGTGGGGTCCACATTCACGATAAAAATATAAAAATATATAAATGGGCCTGAGGTGCGCTGTCACTGGAGCACCTCTTGTCAATGTGGACAGTCTACCATCAGTAAATCTGATGGTAAATGTCCTTTAAAGTTTGCATCATCGATTATCAAACTTTGCAGACATGAGTAATCCAGTATATGGACATGTGTGTTTGGCCAAATAGCATTCTTAGCAGGTCTTATAGAAACTTTCAAAAGCTGTAGAGAGATGGCCATGGTGAGTTTCCTCTTCATCCCCACAGCCAAGAATTTCTATGAAATCTGACTCCTCTGTGAGCTTCTGTCTGTCTTGCTAGCTACTTCTATATACCAAACATGCAATATGGAACTGATGTAGATTACAAATGCCAGAAAAAGTTGCTATGTGCAAAAAAATTTCTTCACAATTTGGTATAGTTTTTGGCAATACACCTCACATTGTTATTAGTTAATCCCCTTACATCTTATAAGATGACCCTGTTAAGTAGAAAAGAGAGGAATACTTAGAATATTTGGAGGCCAAAGAGAAAGAAGATGACCTGCAAAACAGAATGGATAAACAGGCAGTCCCTGGGTTATGTACAGGATAGGTTCTGTAGGTTTGTTCTTAAGTTGAATTAGTATGTAAGTCGGAACTGTATATTTTGTAATTGTAACCCCAGCCAAATTCTTTTTGGTCTCTGTGACAAATGGATTTTAAAAATGTTGGATTGTCATAAGAACCAGGATTAACAATAAATCTTAGTTGCAGAAACCTGTGATAATTGTTACAGCTGTTTACTGTATCCTAGGGCTAAAGTACAGTAAATTACCAACATCCAGAGGTCCGTTTGTAACCAGGGGTCATCTGTAAGTTGGGTGTTCTTAAGTAGGGGACCGCCTGTATACAGTATGTAAAACATCTTCTCACTGTCTTTCATTGAAGAGGAAAACGCAGAGGAAAAGCTCTGTTGTTGAGCATCCCCATCCTGTTGAATGGCTGCAGACATATATATAAAGTGTTATCTATAGATAAAGCATAGAGTGTACTAATAAATGTACTAAATGAAAGAATATGACAGTAATATATTTTATATAATTATTAATAATTTATATAAAATACTTTGAGTAGAATTCTTCAAATGATGGAAATTCTTTCTTGCGTGAAATTAATGAGAACTTTATCAAACATCCTAAAAGATAAATCAGACTAGACAGGAGAACATCATTATTCTCTGTGGGGAAAAAAGCATTTTGCATGTTACATTGACCAGTGGATGCTAAATGCAGCTACAGACTATTGATTGTCTAGGAGTTTGCTTTTTTTCTGCATTACAGAGATTTATACTGTATCTATCAGTGATCATTAGAGATTTTCCAGACCGGCTATTTTGCAGGTGTAAATAAGTTGAGGGGAGAGGGGATCAATATGATTTCTAAAATCTGAGACGCAGAGAAAACACTTGTCCAGATTTTCTGTTTGCCAGCCATGACCACTACGGTAGTGCAGTATAACTGTGAATTATTCTGTGCAGAGCAGTGAACTAAAGAAGCGTATAACAAATCAGACTCTGAAATAAAATATGGCCAAGGTCTGCTTACAGAATAATGATTGTGAATCACCTCATGTAGTACTTGAGGCTTTTCTATTTTGGTATCCTGTATTTGCCAGTAAAGTAAATGCCGCCTGCATACAATATACACCTATTCTCCTCTGTGAGACCTCAAACTTTATACAACTCAGTATATGCAATTAGCTTGAACTTGTCATCTGTTATTTTCATTACTAAATGAATAGTATGAAAGGCTCCTTTTTGCTTGGTATGCAGGATCAGAAATTAAGGTGGGAGCACAATACAAATAGTTAACTACAGACCTATTTTCCAATGTATAGTATGTATGTCTGTATAACAAACATTTAATACCTATATAAAGTATTGTACAGAAAGGACATATCACTAGTGATGAGCGGACCCAATTAAATTTTAAAATGGTTTATGGCCCCATGCCAGATCCAAAGATCAGATCACCTGAGTGCATCTCATCTTCCCCTGGTTTTAATTGATTCTGCCCCCATCTTGCTGTAAGCCTACTTCTGCTACTGGCTTACAGCACGGGAGGGAGGGGGGGGGGCTAAATAAATGAAAACCCAGGAAAGCCAAGAGGCACTCTGGCGACATCAGTCCCTAATATGTCCATTCTTTATACACTGTTACAATTAGTGCAAAAAAAAATGGATTTCTAATGCTGGATATCTACCATCAGTTAAACTGATGGTAGATTTCCTTTATAGAGATAACACCCATGATCACCACCAATTGTGGGTGTTATTGGGGGGGCTGTTGAGCCACATATGGAGACTAACTGACTGAAGTTCGTGTCTGGGGTTAGGGCCAAAACCTGTAAAGTTCGGTAAGGACCTGAAATTTGGAGTTCAAGTTCGCTCAACACTTTCCATCATAAACATTTTGAAAACATGATGACAGAAAAACCTTATGCATACTAAAATTCTTATTAATATTAAAAAGATTAAAAATGAATTGGTGTCCTGACCTAAACACATAAAAATATATGCAAGGTACAAATGAACCATAATAGTAAATCTTATATAGTGAACTATGGGTGGTATAGTTCGAATCACACACAATGGGCCACATTTATTAACGCGTTTGATACATGTGGGCCAATGATGAAGATGATGACGAAATGAGTGCCAGGGCAATGTTGTCATGGTCAATTCTCTCTCTTGAATAAGAGATGTAATTCTTGGATTTTTTAATGCATTTTCTGGCCATTATTTTAGTTGTTGAATTTTAGGTCTGCATGGCTGTATGTCCTATGTAAAAAAGAATTTCAAATGCATAAGTATTTTTGTCATCATGTATTTTTTTGGTGATGCTAGATGCTTTTCATACCATACTGTTTGTCGCAATTAATAAAATGGGTCGCAATAATTTCTTGGGTCGCAGACACACTCGTATGCCCCTCCATGCCAGCTGCAGCATCATTTACCTCTCCATGCTCTCCCAATTTTCGGCACACGTGCCCACACCTCCTAGGCTCTGTAAAATTTAAAGTGCCAGTGCACCGCTAATTGAAAGTGCTCTGCCTTGTTGTTTTATTGCAAGAAAAAGCAAAAATAAAACATGAAGTCTTATACTTAAAGCAAAAGACAAAATAATACCTGCTTGGCTGAGAAATAACTATACAGAGTCTTCTGTGACTAACAGCCTTCTAAAACGAAAGAGAACAAAGTTGTGGGTTTTACCCCACACAAACAATCACAGTCCATAAATAGGCTCACAGACCTCAGGGCAGGAGACTCCAGACAGGTAGGTAGGATCTGTCTCTCCACATGCCCCCCCCCCCATCCCATCTGAGCTCCAACAACCAAGTTTCTCATTCAAAGAGTTTTCTGTATTTTCATGACTATAAAAATTGTATATTCACACTGAAGGCATCAAAACTATGAATTAACATATGTAGAATTATATACTTTACAAAGAAAAAGTGTGAAACTACTGAAAATATGTCTTATATTATACGTTCTTCAAAGTAACCACCTTTTGCTTTGATTACTGCTTTGGACACTCTTGGCATTCTCTTGATGAGCTTCAAGAGGTAGTCACCGGATATAGTGTTCCAACAGTTTTTAAGGAGTTCCCATAAATTCTTAGCACTTGTCGTCCCTTTTGCCTTCACTCTGCTGTCAAGCTCACCCCAAACCATCTCAATTGGGTGCAAGTCTGGTGACTGTGGAGGCCAGGTCATCTGGCGTAGCACCCCATCACTCTCCTTCTTGGTCAAATAGCCCTTACACAGCCTGGAGGTGTGATTGGGATCATTGTTCAGTTGAAAAATAAATGATGGTCCAACTAAACGCAAACCAGAATAGAACCTAGTATATAAGACCAGACATTACCACTGTACAAGGCATGGGTTCAGCCTCACCTGGAATATGTTGGATATGTAGATACAATGGAGAAAAGTGGGCGCTCCTATAGTAATAGAGTTTTTGTAATAGAGTTGGTATAATAATCAAGAAACTACTACCCTTATGGAGCTGTGCAGATGGGCACAACTCTAAAAAACAGCTTGAATGTGTTTTTATATATATACACAAGGCTGGCGTCTTCCTGCTGCCACGCTCCTGGGAGGTTCCTTCTCCAAGATGGAAGACAGCTCCCAGTGATTGCAAATCCAAGTAGTAGTGGGTGATGAGTGTTGGTGTCGGCACCGACACCAACGCTCATCACCTCTACTACTTGGACCTGGAATATGCTGGCCAGTTCTGGGCTCTGGTCCATAAAAAGGATGCCCTGGAGCTGGAGAGGGTTCAACCAAGGGCCTCAAAAATGACAAGGGGTAAGGAGGGTCTCAGTAATGAATAAAGAGTAAAACAACTGGATTTATTTAGTCTGGAAAAGAGACAACTAAGAGGGAGCATGATTTACTTATATGAATATATGAATGGTCAATACAAAAAATATGGTGGTATGTTGTTCAAGAACTAAATCAGTAGATGAGGGGGCACTGTCTCCGTCCAGAGAATTAAAGGTTTAATCACCAGAGGAGACAGGACTTTTTTTTACTATGAGAACAGTGATTATATTACTAGTGGGCTGTATATATTCCCAGGAACCAGAATAGATCTTTACTACTTAGGTATTATATACACTCATGGACTCAAAACATCTGGATATCAGTCAGATAGCTGGGTGAACAATTATGTGGTGAGGACATCTCCAGACACCCTCTGAGTTACATTTTGCAATGGCCAAGCAAGTCCTTTGCAGCAATGGCTTGAACCATCTAGGTCTGCAATGTCTTGAGTATTGGATAAGGTAAGAGGTGAAATGTAATAAGTTTTAGAACAGCTTTTCAAAAAGTGGAAACATTTTATCATACATCATTACTCTACTGTGCGTAGAGATAGTTAATATTATCTTCACTTTGATGAAGTGGCATCTGAATACATGAGAGGGGATTGGGAATCCATGTAAGGTATCAGGAGCTGTAGAAGAGACTTTATGATGCTCACGGTCTCCCCTTGTTTTTAGAGCACAATGACCCTACTGTATCTCATCTCATACTACAGCAGTTGTGGGCATAAGAAAAGTGACTGTTTGCTTATCCACTTGATAATAAATAAATTAACAAACATTTGAGTAGCCTTTTAAAAAGGGAAAAGAACTGGATAGAAGAAGAAAAGAAAGAGCTTACGTTTAAAGCCTCCCATCTTGGTAAAAAGTGAAGGAATGATATTAAAAATATAAAACAGTAATAACACTCTCCAACTAATATACATATGTCTTTAACAGGCTTTCTCTGCAACAGTAAATGAAAAAGTGTGCATTGAATACTAAGCATGCTGATATACAGCTCAAATAAAAAGGTATAAACAGGATTAAATGTTTTGGTGGATGATGAAAAGACAGCACAAACTTTCCTAAAAAACAACTATCAATAAAATAAGAAAAAATGAATAGGAAGCTCCTGTTCACGATTCAAAAACATATCGTTAAGGGAAATGGAAACATTCATTTTCCATTTCCAATCTTTTTTTCTGCGTAAAACATTGTAGCAAAGTACTAGGACTAAATTGTAATATTAAAATCTCTGGTTCTCTAGAGCAAGTCCAAAGTAAAGTTAAGAGCTTACTTTCTACTGAAATGAAATTGGAATTACTTTCACACTTAAAGCTATTTTAATTTCTTCCATGTTTGATTTTCCTACGAGCCTCTGCTGGATCAAGGTATGTCATCAGCCATTTAGATGGTCTGATATTTAGTCATGAATATATTAGAATCCTGTTAATTGAATGGTGTATTGGAGGGCAAAATGAAAACTATACTCTATGAAGAAAGGTAGTATGGAATACAGGGATGTATCAACTTTTATCTGGCTCTGGTCTTAAGACATGTTACCAGATCAGGTGAGTAGGGGGTCTTCCATGACCCAAGAAATGTATTGTCAGGGTTGTGAGTCTGTGGACCCTCTGGACCACCACTGGAGAGGGTACTAGCCGACACCTGGGACCGGAGTCTAAGTGGCACCTGGTCTTTACCAGAGCCCACCACAAAGCGGGGATGGTTTTGCTCCAGCGGGGTACACCAGGTTGTTCCACAGGTGCGACTAGCCCGTGGAGGCAGCCAAGGTAGCAATGCAGGTCTCTACCCGAGGTGACAGAGGGGGGAACAGCACAGGAAGGCACACTAGTACTCACGTCAAGAACACAGGAGCTGGCACACAGATCAGATACACCGGAACAGGCTGCCACACGGGGTCAGGAACACTGGAGCGGACTGGAACACGGGATCAGGAACACCGGAGCAGGACATGGTTAACACAGGAACCCTTGGATACACACAGGAATGCTTGGATACACACAAGAACTCTAGAGACACTCAGGAACGCTGGAGACACACACGAACGCTTGGAAAACACCGCAGGGCTTTCTTTTTAGAGGAATGGCTTGAAGATCCGGCGGGAAATGATGGGAGACGCCGGATTAAATGCAGACCCGGAAGTGGCCAGCGCTAATCACCTGTGCACTGACCGTATAAATTTTGAAATACAGGGGCCTAGTCCGGATCCTGGTTTTAACCTGTAATTGGGCATCTGTAAGAGCCCCATTTACAATGGAAAATTACCCTTTGTGTGAGCAGATGTTGGATCAGAGTTGGACTGGGTTCAGATCAGACCCAGCAGTTCTGATTAACCTCTACAGTGCTGGCTATCCTCTGTGCATTGCTCTACTTCACCATTATGCTGTGAAGAGTGGAGAAAGCAGCAAAAATGACATTAATAGCTCAAAAAATGAAAAGTAACGGCCATGAAAAGAACAGGACAAATTGAGGGTTATTTATCATATGCTGGCACTAACTGTCAGCTATTCTAATCCAGGCCCTGTCTGGCATTGCCCTTTATCCTATTCCTGTTTAACCTTGGACGGTGCATGTTAAGGCCAGTGCACAGGGAAGGAACACCCCCTGGCACCACATTACAAGTGTGCTAATATGTCATTCTGGCAATAAACCCCAGAAAGGTGATGAATTCCTTACTGCGGTTGGGTCACATAATAATGTCAGATACTTGAGGATTAATATCACTGGAGGATTCTCTTTTCCCCTAGCTAGCTAAAAAAATGTACTATCCTCATCTGAGCCCTCAGCAAATCTAGTTCAGGCATCGCTGGGACTGACTGCTTTTTACTCTCTGCCACTCCAATACAGGGAAGCCAATAATGACCCAGGGTGGGCATCTACAGAAATTTTCTGTGTGCCAGGAGATAATACGATATAGGGAGTAACAGGAGAAGAGAGTGGTCGGTACTGAAGCACTTTTGTAAAGAAAAATATTCTTCATTTTTTATGTGTGGGCACCCCATTCTCTGTTGAAATTCCTTCAAAATTCCTATATGACAATCATTTTATAATTTTTTTTTAACCTTAGAGCTAACTAAAACTCTTAGGGAACTTTTTAATCCTGTATGCTATAAAGTGCTGCAGCAATTTGTTTCTCCCAACATAATACTATAAACAATAATGCCATTTGCACAGTCAGAACCAGTACTCTTTTCAGCAGATGGCACGAGGTCTTTTAAAAACAAAGTGATGGAGCACAGAAAGAAGGGTCACTCTGGAGATGTCAGTAAAACTTTCACTCACAGAATAATACAACCGTGCCCAGTTGAATTACAAAAATGTACTAATAACAAATCAAAGAAAATAAATGTCAGAACATTTAACATATTCCCTATAGCGCCCTCCTGTCATCCACCTTATCATCCACCAGCTGTCATTGTGATCAACTGAGCAGCCAGTCTGCAGTCTGGGCTTTTCTAGTCTTCAGTCCAGATGAAAGCTCTAGTCTTTGAAACTGCCATATTTCATGGGGAAGCAGCTCCAAATCATATGAAGTACATCGCTTCAGATCTGTTTTTCAGTTTTACAGAGTTCCATGTTTACAGTTTACTGTACTAAAATAGGCCGAGTGCTATAACCTTTTGTTCTCATCAACAAAAATTCTCTTCATGCACAATGACATCAAACAAAGCCTTGAAGCGCTATTTTCTCTTCTCCTGGAGATTTTCACTTTGTTATTTAACTCAGAGAATTCTTGTTGTCACATGTATACAGTACATCTGTTGCATAAACCTAGACCCACATGTGTCAGGTTGTCACTAAGTATTACCAGAAGCAGTGGAGGCCGCCAGAAGCTGAGACTCTGCAATATACAATGTTCAGCCGCTATTATGAGGCTTCTTGTAGATTTAATCATTCCTGTACCTGGATACCTTCATATTGCAGGAGTATATGGGGTAATTCCTGAAATTTGCTTTCTGTCTTGCAGCCTTGACATGTGACATGATTCCCACGTGTTATGACAAGATGTGATGTATTGCTAAAAGCCTGAAATGCCAATGAAAAACCTCGACTGACCTTCAACTTCCCTGAATTTACACCTCCCACTTATGAATGACCTTCCATCCTCTAAGACCTCCAGACTGCAGTCATTTGCTTTGTTTGTTTTCCCTCAGCATGTCTATTTTATTATATGTCTGCAGAGTCTCTTGCGTCAATCATCTAATCCACAGCTTTGAAATTAAACTTGTCTGCCGGTGAAGGCTTTCTGTCAAATAAACTTCCACTTAAGTTTGTAGGGATGAGGATGAGTTTTTTGTTTTTCTCACTGTGAACCTAAATGCACCACTATTTGTGCAGTTTGTAGCAGCTCCTAATATTGGGCTAGGATAAATCTAGTTTGAGAATATTAATGTAGAATGTTATACATGTTATATGTATTTTATACATTTTTATATTTTAAAACTTTCTTCATGAAGACTTTGATTATATTAATAAATCAACACCATTCCTCTACTTTGGGCTGAATGCGTATGGCAGAAGAAATCTAACAATCCAAGAGGATGTTGTGGTGGCACTAGATTCTTGCACGTAATTGAGTGCCAAACATAGACAACCACACAGAGTCAACTTACTAGAATAATATATTCAGAAGCTGTATTATACAGACACCCACTGTTAACAGTCAAAGTTGATGCAAGCATCAATTGTGCCTATTTTACTGCTGAAATTCAATGCCAATGCCCATGTCAACAATCGGTTGCCATGTTGGTTGGAAGAAGAGCTCATGCATGGTGGTACAGCATCTCTTCCCTCTGGAGAACCCACGGTGATGTCTTCTACTTGTACACACGCATCAGGCCTCCTAAAGTGCCAGTGGCCACACCTGCTAAAATGGCTTCAAGAAAGCTATTACAGTCAACAAATTTTGCACTATATTGTATGAGGAATCTCAAACCACCTAAGATTTAAAAACCACCTTAGGTGGCCTTAATTTTTTTTTTTTTAATTACCCATTACATTCCGTAGCTACTGTATTATAAAATACATTATATTATTATAAAATTTGTATTATACATACCGTATTATAAAAAGTTACATATTTCAGAATATGGCAATATAAATAGAGGCAGCCCCTGTAAACAACTAGTTACAGAGGGACCTCTCTGCCTACTGTAATCTCTAGTCATTACTTTTGGATGCAGTGATCAACTGCAAAATTTATCAAAGTATTATTGTTAATTCTTGTTCCCAAGAAAATTTCAAAAACTCGATCAGGGACAGTTTTTTTTTTTTTTTTTAAAAAGCCGATGAGAAAAAAAATTGTGGAATCCATCACATTTTATGAATACTAAGTGATGTTACTATAATGTAGAGTTCAATGTGGCCTGTAAAAAGCAAGCTCGGGAAAGTGGAATACACAGTCATGCGTATGAGCCCAGAGAAATTAGTGGGACTGTGTGCTAGAAGCTGAAAAAACTGCTAGCACACAGCCCCAAAACATATTTGTGTGCATGAGGCCTTAAGATGTGTCCTCAATTAAGTGCCCCTTTTAACGGTTACTGCCCCCCTTCTTGTTGCCTCCATCTAATGTTTATGCTCCCTTTCATAGTAAGTGCCCTCTTTTTTAGCTCAATCCGTAGTGTCTACTTTCTTAGTAAATGGCCCTATTTTTGCTCCGAGTAGTTAGATAACTTGCTACGTAGTAACATAACTAAATATATTATATGGGGACAGTACCAAAACCATTCTTACTACATAGATATGTTACCAGAACAAAGAGTAATAAATAGATGTTACTATATAGATACTGTACTAGAACCAATTCACCACAATATAAGGAACTTAACTACTTTTCTTAATAAAAATTAGAAATATTTATTTAATTTTTTTTTTATTAAAAAATAAGACATTACATTACATACTCAATAAAAATGGTCCCAAATTTTTGGGGGATGGACAAGACTGTTGTAAGAGGTCGCTATATGGTAAATTTCTTTAGTAATTCCTATTTCATGAATCTCACTGTCTCTAAGCTCGGGAGTCGTGAGGAAGCAGCTAGCAAAACGTGCATTGGGGCAAGGTGACAGTGGCAGCTGATTGCAGAGGTAATGATTTTTGTGCCAGCAATATATACATAATATGATCTTTTCGGGAATATATGTTTCCGTATGTCTTTATGCATAATGAGATGGAATTTTCCAAGAAAGCTTAGAGACAGTGAGAATCATGAAATAGCATCCTCTTGCAACATTCTGGTCCATCCCTCAAAATTTTGGGACCATTTTTATTGAGTATGTAATGTAATGTCTTATTTTTTTAATTTAAAAAATTAAATAAATAAATAGATGTATAGAAGTAGGACATAATTATCATTGGTGGAACTGTACCAGAACCAAGTTTACTACATAAATACAGGACTAGAAACAAGATTACTAAATAGATACAGCACCAAAACCTAGCAACCAATATTGCAGCAATTTTTTCACAGTGTCTAATGCTGGATGATAGATCTGATGTAGTAAAAGACTATCTCCATGTATTTTTCTCATCATGGAGAAGATAACAGAGAGTGAACTGCGCTGAACTGTCTGCTCATGGATAGTAATACTACCACTTTCTATAAATCTGGTGACAGATAAGAGAATTTATCCTTTTCTACTTCTTTTCCCTGGCCGCCATGTCAGCTTCTTTCAGTCATGACCTGTATCTACAGAATTAGCAACACAAAATGTTAGCAACTACATTAAACAAACTTAATATTGTTCTGCTCACAGTAACCAGTATAGGAATGGTGCCCCCACCTATTGTAGTAACATGGGCCTCACAGTTGATAATATAACTACAGTATCCTAATAGCACCCAATATAGTGACAGTGCACTCATAGTAGCTAATATAATTACAGTACCCTCACAGTAGATAATATAATTAACAATAGACAATAAAGACATAGACAAGATATAGACAATAAAGTCACAGTGCCCCCAACAGCAGCAACTAGTCCCAGTGCCCTCCACAGCAGCCAATAGTTACACTGCTTCCACAGTAGCCTAGTTACAGTACAGCACAATAGCCACTATACCTAGTGCCCCCACAGGAACCACTCGACCCAGGGCCCCCCACAGTAGCAATTAGTTATATTACCCTCCCACAGGAGCCATAAGTCGTATTGTCCCCAAAAGAAACTATAAGTCATATTTATCCCAACAGTAGCTTTTAGTCTTTTTGCCCCCTACAGTAGCCAACAGTCCCCAACAGTAGCCATTAGTCATATTGCTCCTCACAGTAGCTGCTAGTCTCATCCCCCCATGCCATGTGACATGTTTGCCTGTGCCAAATCAGGTCTGGCCATAGGCCTCAGCACCTTTGATCTGACATAGATGCATGTGTGATCACACACCTATGATTACATTGATTCCTTTAATAATGCTAACAGAATTTTCTATATGGTGTTGCCATGGCAATTTGCTGCATAACCAGTAAAATCTGCCATTCATGAGCATATGGCAGCTATATGTATATATTTGAGGCCCCTATATACAGATATAACTGACAGATTGGCAGAAGACAACACTTATTTGAAATGGTAATGTTTGTTTTCCTATACATATCACATATAACATTTTGAGGCACATTTACTAAGGGTCTGTTAGACGCATTTCCGGTTTTGCACTGAATTACGTCGGGGTTTGGGTGCACGCAATAAGATTGTGGCACATTGGCACCGGCTTGCATGTGACACAAATCGAGGGGCATGGACGGCGGACAACCCGACTAATTTGGACAAACCGCAGAATTTAACTTTCAAAATTGTGTCGCAAGATCCGCACTTACATGCAACAGGAAGAAGAAGGTGAACTCCAGTGGACCTCAGCGGGGAAGTAACACATGCAGGAAATTGGACGCACGATCTTAGTGAATCGCGGCAGCTCCGAATCCTCTTCGGACTTTCTGGGTCGTCGGCGTCAACGGGACGGGTAAGTAAATGTGCCCCTCTATGTTACTTTATAATGCCCATGGTGTCCATGAAGCCTGGAAAATATAATACAGGAAGTTTTTAAAGGACCATTCTCGTTCTCATTGTAGTAGAGAGAATAAGTTTCTCTCTAGAGAGACTGGCACATATTTAATATTTTGCAACTTAAAATCTTTGTGCGCCAAGTTCTCTGCAGTGGGAAATAGAGAAAGCTATTAAAGCATCATAAATATATAGGACTTATACCATATTGCACTTTGTACAACCTAAACATAAAACTAGATTTACATATTTCGCCAAATATATATTTTTTAGCTTTCACCAAACAATAATAGATGTGATATCCAGTGATGACTGCTGGAATAAACAAACATTATGCAAAATTTTTAATTTAAATTATTCCGTTAGCAGAGTGAAAACACAGCCTTCTGTTATATTGTGGTTATGAATCTTCCTGTGCAGCGCTGTAAAATTTTATGGTACCAGAGCTATGCTTAAATAATGTACGTTTTGGGATATTGATGCATTCTGCATGGTAAATGCCAAAGCAAATATTTTGTGGTCTGAAGTTTTATATTATGTCTTCACAAAGGGATTTTATATGTTCAAAGCAAAGCAGTTTTGAAGCCCAAAAAGATGCAAGCCAAAAGCTTTTCCTTTTTTTCTCTTAGGTTTACAAACAACATAACTTCTATGTGTAATCTGCTCACACAATAACTGAAAAGAAGTCTGATATAAGTTGGAAATCTTATAGTAGTTATTTTTAAATAAACCACCCTAAAATATTTTATGATATATTAAGGAAACATGTCAGAAGATGTTATTGACGTAGGGCAAACTTGTCTGTTTGCTCTTTTTTCTTGCACAATATTTTCGGTGATTGTTACTGATCAAGCCTGCCAGTGTATTATGACAGATGCATTGTGCACTAGTCTTTAAGGTGAATTCATCACGACAATTTACCTACCTGAACTAACTGCTATGTTATGTAGTGCAATGTCCATACATGGGGGCACATTTACTACCTTACTAATACACTTATAAGATTACCTCTTTAGTTTTGGTTGTTGCCTAGAGATGCGGCGCATGCACAGGTACATTCATAAAACCTCTCACAAGAGTATGCTTTTCCAGCATAGTGGTACACGCATGCTGCTCCGATGGTGTGCCTGGCTATTGGTGGTGGGTGGCCCTGATGGGAAATATAAGACACGTACATACAATGTTGCATTTACCTGTGAGGAAGTTGATACTTGTGACGAAATGCATGGGATGCCATTTGCCTCACGTACATGATTGTCCCCCCATCCACGAAATGTGCATATGGGTCTAATATGCCTGGGTTCTTTATATGCTATCACAGATTACATTGTATCACTGGTTATATTTGTATTCATTTGTGGAATTATCTTAATTTTTGGCTTAGACCTAGTATTTGATTTGTGAAGATTACCTAGGCTTCACCTATTGTTGTCAGTGATATGTTTACTTCAGGGGACATAGTATATTTTGTATGTGAGGCGGTGTATGGACACATCTACTTTGGCTTGTCCATATGGATTTTCATGTATACTTTTCAACTATTTAAATGTTTTTAATGATCAAATATTTTTCTAATATTGTTGTTTTATATATTATATTAATAAAGATTATAGATTTTTTTGCTTGTACACACTTCTCTTGTTTTATTGGATTATTAGTTCTGTAACTGTGTGTTGGCTATATTAGCTGATATTTGGTTCTGCATTTCCACAATTGGCATGAGTCATAGAAGGATGTTTTTCTGCCTTCCTCTTGATCAATGTTGTAGGGTAATAGATTGGACTAATTTACATATTTATCCATCTTAATCCATAATGATAATATTTTATTATTCAGGTTGAATCTCCTGTGCATAGAAGTAATAAATGTCACGGGTGCTCCCGCGACCCATGTCTCAGGTTGCGGACTCACCCATGCTCCTCTCCATGCTCCAGAGACCTGCAGCTCCAACTCACCTGTGCTCACTTTTACTCTCGCTCCGGCAGTCGTGCGCGTGGGTCACCGTCTCCTAGAAGATATAGAGGGCCAGTGCACTATTAATTGCCGCTGGCCATTCCCAGAATTCCTTATAATCCAGCCTCTCCCTGCACTTCCTGCTGAATCTTTGTGCCTTGTGCCTTTGAGAAAGCTTTGTTCCTGATGCCCTTTGCTCGTGTTCTGAATTCCCATTGCCACCCCGGTTCCATTCCTGCCTACGCTCCTCTGCTGCCTGCTCTGACCTTCTGCTTTGTCCCCGACTCTGATCCTGCGCTGCCAGTCTGATACGATCTGCTTAATGTCTCTGTACCTCGCCTTGGCCGCCACCGTGGACAAAGTTGCGCCTGTGGAACGACCTGGTGGTACCAGGCCACAACAAGTCCAACCTTCTTTGCGGCAGGGTCTGATGAAAACCGGGTACCACTTAGACTCCGGTCCCAGGTGTCAGCTTACCACTACCCCTGGTGCCTGACAATAAAATTATCAGTAGAAACCAATGGTCTGTAAGGGGTAAGGGGTAAATGTCATTGATGGAAAAATCTCATTAATCGCCATATCAAAACATTTTCCTATACATAAAAATATCCATTCTAATTATTGCTACACTAAGGCATGGGAAATCTGCACAAAAACATCTTATAAAGATACAGTCTTATTTGAGTGTTTTTCAGCCTAGCTGGCAGTAGAGAACTAAGTCTCAACCGAGGTGCAAATAACTGTGACGGGAGCACATACAGTTCAAGGGTTAATCCAGAAGTAGAATCTGAGCCAGTAAAATAGTATAGAAGAACATTATAAAAAGCTTACTAAGAGCAAGATAGGTAATCCATGCACTCAGCAGGCGATATAGGAGAGTCCAGTGAATCTGAACGGACAATGGAAAGGTTAGCGCCTTTGGTAATCTTTGCCAAGGCAGACTGCAGATTAATGCAGGTATGAGTGAAATCCTGAGATGTTGTAAAGCAGCAGTACACAAAATTATTTGCACACATGAAATGGAATAGTGCAGCAGTACAAATCCAAGCAACTGATTTTTTTAAAGCAGATCTAACAGTTAACAGCTCAAAGTAAATATGTCTGCAAACAATAAATGATTGTAGAATGAAGATAAGCACAGCAAGGACGTGTAGAAGAGAGGTGCAGATTCTTCATTTTACATATTGCGAGAAGATATTATGAAGAATTCTTGAAAAAAATGTTGCTCCAGTAAGATTCTATCTATTTACTAGGCTAAAAAAAATGTGGTGAAAATAAACTTATGATGATCTGTGTTGTCCACCAATCGCTCAAAAATGAAAACAATGTAGTAGTATAATTTACGAGCATTCTACAGGAAATTACTAAAGCTTTACACTATATTATTAGGATATACATTTTCTCTTAAAAACTTCCCCAATTAAATCAATTTTAAAATGAGCAATTTTTCTAGGTTCACATCAATGTATTAAGACATATGTAACTGTATTGTACAACTTTTTTTTTTACTTTTTCTTCTCTAAAATAGTTTTTTTTGCCACTTTAGGTGAGACTTGAAGCCAAGCGTGCTAATTTGACTTCACCATATGCCTCTGTTATTGTACTATAATTCAGTCTGATGACCCCTATGTCACACTTTTTCTCAAAGAGGACAACAAGACATAGGACATTTTCAATTCAAATACTCAATCCTCCTTCCTGACATCTGCCAAAGGAGAAACCAGGATACCCTGAAACTTATTGAAAGGTTGTTTAACTAAACTACATTAGCTGGTTAGTTGATGCATTTCTAATGTGTATGGAAAGTTTTAAGGGCTCATTAACCTCTTAATGACTACCATATCAGGTTTTTACTTCAGCCATTATGGGTACTTCTTTTGAAGCACCATCTTTCTGCATAGGAGCGTCAGAAGAAGATTGTCGGACCTAGTGTCCTGCAAGTGCCAGTGTCAGTGCTGGGCTGTGTCATCACAGCCCAGACCCGTCATTAACACCTGGGATTGGAAAAACTGAGCTTACCGGGTCATCCGATCAATCCTACGGGTCCGAAGTGTGCCCCAAGGCTTCTAGGCCCTAGCAGGACCCAGCTGTAGCTAACTGAGCATGCTCAGTTACTTACATAACATTGTCATACATGTGCATTGCAGTGTGTATGGACTTGAACAAGTGATCGGACAAATGCATGTTCAAGCCCAAGTGTGGAAAGAAATAAAAAAATTTTTAAAAAGTAAAAATAATTTTATAATAATAAATAAATAAAATAAAGTCCCCTTATCAACACAGTTACATATAAAAACCAAATAAAGTATATAAAATGCACAAAATGTATATATTTGGTATCACCGTGCCCATATTAATTAGTACAATAAATCTATGGCAATATTAAATTGACTTTTTTTGGAATTACAGAGGTAGTCTAGCCATTTTTGGGTCCTAAAACCCCAATTGTTTGTTTATTTATATTGTATTGTACATGCACAGTACTAAATTGTTTTCCGAGTGTGCTTACTCAATAAAGGCAGATGCACTGGTACATTTTTAATATTGCAAGTTCACTTTAAGACAATGATATTGGTAGATATTTAGAAATTGTAAAAAAAATTATGTGTTATTAATATTACTACAAATAAAGGTAGAAGGAAACAAGAAGTTCTGAGCTCAATAAGCATATAAGGCAACATCTGCCTTACCACGGTTCCTGCCTGCATTACTGTTGTCAGTGAATCTATTTATTACTCTGTTGTTGCTCTTGAGTATTTGTTACATTTTATTAGCCTTTGTTGTACAGTAGTCTATCTTAATTCTAGCCCAGATAGAGTTCAGATTTGATATTACAGCTGCTAAATCATTTTTGAAATCAACGGTTTCACACAAATTGCCCATTATCTGTATTTAACGGCTCTCTGCACTCCGCTAAACACTCTCTGATAAACATATACCATGATAATTCTCTGAAACAAAAATTAGATAGGCCTTTAGAGTGGTTATTAGATGTCCTGGTTATAGCTGGGAATAGCTGTTACATTTTTAGACAGTAAATACTGGACAGAATTCACACTGAGTAATGAATACTGTCTGCATAATAAACCCTATTTTTAACTAGTCCATTTAGACAAAATGGCTTATCCCTGTATAAATGCACTCGGTAACAGTGAAAGTGACATTGAGAAGCCTTAAACATCTTTTTAAATGAAAAAAATGTGTGAATTTTCATCAAGAATTGAAGGTTTATCTGAGATAATAGTAATGAATCTCTACATCTACCTAAACTTGCTGTCTTCTTGTCTGAAGAACAACAAGAATGTGTCATTGAAGGTGTCATATGACAGGAGGTGTCACAATTTGATTGCTCTTGGGTTTTAATATGTATTTTGGAGCTAAAAATCATTGCAGATACCATATATATTCAACAATAATAAGGAACATCTAGAGGGAGCAAACCATTTTTATAGAACTGTATACATATATATACTTCAACAAAGTAACAAGTGTCAATAATCCTGTATTCTACCAAAGCTAACAAAACGGTCTAATGGTGTGAATGTAGGTTAGACAGTTAAGTGAAGTGACATATAACAAATGCATACTGTATATGGATATGACAAATATCTTGAAGACAGGTGTGTGTGTAATGTCATGTCCACCTTCATTAAAAGTTGATTCTAAAGCTGAATGTTGATTTGTATACAACACTCATATATGTTAAGTT
This sequence comes from Engystomops pustulosus, assembly GCA_019512145.1. Taxonomy (NCBI): domain Eukaryota; kingdom Metazoa; phylum Chordata; class Amphibia; order Anura; family Leptodactylidae; genus Engystomops; species Engystomops pustulosus. Next base: position 57,006,001 of record CM033642.1, read on the forward strand.
ACCATTTAGCTACAAAAGACACTTAGTAAAAATTTTTACATGTCCCCTTTAAAATGAATGCATAGAATGATAAAGATAAGATTTTGTAAATAAGAATAGTGGTCATTCATAAGAAATGTATTTCAATAAATTACCAACAGTCTTCTTCTGTTTCGCCTAAATAAGTATATCACTCTCTATGCAAAACAACACATCGCAGAATGTGATTGAAAATTTATCACTGTGGCAGGATAGCAGGATATTCCACATATTACTGTCCAAGTAGGTAATACAATTATGTAGATCCTCTATACTTCCACCCCAGATACATAAATATCATCAATCCAAGGTTTCTGTAAGATAATATCATGCATAAATTTATGGTCATCATCATAAACCACTATGCACTTCAAAAAAAGTGTGTATACATTTGCATGAAGGTAAACATCTATGGCAAAAGTGGAATTCTGTTTGCAAAAGTCTGATTAGAAACAAAAAAAAATGAAAGCGGATAGAAGTTAATACTGGAGGAAGCTTTCAGATGTGAGGACATCAGAATATTTGGAAAGCCAAGGTATTACACTAAAAGTGAGTGAAAAAGTCAGATATCACTGCCATAATCTGCATATTCTTCTGTCTTTTATTTTCACTCTACTATACGTATACAGCTCAGTAAATTGGAATTTGATCATAGATTACTAATGATCAAATCACAGGCGATTGATTTTGGACCAGTAATAAACAAAACATTCCTACACTAAAGCCAAATTTACACAGCACAAATTCCCCACAGCTAATCAGATTATTAAGAAATCTCTGTGGCAGAGATCCCAAGGTGAAATTCAGATTTCTGACATTTATTGAAATTGATCTACCCACAGATTAGCGCAACTGTACATAAATAAAGTTAAATTACAACTTTGGCTATCTGCACACAAACAGGCTGCAAACAATGAACCCATAGGTTTAATGGAATAGGAGGATCACTCTCCCATGAATGAAAGTAGAATAGTCTGCGTGCTCCCCAAACATAAGCAGAAATAGAAACTGCTTTATAATTTGTGGCTTGGACAAGCTACCATATGTATGAGCCCCAATAAATACATGGGGATGTATATTGACTAATCACAGAGACTCTTTAAAGGGAACCTACCGCCACAAATCTACCTATAAAGGTAGATCGGTGGTAGGTGGATCAATGGAACGTGAGGATAGCCTTTTAAGGGCTACCACACGCCCCCGCACTTTTTTAGTAACTTTTATTAGCCTTGTATGCAAATTTTGTTATGCGGCTACTGGGCGTGGAGTAGCTGCATCTGAGGTTAAATGGCGCGGCTACCTCACGCCCCAGTAGCCTCTTTTCCCTCCTCCTCCACCATCTTCGGCGCACAGCTCCTCGTAGTTGCGCGCCCTCGTCGGCGATCCTGCCGTCTTCGCATGCGCAGAACAGCAGGCCCGCGTCTGCGCGGTCACTGCTCCGAAGCCGGGGCTGCACAGGCGCGGGCCTGCTGTACTGCGCATGCGCAGACCGCAGGATCGTCAGACGAGGGTGAGCAGCTCCTCGTAGCTGCGCGCCGAAGACGGTGAGAGTAGGAGGGGAAAAGAGGCTACCGGGGCATGGAGTAGCCGCGCCATTTAACTTCAGATGCAGCTACTCCACGCCCCAGTAGCCGCATAACAAAATTTGCATACAAGGCTAATAAAAGTTACTAAAAAAGTGCTTAGGGACGTGAGGATAGCCCTTTTAAGGGCTAATCCTCACATCCCATTGATCCACCTAGCACCCGATCTACCTTTATAGGTAGATTTGTGGCGGTAGGTTCCCTTTAAAGCCAAAACTAAGTTGGGTGCACACTGCTTCTGGATGTACCATGCAAAAGATATATCAAGAGGCTTTAGCCTCTCGATATATCCAGCTTGGTCCTGAGTGGAGGGGCCAACATAAAGTGTTTTCCAAAATTACCAAAGTATATCAACAGAAATCTCTGTCATTTTAGAAAAAGTGACAATCATAATTCTCGCCATTACCTTGTCCTCTCTTGCATTTGTCTTTCAAGGTAGACTAGTCTTCTTGGGGGACTTGAATGAGTTTGTGATGTTGTAAAGATACAATATTCTAGAATTCACAGACTTGTATATCCTCTCATACCTCTAGGGTAGTAATGGTGAACCTTTTGGGGACAGAGTGCCCAAACTACAACCAAAATCCACTTATTTATTGTGAAGTGCTAACATGGCATTTTAAGCAGTAACTTATTGCTACCTGTTCTTCCACATCTTTCAATTGTACTGGCCCCTTGAGGCCACCAACACTGTTGAAAGAAGTAGGGCAAATCAGACTCTCGCTGTAGCTTCTCTCTCTAGGGCCTCTATGCAGAGAAAGAATTGAGAGTCCAGCAAGAGGACCTTCAAAAACATTGCAGTTCTGTCAACACCTCCTCACTTTTCCTGCAGTTCCAAAGAAGTGTAGCTTAAGTTGCCTGTGACTGCAGGAAGATTTGGTCCTATTTGGTGAACTCTGTCCTGGGGTGATGGTCTTAGTGCCCACAAAAATGGCTCTGAGTGCCACCTCTGGCACCCGTGCCATAGGTTCGCCACCACTGCTCTAGGGGAACCCCTAAGAGAGAAATACCAGACTATAATCATGTATAGAAGATCAAATTTAAGACATAATATTTATATAATACAATTAAAATATGCAGTACACAGGTAGTGCAATACAGACAGAAGGGTCATCTCTGGACACAAGATGGAGAATCATGAGACATGCAGAGGGAAAAGACTGGCCTACTATCCTGGTGGGGCTACTTTATTATTACACATCTATATAGGCTCGTGCCATTAGCATTCTTTGCAATATGATTAAATGCAAGTTCACCCACCCTGAGAATAAAGGTCTTACCCAGATGTTATTGTGGTAGTCCTCCAATGTTCGGGATGACTGCATCCCCCATCACGCGTTTTGGCTCAAAAAGAGCCTTCGTTTCGGGGTAGAAAGAGCCGAAATGCGCGGGAACGGACTAAAGGACCTGTAATGATATCACTCTGGTCACATGACATGAATGTAACACAAGGAAGTGTTGTCAGTCAAAATAAGGGGCATGGTTCACTAGCAGCCCAGGAGAGCGAAAAGTCACAGGCAGAAGACATGAGTCAGAAAAGCTAATTTGCATAAAATTGCTGAAAATTGACTGTATTTAAGCCACAGGGTTTCAGTGGCAGCTAATTTTAGGTGATGTGGGGAATACTTGTAACCCTTTATCAACAGGCATTGTTAGTCAGGGTGGTAAAATTCTGGTGACAGGTCTTCTTGAAGGAAATTAGACCAGGTGCCAGATTAACAACAATAACTTGGAGGTATCTCAAAGTGTTCTCAAAATTTGATCAGTGTTCTTTTTCATTTATCTAATTTACATTTTTACTATGTGCATTAAGATACATACAAGTTATTAAAAAATCTTAAAACCCCTTACTGACATGTGACGTAATAGTACGTCACATGTCGGGTCCCGGTACATGGAGAGGGCTCATGGACCGAGCCCTCTCCATAGCCGGTAAGTCTTTGCTGCATATTGCTTACCGGTAACACCCGCGATCGGTGCCGTCACCGATCGCGGGTGTTTTTCTGCTGATCGCCGCCGGCAAAGGTGCCGACGGCCTCAAAAAGATGAAGGCGCGCGGGCACCGCCATCTTTCTGAGGATCGTCACTCCCCGTAACATCATCGGGGAGCGGCGATCCGTCACCATGGTAGATTCGGATCTCACAAAGAGCGGAAGATACTTCGGATTCAGCCATGCATTACAATGTGCTATCAGTAGTAAAATCCCCATATACTGCCATACTGTAGTATGGCAGTATATGATAGGATCGTACGGACACCCTAGGGTTAAAGTACCCTAGGGAGTCTGAAAAATAGTAAAAAAAATAAAAAATAAAAAATAAAAAAACCTAAAAATTAAAATCAACCCCCTTTCCCTTGAACTGATATAAATATAAATAAACAGTAAAAATCATAAACACATTAGGTATCACCACGTCCGAAAATGCCCAATTTATCAAAATATGATAACGGTTTTTCACCGCGTTTAACCCCGTAACAGAAAATCGCGCCCAAAGTCGAAAATGGCACTTTTTTGCCATTTAAAAAAAAATTAAAAAATTCTATAGAAAGTGATCAAAAGGTCGTACAGTCCTAAAAATGATAACATTGTAAACGTAATCAAAATTCACAAAAAACTGCACACACCACAGTTATTAGCGCCAGAAATGCAAAATCCCCCAAAATTTTGTGACAGGAGTTTTTAATTTTTTAAAATGTATGAAAACATTGTAAAACCTCTACAAATTGATATCCCTGTATTCGTACTGACCCAAAAAAATAATAGAATCCACGAAAACCGAGCCCACAAGAATCGCCACAAATGCATTTTTTTACCAATGCCACTGTGCATTTTGGAATTTTTTTCCTGCTTCCCAGTACACGGCATGGAATATTAAATACCACCATTTTGAAGTGTAAGTTGTTACTCAGAAAATAAGCCATCACACAGCTCTGTACATGGAAAAAATAAAAAAGTTACAGATTTTTGAATGTGGGGAGTGAAAAATTAAAATGCAAAAACAAAAAAGGGCTGCGGCGGGAAGGGGTTGAAATTGAGGAAATTGTGTGTTGTTTTTTTAATTTTGTTCTCTAGTGAATGATGTGATATGCAATCCCGCATACATGTACATGATAGTTACCACAAAAGTTATTGCTGCAAATGACAGCCAAGTTCCTGTTGTTTATTCCCTTAGATACCATGTAAAAGCGACTGCAGCGTTTCAGGGTTCTGAAATAACCCAAAGCTCAGGGACAGCTAAAGGAGCCAACAGAACCTTAAAAGTAAAACTACCATTAAGTTAACAAAAAAAACAATTTAAACATACTCACCTACTTTCAGAACTCGAAAATTGTTCTGATGGGATCAGGTTTCAGGCTTCTGTGCTGGAACACGCAGAGCTGCCTGTGATTGACAGCTCCCTTTCTGATCTTGGGAAAGCTGGGTGTGTCTTTGAACTTGTTTTGTCTGCAGCTGCGGTTTGAGTGATGGACGGCTGAGCCAGTCAGTGCTGGAGGTAGTGTCCATTACTGCGTTATATTCTTCCCAGCCCCTTCATTGGGTGCTGGTTATTCAGTCTAATCTGTGTACCTTGTGCTCTTGCTATCTTTATTTGTTATTCTGTGTTTTTACTTCTGCTTTGCCTACCGACCGTTCATATGCTATACGATTCTGTACCTTTGCCGTCATCTTGGTTTTCACGCGGTTTGCTAGACTCCGCTTGTCTCTCTGTATCTGTGGTTTGTCCCTCAATGTTGTGTCTTGGTGTTATCCCGCATTCTCTGTCTCAGACCTCTGTTAGTTTTCTGTCCTCTAGTGTGAACATTGGTCTCAGTATTCCTGTTACCTGTCCACTACACCATCCAGCAGCTGCTAGACAAAGTAAGTCTTCCCAGTCACCTTGTAAGGTAACTCAGGGAAACTTAATAAGGTTCCTGATAGTCGGTTTTCCCTTGTCAGGGCGGTTTATCTGCTGTTGGCAGGGCTTTAGCTCGTAGGGACATTGCAGGGTGAGTTTTCCACCACTTACCTAGTCTGACAGCTACCGCCAAGCCTGGTTGTGGTTGCGCGGTTGCTTGACAGGTACAGACACCTACACCCCTCTTCATCCCAATCCCGGTGGTGTTCCTCTTTAATCTTAACACGCCAGGATCACCTGGAAAAAAAGAGCTATAATTAGCACGCCGGAGCATGGGAACAAGATGTCCAGCGCTCTGGGCTGCAAATTATTGACATCCCATGCTGTGAGAGGGAGGTATTTATCACACAGGAGGTGTGAATTCAAACCACTGGTCCATAAGGACCTGTCGGTGATTTAGTGTCCCAAATCGCCCTGAAGTTTGCCTTAAAGAACACTAACATTTTGTGTAAAACCAATTGCTCACTCAGAAGAGGTATTACAGTGATACACTATAATCATATGAGCAGCACATAAAGGCAGCTAACTTTATTATAGCTTTTCTAAAACAGCTATAGCATTGCTTGTTGCCAGGATAAAGAAAGCATTTAAAATGCAGATAACTGCACAGATCAGTTCTAATATTGTGGTGCTGCTACTAGTTTTTATTACTTACAATAAACTTGCTCAACCCAATGTTTATGCATAATAGCCTCTCTATTGGCAGACAAAGAAGCTTATGGCAACGGAGCTTAATAAAAAGGTTAAAAAACAACATAATAATATACAACTCAAAGCTTTTCCTTTTTATCTATACTGTATCTGACTACCCTGACATTACCTGGCTATGGTCCCAGGTTACCATTGGGCATCTTACAATAAACCAGGAAGGAAGTGTGTGTACATGATGGGGGCTGGAGGTTAAAAACAGCATTAGGTCAAATGTGAATACATCATAATTTTTGTGCATTTCTTATGGCGTTTACCGTACGGGTTCAGTGAAAATTGTATTTTATTATGCGGGTTTGATACAGACTTGGTGATAGCCAGTATGTAATTTTTGGGAGATTTTCACTTTTTTATGTTGTATTTGATTTTTATATCCAGTACATACAGCACATCCGCACAGATATGCAGCATACATACACACATCCAGTACATACAGCACATCCGCACAGATATGCAGCATACATACACACACATCCAGTACATACAGCACATCCGCACACATATGCAGCATACATACACACACATCCAGTACATACAGCACACACATATACATGCATTTACATATCTAGCAATCATACTTACCCCAGCTGGATGTTGCTCAGTCGGGACGTGGTGGCAGGTGAAGTGGACCATGTAGGAGAGGGCGGTCAGGCCAGACTTGAGGTGCTCGGCCGGGTCAAACGGAAGGCGCACAGGCCGGGCTAGGCCGCAGTCAGACGGAGGGCGCGCAGGCCGGGCTAGGCAGCAGGTAAAGCGGGCGGTCGGGGAACGCAGGGCGGGCCGGTGAGCTCAGGGCGGGCTGGGGAGCGCAGGGCGGGGCACCACAGGTGAGGTGGGTAGGGCAGGGCTGCTAAGTACCTTCAGCAACAGCCGTCCCACTACCTCTCTGCCCACCTCCTATGCAGCCTGCAATCAGCCGCGAACCTGGGCCCCGTAATATAGCGTCACATCGTCGTGGTGGGCCCTTTTGGAGCTCTGGGGCCCTGGCACTTGCCCGGGTCAGCCGGGTGCTGACGCCGGGCCTGGACACGATGTAATAGCGCAGTAACTACATTTCTATATTCAGAAGGTTTATTGGATCAATAACTGCATTTTTATAATCAGACCATGTTGTTGCACAATGGGGCAGGTTTACCTGGTCCTGTCGCGAACCAGCGACGCGTTCTCTGCGGAGGATTCGGGTCCGGCCGGGATTTACTAAGGTAGTTCCTCCGACGTCCACCAGGTGGCGCTGCTGCGGTGGAGTTCGACGGATTGAATCAGAGTTCACCATCCTCCGCTGGGTGCAGGTAAGCGCATGTCAAGCGACACTTTTTTTTTTTTTTTAAATGTGGCGGTTTTTCCGAATCCATCGGGTTTTTTTTACGGCCACGCCCCCCGATTTCCGTCACGTTGTTTATGTTTATTTTATTTTATATTTATGTTATTATTAATATGTTAAGCATTTTCCCTAGCCCAATGAACGCGCCTCTCGAAGTATTTATGTATTTGTATCATTAAACCTGTGTCTAACTGAAGAAGACAGCAGGAGAGCAGCACTCCGTGACGTTCAATATTTATTCATTCACCAGTGGCAGTACAGTGTACTGTACAGAGTGCTGCTCTCCTGCTGTCTTCTTTGGATTAACCTGGTGCCTTGAGTCGGGCCCATAGAGCTTGCACCCATCTGGATCCTAATGCGGTTGTTTCGCTGTGCCGACCCTCACCTCTTTTTGTGTCTAACTGTGTAACAATTGCCGGAACACCATGTACAAAATAATTTCCCCCCAGGGGATCGATGAAGTAAGGCTTGTGATTGGCTCTGTTTCTGGCCGCCAAAAAGCAAAACGGCGGGAGCTGCCATTTACTCGAGCGGGCGAAGTATTCGTCCGAGCAACGAGCAGTTTCGAGTACGCTAATGCTTGAACGAGCATCAAGCTCGGACGAGTATGTTCGCTCATCTCTAATGATGACACATTGTACTTCAAAGTAGTTGAAAAATTTGGATGAAATAGTTTGTGTTTAGCTATGAAAAAAATGGAATTTTCAAAAAATTCTTTATTTCAAAGTTTTACATTTTCTGCTTTTCAAGAAGGTAGTTATAGCACCCAAACAACTTCATAACTAACATTTCCCAAATATCTACTTTATGTTGTCATGACTTTTTTTTGCATCCTCTCTTTTTTTAGGTTGTTAGGATGTTCAGAATATTGGGTGCAATTTTTCTCATTTTTATGAAAATCGGCAAAAAACCTTTATTTAGGGGCATCTGCTAAGCATGAATTGACTTTTAGAGGCCTAAATAACAGTGAAACCCCTAAATTATGGCATTCTAGAAACTACACTCCTCAATGTATGAAAAATAATAATTGTTTTCCCGCTGTTCACCATATCCTAAAAATAATATGTTATTCTATGGGTCACCACAATTCAGTGATACCCAATTATATAGCTTTTTATGGTTGACTTGTTTTACAAAGTACAGAACTAATTTTGTGAGAAATTTGCTTGTTTTTGCATCACCGTGTATTAATGGGCAAAACATTTTTATTTTTTGTTTACAGAGGAGCTGTTTTAGGGCTTGTTTTTTGCGAGACAAGCTGTACTTTTTTTTATATCATGTTTGGGTAAATGTTACTTTTTGATCACTTTATATCCTGTTTTTATTAGGTCAAATGTGAATACATCATAATTGTTGTGCATTTCTTATGGCGTTTACCGTACGGGTTCAGTGAAAATTGTATTTTATTATGCGGGTTTGATACGGACTTGGTGATAGCCAGTATGTAATTTTTTGGGAGATTTTCACTTTTTTATGTTGTATTTGATTTTTATATGGGATGGGGCACCAGGGGACTTCTATTCTTTTTAATCATTTTTTACTTGCACTAATCTTGCACTAATTTTTAATCATTTTTTACCAGCATATAACATAGTCAGCCTATGAATTCTGCACAGGTCAACAGCAGCACTGTTAGATTGTACTAAAATTATGATGTAACATGTATTTACTGCAGGCAGCCCTGGGGTCCTTCATCGTACCTCAGGACTGTAATAGCACTGATTGTCTATAGGGTTAAACAGCCAGAATTGCGACTGCTGGAACCCAGCTTTCACATACTGCCTGGTTACCGTATTGATCACCCAGGCTGGTATGCTTGTGTCAGGGTGAGGGAAGGGGTTATTTATATTATTGCAGAAAAAGGTAACTGTTAAATTGGTACTAACATAGGTTACATCTGACTTTTTGATTGATTTCTATTACATTGGAGGTAGGAAGCAATATTATTTAAATTTTGAAATTGTTCATGTTTTTTTATAACCTTCAGCTATAATAATATAATATCTGCTTGACCGCTTGACCAAAGCCACTATGGATGCATCAGTAGCAATTTTATGGGGTGGGTTTTATTGTTTTATTTTTTAACACAAAAGATAGGTTCATACAAAGTTGAACTGTATATTTTATTATACAATATATTGCAGTACTTCTGTACTGCAGTGTATTGTATCTCTCAGTGGCTTACTGACAATCCTGGACTGGGCCTAACTGTATTAAACTGTACATCGCAGACACGAGGGCCTTCACCTGGCCTCTGGCTGCCATTGCATCATCCTGGAACTCCACAATCAAGTTGAGGGGGGTCAGAGGGGCAGAGGGAACTTAATGCTTGATTGTGGCAAATAAGGGGTTAAACTGCCCAGCAAGGAGAGAGTTCCCTGCCGGGAAAATGCAGCGGGAACCAGGCTGTATGTAACAGCCAGTGTACTGCTGCAGATAGCACAAGGACAAGAAAGATCGCCCCAATGTGGGAAGTAGGAAGATCTATCTTGTCCTGCGTCCAGAAGGTGTTAATTTAACATGCTGTCATATAAAAATAAGTATTCTAAATTAAATACACAAACAAGAATCAAATAATCAAGCTAATTGTGGTGGCAACTCGGTGATCACATCTGTACATTGCAAAAATCAATGTTCTTATTCCAATCAGTAGGTCTTTATCACCTTATCACCTTAACATACCAAAAAGAAAATACCAATTAACACATTTATCCCAAACTAATAATAAGAGAAACATACATTTCAACCCTTAAAAATTATGTATAGAATAAAGAGAAAGTAGAGAAAGAAAGAGATGGTACTGGTAAACAGGTACTGGAACAAAGAGTAATCTTCAGAAATGGTATCAAGAATAAACTCTCATTCAAGCATTTGGGGTTAGCTGTATACAAGCACTGCTGTTTTGGATCTGAGTCCATGTTTCAGAAAAAGCACCAAGCTACTTGATTAACTGCTGAAGCAGGATCACATGTCCAGATGCCATTACATGGGACAACTAGTGAGAGGTTCTGCTCATAATAGGATCAGTCATCAATGGAGGGACTTCTCAAAAAACAGCAATTGCACTTTTCAGGGCACTTAGGTATGTAGATGAGGTTGCTGTTAATAGGGACAAGTGCAAATCTGACATCAGAAATACTTGTAATGACTAGACAAGAATATGCTAATATTATTGCATCATCCAGCAAGATCTTGAAGGTCCTGTCTCTGTAAAGTATTCAGTTCCAGAAAAATCAATAATTATCTTCAATCATACCTTCATTGTAAAGTTGCTCCTGTCAGTAAATAGTGCACAGTAATAAATGGGTCATAAAAGTGCTCTTCTCAGTGAAAAGGGCACAGTAATATGTGGATCATAAAAGTGTTCTTTTCTGAGAATAGCAGACAGTAATATGTGGATCATAAAAATGCTCTTCTCAGTGAGTAGCACACAGTAATACAGGGATCATAAAGGGTAAGAAAAATTCAAAGCTGTAACAAAGCCAAACACCAAACAACGCTGCAGGAAAATGGAACTATACATATGAAAGTATCAGATGATATACAGTACAGATCATAAGTTTTGACACACCTCCTAATTTAAAGAGTTTTTGTATTTTCATGACTGTAAAAATAGTAGATCCCCACTGAAGGCATCAAAACTATGAATTAACACATGTGGAATTATATACTTAACAAAAAATTAGTAAAACAACTGAAAAAATGTCTTATATTCTATGTTCTTCAAAGTAGGCACATTTGGCTTTGATTACTGCTTTGCACACTCTTGGCATTTTCTTGATGAGCTTTAAGAGGCAGTCACTTGAAATGGTCTTCCAACAGTCTTGAAGCAGTTCCCAGAGATGATGAGAAAAATAAATAATGGTGGGTGTGGACGGAAGCTGATGTGAGCAGATGTCTGAGACCAGAGCTTTGCACCTACGGAGCTACTTAAGCTAAAATTAGCCAGATCTGACTCACCCCAACCACCGTCAACCAGGAGGTCCAAGAGCCAGGAGAGATCTCTGCATATGCAGCCAGCAGCGTATTTCTTTAAAAAGCGGAATACGGAGATGCTGGCAGGAAGCCACAAGATAAAAATAAATAAAAATGTTGAGTCCCCACTCCGCTCTCCCCTGCTGCAGCGCAGCCTGCGCTCCCTGATGGCAGGGAACAACTAGCAGCAGACACCAGATGCACCCCAGCTCCTGGCGCTGCCCCTATACCGACAGAGAGCCTGTGGGCAAGTAAGTGAACAGCCAGCAGACACTGGGCCGCCGGGGCAGTCGGGGATCGTCACCCCACTAGAACCCACACAGCCCACTCAATGTGAAATTATTCAGGATGCATCCCCTCCACAGCAGATGTTCCCAGCTGCATCATTAACCCCACCAACATCGGGTTGTCAGATTCTTATGGAGGAAATGGGAGATCAGTCACCAGCCCCTGACTGAGGGCTATTGCTCCATCACCCCTCCCTACCTCCTTCCCCTGCCCCACAGCCGGCAGTGTATCCCCGCACCACCCAGGGTGAATGGAAAGCAGACAACTCTTATGCTGCAGTACTACAGAAGGGTCCTGCCCCCAGAGCCAGAGGCCCTCCACACTCTCCAACCAGAGCAGATGTCATACAGCGATCTCAAAGCTCTCTGTCCGCCCCTCCAGCCTCCCCACATCTTTACTCCCTGGCTCCATCACAGATATCTACACCGCTACATGATCTGTTGTGGATTTATATTCAACAAATGCCCACTGTGTATCCACCGGACTTCTGCCCAACCCCATTTATAAGGCAAGAAACCTGACAGGGCACACCTGTGATGTGAAAACCTTTTCTGGTGACTACCTCCTGAAGCTCATCAAGAAAATGCCAAGAGTGTGCAAAGCAGCAATAAAAAAAAAGGTGGCTACTTTGATGAATCTAGAATATAAGACATATTTTCAGTTGCTTCACACTTTTTTGTTAAGTATATAATTACACTAGTGTTAATTCATAGTTTTGATGCCTTCAATGTGAATCTACAATTTGTATAGTCATGAAAATACAGAAAACTCTTTGAATGAGAAGGTGTGTCCAAACTTTTGGTCTGTACTGTAGATATCTTTGGAGTTTGGTGTGAAAGGATTAGGTTGTAATAGGTTGATGGCGAGGGGGAGGAAGACCAGGGTTGCCACACTTTGGAGGGGATATACGATTTAAAAAGGTCATATGCCAAAACCATCTTGTAAGAACCATCTGGTTGATTTCAGATATGAGATACTCACATGACAGAACCAAACGAGATTTCCAGTTGCTGGTTAGTAGGATCTTAGCAATGGAATTTTAGCAGCCAGTATTTTATTTATGTGATTTCTTAAAGGTATTTCTAATAAGAGTTTTGCCGGTTTTGGAGTTATTGGAAATGGGCAAAGGAATATACCACTGAAAATTTTAGAAACTATATGCCAATAGTTACTCAAGGATAGGACCATAGGATATGATAAAATGCGATGTACCATGATACATATGGCTGAGACGGTCTGGGGTGTATTTCCGATTAAGAATGGCTTTTGTGGCAGCCTCTACGTGGGCGCAACATTTAAGTGATTTGTGGAAAAGTGAAAATGTTTGTACCCATTCCTGATGGGAAATGTTGACATACAGTTTCTCCCATAATTTCAGATGTTGTGAGTAATGTTTCACCTTCTATGGTGAAAGAAATAGTTTTTTTCTATACCACTGGTATCACCATTTACCATTAAAGTTACACATATTCTATTCCCACAATGCAAAAGGCAGTTAAAACATCTATTCTTAAACAGGATCCATAGAAACAAATGTCTACCAATAAATATGAGACTATCTATAAGGAGCCAAAAAATAATTGTTGTACAAAAAAAAATGGCAGTCAAAAGACTAACACACATAAAAAGATGATCTGTCTACTACTAGACATGTTGAAAACAATTCTTTTTTGAAAAATGTGAGCCTCTATCAAGGGCAAACACTTGACAAAATATTATTTTAAAACACTGACAGGCAAGAAAAGTATAAATCTGAAATACATACTTCAAAATAGACTTCTACAAAAAATGATGTCTGAATCCAGCTATTAATAAAGAGGGAAACGAAGGAAATACTAAGAGGGAAAACAGAAAATATTTGGAGTTTACAATCATGCATACTAAAGGAGCAAATAGAAAATTTCCAATTTCCAATAAGGTTATACTGACATGAGGCAAAAAGTACAGTCTACAGTCTACTATAGACTAATATACTACGGTAGTGTCTTTTACCATGTGTGACAAGCAGTAGGATATTGATAGACTGTCACATGAATGGTTTGGCTTTGGTCCAACCACTAGGGCTTATCCAAATCAAAGTGGACTTTGCTATGAGGAAGACACAAGGTCTCTAGGTGTAGTGCTAGTTAAAGTGACAGCTGGCCCAGGTGAAGTACCTACAATTAAGCAGAGAAAAGTCAGAAGTAGTCCAGTTTCTTGTGAGGAAAATCTGGGATACAAGCTGTAGGTCAGGGCACGCAGCTGACAGAATCCTAAATAGAGGTTGATGGATAGTGCATTCAAATGTGGATCACTTACTGGCAGTTTGGTAATGTGTACATAATCATAATTTTGCTCTTGCTCTATTTCTTGACTTTATAGTGATACCTGTGTTGCATACAAAAAGCGAAGAGTAAAAGAGCAACCTTAACCAAAACATTTTATCTCAATTCCTGTGCTGTGTCACTCTCTTAGACATTCAACATGTTAACATCAATCCGCTGCCTGTGTCCCAGAAGAGTCCAGAGCCCAGTTGTATATCTGTATATCTGTACAAAGCCTGATTCTGGTGCTGCATTTTTGAACAAAACACAGTTTTAGTGATGTGTTTCTATAAGAAACCTAGTTCTGGTCCAATATTTATTTGCTTACCGAGCATACGAGTATAAGTATAAGCCGAGGCCCCTAATTTTACCATCAAAAACTGGGAAAACCTATTTACTCGAGTATAAGCCGAGGTTTGGAAATGCATTGGTCACAGCCTCCCAGTATATAGCCAGCAAATATCCTGTAGTATATAGCCAGCCAGCCCCCTTAAGTATACAGCCAGCCCGCTTAAGTATGCAGCCAGACAGACAGCCCCCTTAAGTCTCCAGCCAGCCCCCTTAAGTATAAAGCCAGCAAATCCCCTGTGCATAAAATAATAAATTTACACACTCACCTTCCGGCATCCACGAGGCTCGTCGCGGCTCCCTGATGCTCTTTGCGGTTCTTTCTGCTGTAACAGCCAGCAGTGCCGCGTCCATGTGATCTGCCGGCCGGCGCATATTATAACGTCACCAGTGGCCACATCGGTATGTGCCGGTCGGCAGATCGTATGGCCACGGCTCTGCTGGCTATTAGCGTGGGGAGAAGACAGGAGATGACCCCCCACAAGCATCGGGGATGCTGTAAGGTGAGTATGTAAGTTTTTTTTTAAATTGACTCGTGTATAAGCCGAGGTGAGATTTTTGAGCACATTTTTTGTGCTGAAAAACTCAACTTATACACAAGTATATATGGTATTCTGGTTCTTGTGCTCTATTTCTTTACAGATTCTGGTTTTATAAAAACTTATTGTAAAAGCATTGTTCTAGTGCTGTGTAGAACCTGCTTCTGGTGCTATATTTAAACACAGAGTTTGGTTCTGTTTCTAGTTTGGTTCTGTTGCTGTATTTAATTGTTGAGATTGGTTTTGTGGTTATAGATTGAGTTTATAGACTTTTATAGACTGAGTTTGAATTTGGCACTGTTTTTCTTAGCTTGGTTATGGTATGATATTTGTGTTGCTTATGGTACTGTATCTATGTACTGAGCAAGATTCTGGTGCCGCATTTACAAATATTAACAAATATAATTAATTAAGAGGAATGAGCTATATTATAATTTGAGCACCACTGCCAATATTTTAATTAATGGGGATCAGTGTACAAGCTAAAATTAATTTGGGTGAGGAGAAGCTATGAACAGCACTTGCTTCTGGTACTGTATATCTTTACAGAAAACTATTAAAAGAAAAAAATCCACTTGACGGCTTAAACATGTAGGTACCTAAGACTAAGGTCAATTGGCAGATTCCTTCTATGTTGGTCATGCATACTACTACAAATAAATATGAACTTTTAACTACAGTGTCAGGATCACATCATCCGTTACATATCTGTACAAATATATGCCGATCTTAATATTTGTGCTTTATTTCTGTATGGAGCCCAGTTTAGATGTATTTCTGTTCAGAGCCTGGTTATGATGCTCTATTTTTGTATGGAACCTGGTTCTAGTGTTGTTGTATTGTTATAATACATTCTGCAGCACTTTAAAATGGGGAAAGCACAAATAAGTCAAGTTGTGAGAGCAATTGGTCAATAAAAATGGAGTCGAAAAGAGCCTTAAATCCATCAACGTGTTCTTACATTAACAATTGCTGCAAAAGCATGTTGCATATTGTTAATGTCCATCTGGCACTAAAACACATTTTTATATATTCAAAAACATTTGTTGAATGATTATAGATATTTTCAAAAGGCTGTTCAACGCATCAAAAACAAACAAGAGATGCACATATTTTCAAATGCATTGTAAATAGGATCTATTCTAATTTGCAAAGACTGTAAACAGAGTAATATATATGCCAAATGTTACAGAACAATGCTGTTGATCCTGCCCTGAAAACTGTACAGGTTACAGATGCATCCATTCTGTATCTATTATATCCACACATTCCAGACTGATTTTCAGATTTTCAAAAGTTACTTATTGTCTTTGCAAAGAACTTGATGCAGAAACCTGTCAGAGAAATTCACGCAATAAACCACTACCAGTATGTTGGTCACACAGATTACCGTATATACTCGAGTGTAAGCCGACCCTAGTATAAGTGAAGAACCCTAATTTTAACACAAAAAACTGGAAAAACCTATTGACTCAAGTATAAGCCGAGGGTGGGAAATGCATTGGTCACAGCCCCCCTAGTATATGGCTTGCCAGCCCCCTGGAGTATATAGCCAGACATCCCCTGGAGTATATAGCCAGACATCCCCTGTAGTATATAGCCAGCCCCCTCAAGTATATAGCCTGCCAGCCTGCCCCCTCGAGTATATAGCCTGCCTGCCCCCTCGAGTTTATAACCTTCCTGCACCCCTGAGTACATAGCCTGCAAGCCCCTGTCTGTAGTAAAAGAAAAGTGAACTCACCTTCCAACGCTTCCGGCCATCCATCACGGCTCCATCGTGGCTCCGAGATTGGGTCCTGTTCCGTCGCAGGTGCCATGACGTCAGCCGCAAGCTGACATCAAAGTGTGTACTGATGCCGGCACACACAAAAGAGTGTCAGCTTGTGGCTGAAGTCACAAAGACTGCGATGGACTGGGATCCGATGTTGGAGCCGTGATGGAGCTGCAATGGATGCCGGGGAACGTGGGAAGGTGAGTTCACTTTTTGTTTTTTTCCTTGACCCTAGTATAAGCTGGATTAGAATTTTTCAGCACATTTTTTGTGCATGGAACGTACTCTGGACCACCGAGGAAGGAGGTACTAGCAGACACCTGGGACCGGAGTTTAAGTGGCACCTTGTCTTCACCAGAGCCTGCCTCAAAGTGGGATGGTTTTGCTGCAGCAGGGTAACCAGACCTTGTCACCAGGAGAGAAGTCAGGCGGAGGCCTGCGTCTCTTGTCGGCCTGGAGCTTCTGCCTGTACCAACAGAAGGCGAGTCTGCTCCCAGATGGACTTCAGATCGCGAACCAACTACTCAACAGCAGGGACATACGAAGACACAGGCAGAGGAAGAGGAGGGTATGGATGCTGTCCATAAACAATGAAGAAGGGAGCGGAGCCAGATGATTTGGAATCCAGGGAATTATAAAAGAAAACTTCCCCCACAGCAACAGAGTGGACCAGTCGAATTGACTGGCAGAAACAAAATGACAGAGGTATCATCCCAGAGTTTGGTTTACCATCACCACTTGTCCATTAGACTGAGGGTGGTAAGCTGAGGAGATGTCCAACTTTACCTGCAGTTTGCTGCAGAGAGAACGCCAGAAGCGGGAAACAAACTGAACTCCCCAATCAGAGACGAGAAGACCATGCAGCCGGAAGATATGAAAGAAGAGGCTAGCAAGATGTGGAGCAGATGGCAGACCTGGAAGAGGGATAAAATGAGACATCTTCAAAAACCATATAAACCTATTTTGTCCACCCAAAAGAGAGGACGAGCACAGGACATCAAACACATACTTCTAATGTAGTAAAATGGTACTTTATTGATAACAACATACAAGAAACGAACATACAATTATTACTGATTAAAAATGTGCAGCCACAGATGGTGGTACGCAGACAAGGGAGTAGCACCACTTGGACACAGAGGGAAAAACCATGCGTGATATGTTATCTAGGGCTTTGGTTTATTTGAGACAAAGTGCCAACATAAGTGTATTGTAGTGTTAGTACATGTATATAATCATATTGCACTTGCCCCGAATATAATAATAATATAAGTGAACAGATTATCTTACCCACGAATTAGCTTTGCAGGTTCCCAAGTCCAGGGTGACTCCAGCCCAAAAACCAGTAGGTCACCACTCAGATGACGGTATTGCCCGAGGAAGATGGAAGCTCCCTGACAAAGTCCATAGCCATGTTTGACCACGAGCGACTGGGTATAGGTCTGAAGTGTTTAATCAGGTTAAAGTGGGAGAAGAATAGTGACAAGCGGGCTTGATGGGGATTAAGACGTTGAGCTGTCTGGAGGTACAAGAGGTTCTTATGATCTGTGTAAACGCAGACTGGATGGAGAGCTCCTTCCAAATGATATTGCCATTCTTCCAGGGCAAGTTTAATGGCTAAAAGTTCTCTTTCCCCTATAGAGTAATCTGCGGGAGAAAAGGTTTTAGAGAAGAAGTTGCATGTGAGCGTTCAGCCCTTAGGCCCTTTGTGGGTGAGCACTGCCCCTGCACCTACAGAAGATGCATTCACCTCCAGAATAAAAGGCTTCTACGTTTCAGGAGAACAGGAGCTGTGGCAAAGATGGACTTTATCTTTGTGAAGGATTCTTCAGCCTCCAAAGGCCAGAGGCGTGGATTAGCGCCCTTCTTGGTGAGCACCACCATGGGAGACACCAGAGTAGAAAAATGTGGGATAAACTGCTGGTAGTAGTTTGCAAAGCCCAGGAACCTCTGGTTGGCTCGTAGACCTTCTGAACGCGGCCACTGCAGAACTGCCAACAGTTTGCTGGATCCATCTGGAGACCTTTGTTGGAGATTATGTAACTGAGGAAAGGTAGGCATCATTGGTGGAACAGAAACTTCTCGGACTTGGCGTAGAGACGATTATCCTGTAAACGGCCAAGATCTTGCCGCATGTGAGACTGATGGGACTCAAGGTCCAGGGAGAATACCAAAATGTGGTCCAAGTAGACCACGACACACGTATACAGCAAATCTCGAAAGATGTCATTGATGAATTCCTGGAAGACAGCTAAAGCATTACAAAGACCAAATGGCATCACAAGATATTGGAAATGTCCATCTTGGGTGTTAAATGCTGTCTTCCATTCATCACCTTCACGGATCCGGATAAGGTTGTAGGCCCCACGCAGGTCCAGCTTGGAGAAAATCATGGAACCGCGCAGGCAGTAGAAGAGCTCCATCATCAACAGCAGAGGATAGAAGAATCCTGCGCCCGCAGGAGAGGAGAACTTCGGTATTAAACCTCTTTGCAGGTTCTCCTTGATATATAAGCATGTCCAAGTATTGACTATTCTTTACAGTGAAACTGTGAATGGCTCATTAAATCAGTTATGGCTGTTATACTATGGCTGTGGTCTAGAGAACGTAGAGCAGGTACACCCGACCTCGGAGAGGAGAGGTACCTGGCAACAAATCAATAGGCTTGAGTCATCGTCTGCAGTGGTCCAGTGGATCCACATCCCGTAAGCCTGACAGCATAGTAGTGCAATATATAACAAGATGACCTAATATATAAGTATATAAAGATTGCTCATACATAACATTTTGTTTTGGTAAACTATGAATTATTCTGTACCAGTCAGGGTTCTAATATGTCAATATGTGTTAAGATGAACAGTCTTGGTTTGGATAACATCCTTTATTCTAGGGTTTTTGCCTATGCTGCCTTCAGATAAATCAGATTTCAAGGTTTTTATTATACCTTTATCCTTAGTTAATAATAAACCAATAAAAATTATTTAGCAGGCACAAGGGTTAGAGAGATATACGTTTGCTCTGCAACAACTCTTTTTTTCAACGTTCCATTCTAAAAGCCAGAATGCTCTGTCCATAGTGTTTTGGCTGCTTATGTTACATATCAATTAATCAATATTTGATTTTGAAATGAACCCTTTTACAATCATGTGCTGTGATGTATGCTTTGGAGGAGGTAACAGTTTATCTCAGAGAATCATGGAAAAAAACTATGACATGCACTGAGCAAAAATATGGATGCTGGCTGCCTTATGGTAAATATTCTGATCCAATCTGAACTCTGTATACCATTATGGAACTGAACAAACTGGTTGTGGATCTGGCTGTTTCCCCTCTTATTTGTCTGCTTAATACATATGTATAGTTGTTTGTCACTCTGCAACAACTGTTTTTTTCAACGTTCCATTCTAAAAGCCATAAGAATGCTCTGTCCATAGTATTTTGGCTGCTATTTTACAATCAATTCACATATTTGATTTTGAACGAACCTTTACAATCATGTGGCGTATGTATGCTTTGGAGGAGGTAACAGTTTATCTCAGAAAAATCATGGAAAAAAACTGACATGCACTGAGGAAAAAAATATGGATGCTGGCCTTATGGTAAACATTCTGATCCAATCTGAACTCTGTATACCATTATGGAACTGAACAAACTGGTTGTGGATCTGGCTGTTGCCCCTCTTATTTGTCTGCTTAATACATATGTATAGTTGTTTGTCACTGTTTGGATAGTAAAGGTACAGTTTTAAATGGGGAATATCAATGGAAGAACTCGCATAGCGTCACTGAGATTAGCTCAAATTCCTTACTATTACTTCCAATTATGCAAAAATCACAAAAATTTCAATATGTATATGATATAACAGAGGAATGTAGGAATGCAATGAAGAATTGTACCACCATTACCTGCCTAAGTACAATATTTTGTGAAGTACTAACAATGTGTTTACATAATGGAAGTTATGAGGTAGTATATCTTACAATTATACACCTTGATAATAATATTATCTGGTATTAACTCATATAAAAAATGTGGTCTTTCAATGTTTAAGAGGTTTTGAACAGAGATAAATCAAGACCTTGTTTATATTAACAGTCCACATTTCAATATAATTTTATCATGGTACATAATAAGGGGTTGTTAAAATTATGAAAACCTTGCAGAGTCGGGGCGAACCAGGTCAGAGTGCCGGATCCCACCCCATGCTTGCTGTAATGCAGCATGGCAGCTTTTAGCTTAGCAAAGACCTATGGCCAGAGATGACTCGGCCATTAGTTGCCATGGTGTATCACTATAACTGCTGTGAGGTATCACTGTGACTATTAACTACTGGGGGCTCACTGTGGGACAATGGCTACTAGGGTCATCATTGTAACTACAAGGTGCTTGCACTGTGACTACTGGCTACTGGAGGCAGGCACTGGGGCTACTCAGGACAAGCACTGTTACTACTGGCTACTGGGGGAGGCATTGGGACTATTCTCTATTGTAATTACTGGCTACTGGGGGGCAGGAACTGTGACTAATGGCTGCCAGTGTGACTATTGGCTAATGTGGGGCTGGTGCTCTAACAACTGGATGGATGGTTGTGACTAATGTCTCCTGTGTGGGGGCAATGTGACTTTTGACTTCTGTTTGGAGGCAATGTGAACTATTTGCAGGAAATGTGACCAGATGAACTACTATGGGTTAACTTTATTAGCTACTGTGAGAGGGCACCATTACTATTTTGGTGACTGTGGGGGAATTGTAACTATTGGCTACTGTGTGGGGGCACCGTTACTATATTGACTACTGTGTGAGGGCACTGTGACTATATTGGCTATTATGTGGGGGCACCGTTACTTCATTGGCAACTGTAGGGAAAATGTTACTATATTGGCTGCTGCGGGGTCATAAAAGTGATTTCTAGGGGAACAATAGAACAGTATTAAGTTTGTCATAAGAAGATATTGGTGATGATGGTGAAGTGAGGAACCTAACATTTTTGTGTTGTTAAGGGTGCGGAGATGAGTTGTGGCTGAAAGAAGCTAAAATGGCTGAAAGTCTCCTCCGATCAGACATCAACAAATTTACAGAAAGTACTGGCATTACTCATGAGCCCACAATTCTGCACTCAATATTCAATCATTTTTATTGCAGTCTAATCTGTGTATCCAGTGCTCTTGCCATTGTGTTTCTTGCTATACTGTGTATTGACTTCTGGTTTGCCTACTGACTATTCTATTTGCTGTACGATTCTGTACCTTTGCCGCCATCTTGGTTTTGACCCGGTTTGTTTGACTCCGCTTGTCTGTCTGTATCTGTTGTTTGTCCCTCAGTATCGTTTATCTCCTTGCGTCACCCCACCTTCCTGTCTGTCTTGTGTCAGTTTCTGTTACCAGTATGAACACTGACCTATATCTGTATTCCGGTTACCTGTCCACTCCACCATCCAGCAGCTGCCAGACGAAGTAGGTTTTCCTGTCATCTTGTAGGGTCACTCAGGGACCGTCAATTAGGTTCCTGATAGTGGGTTCGCCCTTACCAATGCGGTTCATCTGCTTTAGGCAGGGCCTTAGCCCGCAGGGACGTCGCAGGGTGAGTTTGCCACCACTTACCTAGTCTGACAGCTAGTGCCAAGCCTGGTTGTGGTTGCGCGGTTGCTGGACAGGTACTGACAAGTGCTTTATATCTTCTCTAATCTCAGTTTTTTTGCAGTTTTTTATACTTCACTTGGGTTTGGTCCTGTAAATATGTGTTTGCAGTTTTTTATACTTCACTTGGGTTTGGTCCTGTAAATATGTGTTGTATTTTCTGTAAGTAAATGGTTCTATATTTATGTATAGACCTTGGTTATGAGGCTATAGTTATGTAAAAACCTTAATCCCGGCCGGACCCGAATCCAGAGCAGAGAACGCGCCGCTGGATCGCGAATGGGCCGGGTAAGTAAATCTGCCCCATTGTATTTCTTTAAACATATCAAAGAGACAGGTAATGCAAGTAAAATTATTAACTTTATGCATACATATGTGCACATTCTCCTTCCTCTATTATGTCATTATATATTGCAATTATTAGGATTTTACATAACTGGAAGTCACCAATATGTATTTTTATATTATTCATAGGGTGATACGCCACTGTTTCACAACCCTATAGATCAAGAGGCTCCGGCCTCTTGATGTATCCGATGGGGTCCTGCGCAGCATTTATTTCTAAGTATATGTATTATTGTATAATGGTCCAGGCATCCTTTATAAGGGAACATAGTAAAATATTTTAATAAACAAAGATGTTGCTGCTTGAACCAGCCATCAGCCGCCATCTTATATACAAAGTCCAAAGTCAATGGGACTGCAGAAAAGCCTGGAACTTGGTATCTGGTGTTTGCTGGATAACAGATTGAAGAGTACCCAGGATAGGTTAGTAAAGAAGGAGTTGAAATTTCGTGCAGTTAGCGAGTGTTATACGACTGCCTAAAGAGATGGCTGGAAGATCTGAGAGCACAGGTTGGGTGGTAGACTGAGTTGAAAGAGGAGAAGCAGGGAAGGGCAGCATCATGCAGAACTTTGTGGATAAGGGTGGTAATTTTAACTGTATTCGGAAGGAGACGGATAACCAGTGCCGTGACTGGCACATACTGGAGGCATCCATGTAGTGTTTGGTCTGAAAGACAAGCCTGGATGCTGCATTAAGAATATATTGGAGAGGAGAGAGTTTAGTGAGTGTAGACCAATTAGTAGGACGTTACGAAGTCTAGGCGACATGAAGTTATCATTTTAGAGATTTATGTAAGAAATGGGTGCATTCTAGAAATGTTTCTGAGACGCATGCAGGAAGAGAGCATTATTAGGGGATTATTGTGATTCCATAGACAGAGATCCCATGGTCAGGATAGACTCGGTTAGTAGAAGGTAGAAAGAGAAGAAGTTCAGTCAAGATTAAATTTCAAGAACAGAAAGGATATGATGTTAGAGACAGCAGAAAGACAAGCACTGTTTTCTGAAGACAGGGTGATGGTACGTGCAGAAGTTAAGTTAATAACAAATTGCTTTGAAGAACAGTTGTAGGATTTTACTATATTTATTATCACTGACATATATGTAAACCCAAAATTTAGGGAGATTAAACCATGAAGATTTAAGTGTTATGCACATATTGGTAATAATGGATCATCAAGCAGCCAGCAGCTAATGATCAGCTAATTAGAGAGAAGTCTACAGGGATAAAACAAAGACATGATGGGTACTTTGTATAATTTTCCTTTGACAGGAGAAAAAAATGCTTGGCTCCCAAATGAGCTGCTGTTGAATGCTAGTCCAGAATCCTAAATGAAAATTATTCATCCAAGTAAAGTATGTTCATTCTAAAACCAAAACAGAACAAACCATGATCACGCAGCCATATTTCATCCAACCCCTTTGTGTTATAATTATTATCCACATAACCAGATTCTAAGGTCTGCCGGGAATCATACTGCATTTAGTTTTGCTTTGCACAATACCTGACACATTTATTTACAAATCATGTCTAACACTGCACTCACAGAGGATACTGCATTAGATCTGAGGGAACTCGGAGTGATGCTGTCAGTTATTTGGACAAGTGTTAACATCTTAGAGACGTCATGCTGACATTTGATCAAGCATACTAACTCCTTAAAAGAGTTAGCTTGATCTTTCTAGATTCATTTTGAGGGCACTAGGGCACTTGTTTGTATTCACTATCCAACATTTGGGTAAAGTTTTATCTAAAATATTCCCCAATAAATGTTTAATTAAATAATTGTTTTCCTAAGGAGCCTAATTTCTACTAAGGCATTTGAAACATAATGGGCTCATTTAATAAGGGCCGTGCTCCAGTTTTCTTGCAGACTTTGCATGTTCTTCCCTTCTGAAATACCTGCTTGCACAGGTATTTAAGAAGGGTCCATGCCACATTTGTGTCGAAAGCGACCCTTTTGTGTTGCAGCTGCAATATTCTTCATGCGACACAAATTACTGCACTGAAATGGACATTAAGGTTCCCAGTTAGACCGTGCGCCATATTTATCAGGTAAAGAGCGACAGAAATGTGCTGCACGCCCAATTTTAAAGTTGCACCAAAAGAAAAAGCTGAATGTGGCACCCCATGTACACTACACAGGCAAACTGCACATAGTGCAGAGTTTTTAGTAAATGTGGGCCAATAATGTGAGACTCCTCCACAGTACAGAACATGATGATAAAGGGCATCTACCACCAGGATCAAGGATTGTAAACCAAGCAATCTTACATACTGGTGTGTGCCCATCGGCCACTCTTCTTTAAGCTTCCTATGCCCTTGTTTTTAAGAAAAAAAGGCTTTCATATTTATGCTATTTATGCAAATGAGCCTGAGTGTCTCCTGGCTCCACTTAAGGAGTCTGGAGCCCCTCAGGCTTACTTACATCATTTTAAAGTCTTTTTAAAAAAAAAAAAAAAAAACACAGGGCATAATAAGCTTAAAATACGTTTTTGCATTGGTTTAATTTTTTTTTTATACTTGCAGCCTTTATCAATTAGCCAGTATAAAGGGTGCATGGATGGCCCCCATATCTCAATTAGTCAACATGTAATGTTTTTCATCCCTTTTGGTAACAATAAAGAGTAAATGTGCACTGATTATAGCAAATTAAGGAAAACAGTAACTGTGAAACAATTCATTTTCCTAGGAATTTCTATCGCAGAAAGTTACTGGATATCCAACTGCCAGGATCCCACCAATACTGAAGATCCTTATCACCAACTTTACGTGTATCTCTAACATGGAGCCCTTATCTTAACGCACATAGAAAATCTAAAGGGGGCATAGTGAAAAAGTATTGTTGTAGCTGTTGCATTTACCATATCAACTGTATCAATGGTAACATAAAATATAGTTTTATAAAGTATTCAGAATGTTTACAAAATAATTTTTCAAATCATCATAGTATAGGCTATTGGAATCTGTTACCAGCTAAAAATGACATCCCTGCTGACATTTTAACTTTAAAGGGGTTGTCTGGGATGGAAATTTTTTTGTCAGACCCAGAAGGTGTATACCGCATATACTCGAGTATAAGGCATGTTTTTCAGCACAAAAATGTGCTGAAAAACCCTAACTCGGCTTATATTGAAGTCTATAAAAAAAAAGTGTACTCGCCTTCCGACGCCACCCCGGCAGGTCCTCTTCTATCCATGGATGTTCCTGCTTCGGCTCCTTGTCTCTGCGCGGTGCCGTTGCTCTAGTCAGGACTTCAGCGGCTTGGTGACATTCTAGCGTGTGTGCCGACATTGGTACACACTATGATGTCAGCGAGCAGCTGATGTTACGACTAGAGCGATGGCACCGCACGGAGACACAGAGCCGAAACAGAAACATTGATGGCTAGAAGAGGACCTGCTGAGGGGCATACACTTTTTTTTCTTATAGGTTGGGCATTCCTCGGGGCGGGGCTCTATCGTGGGGGGCAGGGATCTGCCAGGCTGGACAACTGGGGGCCGGGGCTGCAGGCTGCTTACTGGGGGACAGGGGTCTGCAGGCTGTATACTGGGGGACAGGGGTTGCAGGCTGTATACTGGGGGACAGGGGCTGCAGGCTATTTACGGGGGGCAGGGGCTGTATACAGGCAGGGGCTGCAGGCTGTATACTGTGGACAGGGGGCTGCAGGCTGTATACTGTGGACAGGGGGTTGCTGGCTGTATACTGGTGGGCAGGGGCTGGCGGCTGTATACGGGGGGCAGGGGCTGTATACTGGGGGGCAGGGGCTGCAGGCTGTATACTGTGGACAGGGGGTGTAAGCTGTATACTGGAGTATTTACGGTAAATAAGAAAAAAAATTTACTTGCTACTATCATTACCTCTGATCTAACAAGGCTAAGGTATGGACAGAGGTAAGCATAATTAATTATTTTTCGACAATAGAGACAATCCCTCAGCGGCCATTTTCGCTAGGATCGTTGCCTCTGTGAGGTCATTGAAAGGCGATCTGTTTCCATACAGCTGGCAGTCTCTGTTAGACTCCCTGGCCCTATATTGTTCAGGATCTGTAATGGTCTGCCAGGGGGTGGGAATAAATTATGAGCCCACAAAGCCAGGAGCCTCACATCACCTAAGTGCCTCTGGCACATTAGCATAAAGAATATAACTTTATATTTAACCTGGGGGGACCGGCTGTCTCATGCAACTGAGCTCCGGCACTGCTGTCACCCTTGACAGTTGTCACAGTGACAGCAGTGCAGGATGAAATTGTAAGTCCAGGGGCTGGAATTACCTGCCAACCTAGATGTACTTTCAAGTCCTAGATTTCTAAAACACCTTTTATTACTGTTAGGAGTGTCCTTAATGTATAAATATAAAGTTATATTCTTTATGCTAATGTGCCAGAGGCACTTAGCTGATGTGAGGCTCCTGGCTTTGTGGGCTCATAATTTATTCCCACCCCCTGGCAGACCATTACAGATCCTGAACAATATAGGGCCAGGGAGTCTAATAGAGACTGCCAGCTGTATGGAAACAGATCGCCTTTCAATGACCTCACAGAGGCAACGATCCTAGCGAAATGGCCGTGAGGATGATTGTCTCTATTGTCGAAAAATAATTAATTATGCTTACCTCTGTCCATACCTTAGCCTTGTTAGATCAGAGGTAATGATAGTAGAAGTAAATTTTTTTCTTATTACCGTAAATACTCCAGTATACAGCTACACCCCCTGTCCACATATACAGCCTGCAGCCCTGCCCCCCATATACACCCCTGCCCCCCGTATACAGCCGCCAGCCCTCCCCCCAGTATACAGGCCAAGCCCCCTGTACCTAGTATACAGCCTGCAGCCCCCTGTTCCCAGTATACAGCCTGCAGCCGCCCCTGTCCCCAGTATACAGCCAGCAACCCCTCTCCAAGTAGTCCACAGAACACAGCCCTGCACCCCTGTCCACAGTATACAGCCTGCAGCCCTGCCTGTATACAGCCCCTGCCCCCCCGATAGCCTGCAGGCCCCTGTCCCCCATACAGCCTGCAGCCCCTACGTCCCAGATACAGCCTGCAGCCCCCTGTCCCCCAGTATACAGCCTGCAGCCCCCTGTCCCCCAGTATACAGCCTGCAGATCCTGCCCCCCACTATATAGCCCCTCCCCGAGGAATCCCACCTATAAGAAAAGAAAAAAGTGTATGCCCCTCAGCAGGTCCTCTTTCTAGACCATCAATGTTTCTTTTCGGCTCTGTGTCTCCGTGCGGTGCCATCGTTCTAGTCGTAACATCAGCTGCTCGCTGACTCACAGTGTGTGCCAATGTCGGCACACACGCTAGAATGTCACCAAGCCGCTGAAGTCCTGACTAGAGCACGGCACCGCGCAGAGACAAGGAGCCGAAGCAGGAACATCCATGGATAGAAGAGGGACCTGCCGGGGTGGTCGTCGGAAGGCGAGTACACTTTTTTTTTATAGACTTGAATATAACCGAGTATAGGGTTTTTCAGCACATTTTTGTGCTGAAAAACATGCCTTTACTCGAGTATATGCGGTATACACACCTTCTGGTGTATGCGCGCGACGAAATCGGGGGCGTGGCCGAACGAAAACACGACGTATTCGGAAAAACCGCCGCATTTAAAACCGAAAAAGTGTCGCTTGGGGAGCGCTTACCTTCACCTGGTCCGAGTTGGTGCATTCCGCGTGATGAGATGACTTTCAGCGCAGCACGCGCCACCTGGTGGACGGCGGAAGAACTACATTCATAAATCTCCCGGCCGGACCCGAATCCAGAGCAGAGAACGCGCCGCTGGATCGCGACTGGACCGGGTAAGTAATGTCCCCAAAATGTCAGCAGGGTGTCATTTTAGCTGGTAACAGATTCCAATAGCCTATACTATGATGATTTGAAAAATTATTTTGTAAACATTCTGAATACTTTATAAAACTATATTTTATGTTACCATTGATACAGTTGTATGGTAAATGCAACAGCTACAACAATACTTTTCACTATGCCCCCTTTAGATTTTCTATGTGCGTTAAGATAAGGGCTCCATGTAGAGATACACGTAAAGTTGGTGATAAGGATCTTCAGTATTGGTGGGATCCTGGCAGTTGGATATCCAGTAACTTTCTTGCGAAAGAATTCCTAGGAAAATGAATGTTTCACAGTTACTGTTTTCCTTAATTTGCTATAATCAGTGCACATTTACTCTTTATTGTTACCAAAGGGATGAAAAACTTTACATGTTGACTAATTGAGATATGGGGGCCACCATGCACCCTTTATACTCTCTAATTGAAAGGCTGCAAATATAAAAAAAAATATAACCAATGCAAAAACGTATTTTAAGCTTATTATGCCCGTGTTTTTTTTTTGTTTTTTTTAAAAGACTTTAAAATGATGTAGTAAGCTTGGGGATCCAGACTCCTTAAGTGGAGCCAGAGACACTCAGGCTCATTTGCATAAATGCATAAATTGAAAGCCTTTTTTTCTTAAAAACAAGGGCATAGGAAGCTTAAGAAGAGTGGCCGATGGGCACACACCAGTATGTAGAGTGCTTGGTTTACAATCCTTGATCCTGGTGTAATGCCCTTTATCATCATGTTCTGTACTGTGGAGGAGTCTCACGTTTTTGGCCTCTATTAAAACTAAACTCTGCACTAGTGCAGTTTGCCTGTGTAGTGTACATGGGTGCCACATTCAGCATTTTTCTTTTGGTGCAACTTTAAAATTGGGCGTGCAGCACATTCTGTCGCTCTTTACCTGATAAATATGGTGCACGGTCTAACTGGGAACCTGAATGTCCATTTCAGTGCAGTATTTGTGTCGCATGAAGAATATTGCAGCTGCAACACAAAAGGGTCGCATTCGACACAAATGTGGCATGGACCCTTCTTAAATACCTGTGCAAGCAGGTATTTCAGAAGGGAAGAACATGCAAAGTCTGCAAGAAAACTGGAGCACGGCCCTTATTAAATGAGCCCATATGTTTCAAAGCCTTGTAGAAATTAGGCTCCTTAGGAAAACAATTATTAATTAAACATTTATTGGGGAATATTTAGATAAAACTTTACCCAAATGTTGGATAGTGAATACAAACAGTGCCCTAGTGCCCTCAAAATAAATCTAGAAAGATCAAGCTAACTCTTTTAAGGATTAGTATATGCTTGATCAAATGTCAGCTTGACGTCTCTAAGATGTTAACACTTGTCCAAATAACTGACACATCACTCCGAGTTCCCTCAGACTAATGCAGTATCCTCTGTGAGTGCAGTGTTAGACATGATTGGTAAATAAATGTGTCAGGTATTGTGCAAAGACAAAACTAATGCATTATGATTCCCGGCAGACCTTAGAATCTGGTTATGTGATAATAATTTAACACAAGCGGTTGGATGAAATATGGCTGCGTGATCATGGTTTGTTCTGTTTTGGTTTAGAATGAACATACTTTACTTGATGAATAATTTTCATTTAGGATTCTGGACTAGCATTCACAGCAGCTCATTTGGGAAGCCAAGCATTTTTTTCTCCTGTCAAAGGAAATTAATACAAGTACCCATCATGTCTTTGTTTTATCCCTATAGACTTCTCTCTAATTAGCTGATCATTAGCTGCTGCCTGCTTGATGATCCATTATTACCAATAGTGCATAACACTTACATCTTCAGGTTTAATCTCCCTAAATTTTGGGTTTACATATATGTCAGTGATAATAAATATAGTAAAATCACTAAACTGTTCTTCAAAGACTGCAATTTGTTATTAACTTACTACTGCACGTACCATCACCTGTCTTCAAAAAACAGTGCTTGTCTTTCTGCGTCTCTAACATCATATCCTTTCGTTCTTGAAATTTAATCTTGACTGAACTTCTTCTCTTCTACCTTCTACTAACCGAGTCTATCCTGACCATGGGATCTCTGTCTATGGAATCACAATAATCCCTAATAATGCTCTCTTCCTGCATGCGTCTCAGAAACATTTCTAGAATGCACCCATTTTCTACAATTAAAACTCTCTAAAATGATAACTTCACTGTCGCCTAGACTTCGTAACTCCTACTAATTGGTCTATCACTCACTAAACTCTCCAATATATTCTTAATGCAGCAGCCAGGCTTGTCTTTCAGACCAAACACTACATGATGCTCCAGTATGTGCCGTCACGGCACTGGTTATCCGTCTCCTTCCGAATACAGTTAAATTTACCACCCTTATCCACAAAGTTCTGCATGATGCTGCACTTCCCTACTTCTCCTCTTTCAACTCAGTCTACCACCCAACCTGTGCTCTCAGATCTTCCAGCCATCTCTTTAGGCAGTAGTATAACACTCGCTAACTGCACAAAATTTCAACTCCTCTTTACTAACCTATCCTGGGTACTCTTCAATCTGTTATCCACACACCAGATACCAAGTTCCAGGCTTTTCTGCAGTCCCATTAACTTTGGACTTTTTATAAGATGGCGGCTGATGGCTGTTCAAGCAGCAACATCTTGTTTATAAAATATTTTACTATGTTCCCTTATAAACAATGCCTGGACCATTATACAATAATACTTATACTTAGAAAAAATGCTGCGCAGGACCCCATTGGATACATCAAGAGGCCGAAGCCTCTTGATCTATAGGGTTGTGAAACATTGGCGTATTACCCTATAATAATATAAAAATACATATTGGTGACTCCAGTTATGTAAAATCCTAATAATTGCAATATATAATGACATAATAGAGGAAGGAGAATGTGCACATATTTATGCATAAAGTTAATAATTTTACTTGCATTACCTGTCTCTTTGATATGTTTAAAGAAATACAATGTGTATATGTACACTCACCGGCCACTTTATTAGGTACACCTGTCCAACTGCTCGTTAACACTTATTTCTAATCAGCCAATCACATGGCGGCAACTCAGTGCATTTAGGCATGTAACCATGATCAGGACAATCTCCTGCAGTTCAAACCGAGCATCAGTATGGGGAAGAAAGGTGATGTGAGTGCCTTTGAACGTTACATGGTTGTTGGTGTCAAGGGCTGGTCTGAGTATTTCAAAACTGCTGATCTACTGGGATTTTCACGCACAACCATCTCTAGGGTTTACAGAGAAGGTCCGCAAAAGAAAAAACATCCGTGAGCGGCAGTTCTGTGGGCGGAAATGCCTTGTTGATGCCAGAGGTCAGAGGAGAATGGGCAGACTGGTTCGAGCTGATAGAAGGCAACAGTGACTCAAATCGCCACCCTTTACAACCAGGTAGGCAGAAGAGCATCTCTGAATGCACAGTACTTGAACTTTGAGGCATGGGGCTACAGCAGCAGAACCACACACCGGTGCCACTCCTTTAGCTAAGAACAGGAAACTGAGGCTACAATTTGCACAAGCTCATCGAAATTGGACAGTAGAAGATTGGAAAAACGTTGCTGGTCTGATGAGTCTCGATTTCTGCTGCGACATTCGGATGGTAGGGTCAGAATTTGGCGTCAACACATGAAAGCATGGCTCCATCCTGCCTTGTATGACGGTTCAGGCTGGTGGTGGTGGTGTCATGGTGTGGGGAATATTTTCTTGGCACTCTTTGGGCCCCTTGGTACCAATTGAGCATCGTTGCAACCCACGCCTACCTGAGTATTGTTGCTGACCACGTCCATCCCTTTATGACCACAATGTACCCAACATCTGATGGCTACTTCAGCAGGATAATGCACCATGTCATAAAGCTGGAATCATCTCAGACTGGTTTTCTTGAACATGACAATGAGTTCACTGTACTCAAATGGCCTCCACAGTCACCAGATCTCAATCCAATAGAGCATCTTTGGGATGTGGTGGAACGGGAGATTTGCATCATGGATGTGCAGCCGACAAATCTGCGGCAACTGGTGGATGCCATCATGTCATATGGACCAAAATCTCTGGGGAATGCTTCCAGCACCTTGTTGAATCTATGCCACAAGAATTGAGGCAGTTCTGAAGGCAAAAGGGGGTCCAGCCCGTTACTAGCATAGTGTACCTAATAAAGTGGCCGGTGAGTTTATATAGGGCCAGTTCCAAGGTAGTGTATCTTACGATGAAATCTTAACAATTATGCCCAATGGGCTCTAGACTTTTAGAGCAAGGCGATCTGCCCAAGAACATACAATAAATACAGCCCTATTACCAAGATCATACCATAAATCACAGCCCATATCAAGACATACCATAAATACAGCCCCATAATCAAGGTTTTTACATAACTATAGCCTCATAACCAAGGTCTATACATAAATATAGAACCATTTACTTACAGAAAATACAACACATATTTACAGGACCAAACCCAAGTGAAGTATAAAAAACACAGCAAAAAAACTGAGATTAGAAAACATATAAGCACTTGTCAGTACGCAAACCAACCCAGCTTGGCACTAGCTGTCAGACTAGGTAAGTGGTGGCAAACTCACCCTGCGACATCCCTGCGTTCTAGGCCCTGCCTAAAGCAGATGACCTGCATTGGTAAGGGCAACCCACTACCAGACCTAATTGACGGTCCCTGAGTGACCCTACAGATGACAGGAAAACCTACTTCGTCTGGCACCTGCTGGATGGTTTAGTGGAACAGGTAACCGGAATACAGATATAGGTCAGTGTTCATACTGGTACAGAAACTGGACACAAGACAGACAGGAATAGCAAGGAGTAGGAGTAGCAAGGAGATAACGATACTGAGGGAGAAACAACAGATACAGACAGACCGAGTCAATTAAACCGGTCAAACCAAGAGGCGCACAAGGTACGAATCGTACAGCAAATAGAATAGTCAGTAGGCAAACCAGAAGTCATACACGTATGCAAGAAACGCAATGGCAAGAGCACTGGATACACAGATTAGACTGCAATAAAAATGAATTGAAATATTGAGTGCAGAATTGTGGCCATATAATGCCATACTTACTGTAATTGTTGATGTCTGATCGGGAGACTTTCAAGCCATTTTAGCTTCTTTCAGCCATCCCCGCACCCTTAACAACACAAAATGTTAGGTTCCTCACTTCACACCATCATCATCACCAATATCTCTTATCACAAACTTAATACTGTTCTATTGTTCCCCTAACATCACTTTTATGACCCCGCAGCAGCCAATATGTAACATTTTCCTACAGTTGCCAATAAAGTAACGGTGCCCCCACATAATGCCAATATAGTCACAACATGCCCTCACACAGTAGTCAATATAGTAACGGTTGCCCCCACACTAGCGAAATAGTTAATGCCCCCACAGTCACCAAAATAGTAAGGTGTGCCCTTCTCACAGTAGCTAATAAAGTCAACCCATAGAAGTTTCATACTGGTCACATTTCCTGCAATAGTTCACATTGCCTCCAAACAAACAAAAGTCAAGCATTGCCCCCACACAGGAGACATTAGTCACAACCATACCATCCATTGCAGAGCACCAGCCCGCACATTAGCCAAAGTCACACTGGCAGCCACTATCAAGTTTCTGCCCCCCAGTAGCCAGTAATTACAATGAGAATAGTCCCAATGCCTCCCCCAGTAGCCAGTAGTAACAGTGCTTGTCTCGTAGCACCCCAGTGCCTGCCTCCAGTAGCCTGTAGTCACAGTGCAAGCACCTTGTAGTTCCAATGATGACCCTAAGCCATTGTCCCACAGTGAGCCCCCAGTAGTTAATAGTCACAGTGATACCTCACAGCAGTATAGGTGATACACCATGGCAACTAATGGCCGGGTCATCTCTGGCCATAGGTCTTTGCTAAGCTAAAAGCTGCCATGTGTGCATTACAGCAATCATGGGGTGGGATCCGGCACTCTGACCTGGTTCGCCCCGACTCTAATTTAACAACCCTTATTATGTACCATGATAGTAATATTATCTGGTATAAAAGTTATATTGAATGTGGCTGTTATGTAAACAATGTCTTAGTTATCTTTTCAAACCTCTTAACATTGAAGACCGGCACCACTCAGCGAGGTACGCGCTTCGGCGCTTACCATGCGCGCGGCTCTACTAGGAAGTGAAGGAGAGCCGCGCGCATGGTAAGCGCCAAGGCGTACCTCCCTTGCGCCGGCATAAAGTTTCAAAAGTGTTTTTAAAACCGCAATACAAGCGGTTTAAAACACTAACAAAAATAAGCTCCCGCACCAGCTCACCCTGAGCGGTGCTTGGTATTTCCATCTGAAACCTGCCACTTCAAGTGTGTTCCTTTAATAATATATTATCTGGTATTAACTCATATAAAAAATGTGGTCTTTCAATGTTTAGAGGTTTTGGAACAGAGATAAATCAAGACCTTGTTTACATTAACGCCCACTTTCAATATAATTTTATACCAGATAATATTACTATCATGGTACATAATAAGGGGTTGTTAAAATTATGAAAACCTTGCAGAGTCGGGGCGAACCAGGTCAGATGCCGGATCCCACCCCATGCTTGCTGTAATGCAGCATGGCAACTGAGCTGTTCTCGTATTTTCTTCTGAAACCTGCCACTTCAAGTGGTAGGTTTCCTTTAAGGTGTATAATTGTAAGATATACTACATAATAACTTCCATATGTAACACACATTGTTAGTACTTAATCACAAAATTTGTACTTAGGCAGGTAATGGTGGTACAATTCTTCATTGCATCCTACACCTCTGTTTATCATATACATATTGAATGTTTGTGATTTTTGCATAATTGGAAGTAATAGTAAGGGATTGAGCTAATCTCAGTGACGCTATGTGAGTTCTTCTATTGATATTCCCCATTTAATACTGTACCTTACTATCCAAACAGTGACAAACAACTATACATATGTATTATGCAGACAAATAAGAGGGGCTAACAGCCAGATCTACAACCAGTTTGTTCAGTTCAAAATGGTATACAGAGTTCAGATTGGATCAGAATGTTTACCATAAGGCGCCAGCACCATATTTTCCTCAGTGCATGTCAGTTTTTTTCCATGATTCTCTAGATAAATAAACTGTTACCATCCTCCAGCATACTCACGCACATGATTGTAAAGGTTCGTTTCAAAATCAAATATTGTTAATTGATATGTACATAAGCAGCCAAAATACTATGGACAGAGCATTCTTATGGCTTTAGAATGGAACGTTGAAAAAACATTTGTTGCAGAGCAGCGTATATCTCTCAACCTTGTGCCTGCCTAAATCATTTTTATGGTTATTATTAACTAAGGATAAAGGTATAATAAACCTTGAAATCTGATTTATCTGAAGGCATCATAGGCAAAAACCCTAGATAAAAGGATGTTATCCAAACCAAAGACTGTTCATCTAACACATATTGACATATTGAACGCTGACTGGTACAGAAATAATTAATAGTTTACCAAACAAAATGGTTATTATGAGCAATCTTTATATACTTATACTATAGGTCATCTATCTTGTTATATATTGCACTACTATGCTGTCAGGCTTACGGGAATGTGTGGATCCCTGGACCACTGTAGACGATGATTCAGCCACTACCTGAGACCGGAGTCTAGGTGGTACCTGGTTTTCAACCAGATCCCACCGCAAAGCAGGTTAGACAAGCTGCGGCGTGGTAACCACCAGGTCGTTCCTCAGGCGTGACTTGTCTGCATTGGCGGCCAATGTTGAGATACAGAACAGCAGTCACAACTCGAGGTCACAGTCCAGGTACAGGGTCAGGGCAGGGCGTCAGAGATGCAACTTCAGAATCCAATCCGGGGTCAGCAACAGGAGGGCCAAGCAGAAGGGTACGGGAACACAGCACAACACACGACGGGAACACTGGTACACGGGACACGAGGAGGGCAGGTAACACAGAACATTGAGGGACTCAGGAACGCAGGAGACGCAGGAGACACAGGAGCGAAGGAGACACAGGAACGCAGGAGACACGGATACGCAGGAACACAGGAACGCAGGAGACACTGAACACAGAGACAACGGATCGCAGGCAAATCACAACAGAGCTTTCTCTAAGCTGTGTAGGCACAAAGATCCGGCAGGGTTAGATGGAAGGGGGGGTGTGGGGGGGGGGGGGGGGGGGGCACCAACCCCCCCCCCCCCCCCCCCCCCCCCCCCCCCCCCCCCCCCCCCCCCCCCCCCCCCAGATATAAATACCTCATGGAGAAATGACCAGCGCCAATCAATGACGACGCTTGTTGCCCTTTACATTTTTTACCTAGAAGTGGCACGGGGATGCGCGCAACGGAGCGAGACCGGGACTAGGGAGCGGGGAGAGGTGAGACGTGCTGGCGACGGCGCCTGCGGGGAGCGAGAGGGACACGGGTGAGCACCCGGACCGCGTGTGGCATCGCGTGTCCACCCATGACTATGCCTTACTTTCTATTAAACCAAAATCAAATAACTGTGCCATAATGCCATATGGTTCCTATCATTTGCTACCATGATAGTATTCCAGTGCAAAACATGGACTGCTGTTACTAAATAGATTATACAGTACCCAGATCGAAGAAGGCTTGATTTGCTCACTATCATATAACTATTATACTTACTTTGCTTATGATGCTGGTGAACGGAGAACACATGGGGAGAAAGAAATCCAATACTCATTTATCACGGCGTGCTCTCTGCACAAAGACGCAAATAACACCATCAACATGCCGTAACATCTATTGTGAAAAAACAGATCCAACACTATATCTATGAAAGCCTGAAAACACACAGTGATTTATGTTTAGTAAAAGAACATTGCCCTCCAAAATCATTCTTATAAATTTGTTTTCTGAACCTGATTTTTCGAGTAGACAATTTTTCAATCCTTGGTACTTTTATATTAGAATATGCATACAAGAAGTATTTTAACTACGCGTGTCTTTTTAAAATGTCTTTGTCTGCCT
The DNA here is from genome assembly GCA_019512145.1 of Engystomops pustulosus. Taxonomy (NCBI): domain Eukaryota; kingdom Metazoa; phylum Chordata; class Amphibia; order Anura; family Leptodactylidae; genus Engystomops; species Engystomops pustulosus. The sequence continues at coordinate 57,043,563 of CM033642.1, forward strand.
TTATTATACAGCGTGTTGATTGTGAGACGATCTGCCTAAAATTCACAAACAGTAATTGAGGCAGCATTAAAAAAATAATCATAATTTGAAGATGACTCACATTGTAATTAGCAAAATATTGAACACAGATAAATGCTTTGGCCTGGGATACTTAGCTGAAACATTTCCATTTGCATTACCATCTAGCTGAAATGTATCTTGCTATGTGTACATTCTGGCCAGTTGGAAAATGAATTGAGACTAAGTCTAGTTGGAATGATGAGGGGACTGGTGACCTTGAAAACATCTTCATTCATGCACTTCTTCATTCCAATCACCATGCCTGTGTTGTATGCCCCCACAGCAAGAAAGTTGCCCAACTCCTGCAGTTAATCCTAGGTAAAGAGTTACAACATCTGTTTTCTCTAATTTGACATTTCTATCAACATTAATTAATAGTGTGCACGAGCATTATTTCATTTTTGTGGCAAATATTAAACAGATTTATGACAGTACAAAATGTTCAGTCTTTTTTTTCTTGGTGTCAAAACAATCTGTTGAGCCTTTGTTTCTCTTGGCACTTAGTTACCTTTAATCATTCCACTGGCATGAAATATGCACTGAAACAAAGGGGTGGGAAAAACAATGGTATCGCCAACATTTTTATATTGAAGCTTGAAATTATTACACCTGCTGTAGAACACTCAGTGCCTAGAACCCCACCGCCAACCCCAATTACTAAGCCTGCAAGTGGTCTACAGCATTTAAGGACTGCTTCTCATACTCATGATTATTCTGACCCTTTGTGGTCATAAAATGAGTCCACAGTATTCCTATTACACTACATTTGTGCAATAGTAGCAGGCCAACGACTTTCAAATTTCTACCACTTTTTTTTTGCCTAGGGTCTGTTACCGTGTGGAATGAAGGGGTTCCATCAAGTTTATTACGCTATACGTTAGTTGATCCGAAATATAACTTTTAAAGTAGCACACCTTCTCTGGAAAGCTTAAGAGGTAAATCAAGAGAGAGTGTACCAGAAGATCATTTTCTTCTTTCTTAAAACTGTATGCCTTGATTTCCTTGTCAATTGTATCAATATTGATTTTAGGATGAATTTGGTTAGGCTACAAACCAACACCCCATTTGATAGAACACAAGCATGTTAAATAAACACTATACTGTATACACAATGGTCACATATAAACAATAGAATGCAGATTAGTTTCAGTTTACAAACATCACAGGTATAAGATGGTAGAGCTATTTCTTGAGGGGCAATCTAGCCCCTTGCAGCCCACCACTAATATCCTGCTAATATTGGCTCCCCAACAATTGTAGGCACAATCCATGACCACCATAGATAGTATATAAAGGCAGTCTGCCCACCCCTATGGGTTACTTATACAGGCATGACTCCATAGAAAGTATATACAAGCAATATCCCCCATAGATAGGTATCCACACAGGCAGGACCCCTCATAGATCGTATATAGGTAGGCCCCCATTACACATTTGTAAGTAGGTGTGAAGATGCACCACTTCTGTTTGCCCAAGTGCATCAATGTCTTAGAGATTCAGATTTAAATAGACTTTTTCTGGTATACAGACTTGTCAGAAGATCTTCCACCCCATACAGGGCTCCAAAATTTCCAATCAGTCAGTAAAACAGTATTACAAAAGAGAAAAACACCGGGTTTACAGATTATTTACTGCCCATGTAACATGCAATTGCCCTCGGTCATAAAAGAATTTTAACACGATTTACGATTCACATTTCATACTGCAGAAAACCATCACTAATGTCTCGTTGACACCTCAGTGTGTCTGTAATGGGTTTTCTCATTACCTCCCTTGGACTTAAATTGGAGAGCTACGTGCACACAAGCATGCCGTGCCCAATCCTCTGTCTTAGTACCAACAAGTGAGTTCACCTTCCTAACACATTTCTTAAATGGTGTTTACAGTCCTAGTTTGCAAGCATTATTTCCCCCACATCCAACAGCTCTTAACATAGAACCCTTGCCAATACAGTGGTTAACAGGAGCACACACATCCTCGGTCCACATCACAAGTCCTTTTTAAGAACACAAAAGCCCTTAAAAGTAAACATGCCTCCCGGTCACCTTTTTTATACAATGTTCCTCTGAATTTATATGCCACAATAACTATCATCCAGATAGAGCCCAGTACTTATAGTTGGTGACGAGTCCACTGCGACCCCTAATCTTGTAGGCTCACCTCAGTATACACTGTTCTTTTGGACAACTGATTTACCATTCTTGTCTTCAGTAGATCGCATTCCAAACACATTGTGTGCACCACTCCCAGAGAACAGTCAATGTCGACATATTCAGCGATCTCCCCCTTTATGTACCTATTACGCAGTGTCATCCGAATATTACTGCAAGAACACTCCTCTAATTTTTTGAAATTACAGGTGTGATGTTTGTGAGTGGTTAAAATTGCCATTGAACACTGGATCTTATATTGGGGCCGCTATTGGATTGTGAAAAACACAACTTGAATCTCGCAATTTTTGGAACCAGCTTTACTGCACACTCCTCTGTTAAAGGGTGGGCATGAAAGAAAATTCCCAAATTCACTCACTAGTCTAGTCATTGCATTAAAGACAAATTTTTATAGCCCTCCCTACTTTAGTTCAGTTTTTATTGCTGTTTTATAGCTTCTATATTATCCCCTAGGTTTGGTCCACTGTAAGCTGGTCCCAGAGTGTAGGAGCGAGACTACTAAGCAGACAACATTCGAGTGCATTTTAACTTACTGGTCCTGTAGGCGATCCCCGCCGGCACTGTCCTGATGAAATGATTAACTCACTCGATTCACAAAGATTGTGCGCCGATTTCTGTTCAACCTTCTGCTTCTCCCCTTCCCCGTGTAGTTAAGTGCAGCTCTTGCGACACACATTTAAAGTCAATCCCTGCTCATCCGAAATCAGTCGATTGTCGACGGCCTCCGTCGTGCATTAAGTTGGCGCAAAATCAGATGCGTGTGACACAAGTCCTTTAAATACTGCCAACAGCGTAGCAAATCTGTAAATAAGCTCCATTATGATCATTCTAGTGATATGGAGATGATGTTGTGCCTGAAAGGTTTCTCTATGTTCGCTTATAGATTCTAAGTCTAGTCCAAGTTATATACACCTGTTATTAGCTTGTAACATTCTTAGTATCTGACACATAGAAACGAGAGATGAGACAGATCACAGATGAGAGTCATGAGATCAACGAGATGCAATATAACACACAATGACATTCACAGCCATAACAGATACATCACCTCTGGCTGTGTGGCATCCCTCCCCCTCCTTGATAAAGACCTTACAGCTGTGATGTAGGATTTACTGGTCATGGGTTGCTCTCGCTCACTGTGCCCCGCCGTTTCGCTGGCCATTTCCCAGAATTCCTAAATATAACCCTGCCTCTTCCTGTACAACCATGCCGGATCTTTGTGCTCTATGCCTGAGAGAAAGCGCTTTGTTTCATGCCTGTGCGATATCCTGATTTCACTGTTGTGAGCTCGATTCCGTTGTGACTTCTGATTAGGGTGGATCTTGGTGCAAATGTATACACAAGATGATAGAGACAGGATTGGAATCATATTGTATAATGCTGTATTTTGATAATAACAGTGAATAGGAGAATGTGTTATTTTGCTATCCTGAGTATTTGTAGACTCTTGTCTTTGTGAATACCCTTTTAACCCCATCCCGCCGGGTCCCGGGCATGGAGAGGGCTCGGGGCCGAGCTCTCTCCATAGCCGGGTAAGATTTTGCTGCATATTGCAGCAAAGGCCTTACCGGTACACCGCCGCTAGCAACCATCATGGGTGTTTTCACCTCGATCCGCCGCCGGCATACTGCCGGCGGCTTCAAAAGGATGGCAGCGCGTGGGCTTGTCGCGGATCTTCGCTTCCGATGAACGTCACGGGGATCGGCAATGTCCTCGCCATGATGTAGCCCCTCGGTGTTTCATGATGGCCTGAGGCTACTTCATGTTAACACCTGCATTCAAAGATTGCTAATATGCACATTGTAATGAATGGGGAGTAAATCCACATATGCTGCCATACTGTATGGCAGTAATATATTTATAGGATGAATCAGACTACCTAGGGTTAAGTACCCTTGGGAGTCTGAAAAATAGAAAAGTAAAAATAAAAAAAGTTTTAAAAACAAAAATTATAATAAAAAAACCAAACAATTCAAATAACCGCGACCTTTCCCCTCGAACGGATATAAATTATTCAATAGACCGTACAAAATCATAAACACATTAGATTATCGCCGCCTTCCTGAAATGTTCCGATCTATCGACATAAATCCTGTTTTTCACTGCGTTTAAACCCCGTAACGAAAAATACCGTCCAAAGCCCGAAAATGGCATTTTTTTTGCCATTTTGAAAATATTAAAAAATCTATAAAAGTGTGATCAATGGTAGGCACAGCTCCAAAATTATAGCAAGAAAACGCCAATCAAAATTTGCAAAAAATGACCACTATCCACAGTCCCGTCACCAAGTATGAAAAGTTATTGGCGCCAAAGATGGCAAAATTAAAAAAAATTATTTTGACAGGAGGTTTTATTTTTTAAAATATATAAAAACATTTTAAAACCTATACAAATTTGGTATCCACATGATCGTATATACCGACCTCAAAGAATAAAGTAGACATGTGTCCATTTGGGACGCAGAGTGCAAAGCCTTGTCAAAATCCAAGCCCACAAGAATACGTCGCAATTGTGGTTTTTTCACCCATTTTCACTGTATTTTGGAATTTTTTTTTTTCCGCTTCCCATTACCTTGCCATGGAATTTTAAATACCGTCCATTGACGTGCAATTTTGTTACGCAGAAATAGCCATACACAGTACACACAGTCTTTATGTGGAAAATAAAGTTATAGATTTGTTGAAGTTGGTGAGTGAAAACGGAGTGAAATAAAACTAAAAAAGGCCAATCGTTTAGGGGTTAATAGAGTTTATAAACCCTTTCGTTTTTTCCTAGTGGATTAAATCAAATGGGATGAAGTGTGGATCCTGTTTTTTAAATATAAATTTAAATCTGTAACACGCATTTTTAATAAAGAAAAAACCTTATAATTATTACCTTCTTTTAGTGCATACATACTTGAACTCACCCGGGTCACAGAAATGAAAGCAACTTATGATTTTGGGCCAAATTATTGTCATTTTTCAGAAATGCAAGCTCATGCAGGATATAGATTCTTGGAAAACGAGCAATTTTCCCCTTCTCTTTTTTTTACACTTAATGTGTTAGACTTTCGTCCAAAATAATCAAAACATAAAGAATAAGGCAGGACTTTATCGGCAAAATTAGGGCAAAAAGAAGAATGGGAATAACTTGGTAAAGTTATCAATGTTAATATTCCAGAGATGAACGGTATTTTTTCATTTACTGCATTTTGTTTCAAGGGTTATATCTGAGTTCATTTTTTATATATGGAATAATTACTAAGCTTACAATAAAAGACTTAAACCCCTAGACGGATTGTATCCAATGTTTTAACCCTGATCCCGATTAGGACCTTAAGTATTTGTTTCATAATACACTTTGGAATAATAAATACGCACTTCATTACATTTAAAGTGATGTTAAAGACCCGTAAGAATGCTTTATTGTGCGAATGACTGTAAAGTATAGGAAGACGCAGCCAGTAAGAGCAAAAACACTTGTTCAGGCATGTGGATTCTAACTACATTATAGTCTCTTTCCTGCCAGGGCCTATAAATCTAGGGCAATTTGGCCAGCATAATCCAGTTTTGAAAGGGAAAAACGACAACATTTTTCTTCTTCTGTAAGTGAGTTAAACTTTAGTCACACTTTTCAGCAAGGTGTCAAAAATTTCCATTTTCACTAACTCCCCTTAACACTGAATATGCAATGAGCAAGTTCAATCCACTCTACCATTAACCCCCAACAAAGAATCTTGTAAGTACATTGTCCATAGTTAACAGTTCTACGCCTTTGAAATTAGACATAAATTATTGTCATAACATTCTCCATGGCGGTTGCTTGCAGACTGGGTAAACTACAGTTTACCTCCGTTTGCTAATAGAGTTCACAGAGTGTGAAACTGAAGAGATTAAGGACTGCTGTTTTGGAACCAAGTAGACATGGAAGTGTCCGTTTTGAGACCTGTAGAATGAAATAAAAAGCTGTTTTTCAACTGCATGTTGTGACAAATCCATTAAGGAAGCCCTGCCTGTATTCTTGCTATTATCATCTTAATCATGCAAAAATTAATGACTAGTGCAAGAAGCCCCCTAAATTGCAGTAAAATATGCTCACATGAACTTACACATCAAAGAATGAAACCATTACAGATTACATCAGTGTTATTATCTTTCACCCTATTCATTTTTTTTCTTACTAAAAACAACACATGTTAGGGCCTTTCTTTATCAGAGATATGGAATATCAAATATAATTTTTTGGAATGATTTCCTAGGTATTGTATATACCTCCGCGTACACGCCCGATCCTGAGATAAGCCGAGACCCCTAATGTTGACACCAAAAACTGGAAAAACCCTATTGACCCCGAGTATCAGCCGAGGGTGTGGGAAATGCATTGGTCACAGCCCCTCCCCATAATATAGCCTGCCCGCCCCCTGGAGTACAACCCCTGCCAGTTCCCCTGTAGTATAAGCCTGCAGCCCCCTCGAGTATTAGCCTGGCAGCCCCCTGGAGTATATACCCTGCCAGCACACCCCTGGAGTATAAGCCCGGCCAGCCCCCTGGATATTAGCCTTCCTTCCCCCCCTTCGAGTATTTAGCCCTGCCAGCCCCTCCGGTCCGTCCACCGCAGGCAACCATGATGTCAGCCACAAGCTGACTCTCATATGTGTCCGATGCGGCGACATCACGAAACAGGACTCGATGTCAGAGCTGCGATGGATGCCGGGGAGCCGTTTTTTTTTCAATCATGACTTAACCCGTTCCATTATAAAATAGCCGGGATTGAGGGGTACTGATCGTCACTATCGGCAAAAGACCCAAGGACGAGGACCCAGAGCTGCCTTCACAATTATATATCCTGTTTACAGCGCTGTAGAAAGGCTTGTTATGTGCCAAACAATTGTACTTCCTAGTGATGGCATTTCCATGCTGGTTACATGCCGGTTACTGGTAAGCTGTAAAGAAATTCCATATGTTATGAAATTGTAGAAAAAACTCATTTACACCATTTTCTTGTAGACACAGTTTACTCCAAATGACACCTCTACTTTATTACCATGGTGTGCACCACCAACATGAATTAGCAATTAAACTATGGAAAGAGCTAGACAACAAAGTGATAAGACTAAAATTGAACTATTATTTTTTTTTAAATATACAGTGATTCACATACTAACAAATATAGTTACAACCCTGCCCAATTGTAGACAATAGACCCCTATTCCTTGTAATGTGTACTGTCCCTTTTATTAGTTGCATTATTAGTAGGATAATATCAGTGGAAAGTAAATTGTATCATTTAGAGCAGTGATATGACACAAATTATCTTCTTTAATTACGATACATCGCCACTTGGTAGACTGCCATAGACCCATCCTAGGTTTGTACTAGGATGATTGCCTTCTATGTTATGTGGCTTATATATCGCCACCTTACTGTAGGACTGCTACCTCTGTTTCTCACAAATTCTGTATGTGTGTCTTGTGTGGAATAACCATTGTCGACACCAATATTCATTGCACCATGTACTGGTTCATAAACACTGCTGCTATTCGCTACACAGTGTTACAATTCTGATAAGGCACACGAATCAACATGTTACATTAACCATGCATGGCTGTATAAAAATGCACTCCAAAGCTCATTAGTGTGCATATGTATACATTCTCTAGCTATGGAAGACAGAGGAGTCTTCTACAAGCACACAGCACAGGACCAGGTAAGTAAATGTGTATGTGTATTTTAAAGAAATTAATAAAGGTTATATCTTAGGCTTTCCACTTTGCTGTCTAACCCTTTCCCTAATTTCATTGCTAATTCATATTGGTGTTGCACAACTTGGCAAGATAGCGAGAATACCAAAAATATTTTTATTATTAGAGATCGAGTGCCCAAAGTGAGACACATAAACCACTAGCTTTTCCCAAAGTGCCAACACAGCAATTTAGCCAGTAACAAACTTATTGCTACCAGAATCTTTGAGCTCCAATCCCACACCTTTTCACTCTTTGGACAGGACCAAGCAGCACAGGATGGGTCACTTTACAATAGCAGGGCACTACTTGGACTACCTGGGACTGCAGGAAGATGCCATGTCTGGCAAACTCTGTGCCTGGGAGACAGCCTGTGTGCCCACATAGATGCCTCCGAGTGCCATCTCTGGCACCAGTGCCATAGGTCCGCTACCACTGACCTAGCCCAATGTTTCCGATCTGCCATGTGTCAATATATGCGACTATAACTTTAGAACACTTTAACTTACCAAGGTGATTTTCAGATGGTTTTTTGGGGACATGTTGTACTAAAACTTAGTGGTATACCTTGGTTGAAATGTTTTACATTTATTTATATAAATTTAGAAAAAATTGTGATTTTCTCTAAATCGTCTAACCTCCCAAATAGGGCGTACAAATCGATCAGCAATTTTCTAGATTTTCAAGAAAATTTAAGATTCAATTATTTTAGAGGCCTATGGATACTTATAGGTGTTTTATAGTTATATTTATTAGAAACTCCCTACAAAGTGCCACATTTTTAAACTGTACCAGTCAAATTTTTTAAAATAGCCATTGTTAAGCTTGTTAACACCTTAAGCATCGAACATGAATTAAAACAAAATGGAGGTTCTATGTGGAATTTTGAAATTTTGACAATAAGATATTAACTAGCCATAAAATGTTCATGTTCATGCAGAATAAAATGAGAAAACATATTTCAGATTTTGGTGTGCAGTTTCTGTTGTATTGTATGGTGATTTTCCCTTTTTTATCATATGTGGGAGTTTTATAAGATATGGGACAATTTTTAAAATATCATTCTTTTATTTGTAAAAATTTTTAGCATTTTGTCTGTGAGCCCTGTTCAAACATCCTTAACGGCATTATGACATACATGTAATTTTGCTCTTTTATTATTCTACCTCCTTCCTAATCTGCTTTTCAATTTAAAGCCTCTGAATTTGTTCCTGATGGACTGACAGACTGCTCACCCTTCCTTCTTTTTGAGTCATAGCAGTCAATTCTCCAAATACCAGTTTAGAGAGGAATTCTAACTAAAAAAAAACTTTGGTGAATAATAATAATTCCTTTATTTATATAGCACACAGAGTTTGCCAAATCACTCCCTGTCCCCATGGGGCTCACAATCTAATCTAGCAGTATGTTTTTGGAGTGTGGGAGAACCAAGCAAACACGCGGAGAACCTACAAACTCTTTGCAGATGTTGACTGACCCTGGGACTTGAACCCATATCCTCAGCGCTGCAAGGCTGTAGTGCTAACCACTAAGATCTATGTGTCTAGTTTCCTTTAAAGAATAGGTATGTTTTAAAGTTTTTATGCCCCTTGCAAAATCAGTGCCAAGAGTCCTCAACATACCTCCCAACCATCCCGGATCCTAAGCTTTGTCACAATGTCCAAAGTTGCATACAATGAAAACCCGCTCCCGGCATCATCATTAAAGGAAATATACTGATAGGAATCTATTTCCTTAGTAGATCCTGATGGTAGATTCCTTATAAATCTTTTTTCCTTAAACAGTTTTTTTATAAATTTCTAAAATTTACTCGATGGCTCACATTTATCAAAAGCAGTGCAAACTTTACTATGTGTGGTTTGCCTGAAAAATGTGCAGAAGGTGCCAGATTCATGCATTGTAGCGTGCATTCTTCAGGATTCTGGCGTTCCCTGCACTGCCCCAGTGTTGCCCCTTCAACATAGGGTGTGCAACATATTTCTGTCGGACACTGCATGATAAGTGTTGCGCATTGTCCGACTGTGCACCATAAAGCCCCTTTTATTGCAGAAATTTGTGTTGCATCGGGATGAGTCACATGCAAATGAGTCACATGCCACAAATATGTGGCACTGACACTTCTTAAAGGGGTTTGTACATGAAATTTCAATCAGCTAGTGATGTTTACACAATAAAGGTCATTTTTAACCCCTTACTTTGCAATTTTACTCAGTTTTATCATTTTTTTAGCTCCTATCACTGATGATCTGTGATGATCAGTGTAAAATTCAAGAGTGTGGATGGGGACTCTCTAAGCAGACACTTAATGATTCCTCTAGTTCTGTGAGCTAACAATGTGGCTAGATTATCTGGGTACAAAGTTTATATACACTTTCATTAAGTCACTGAACATTGTAGTAATATCTGACACATAGAAAGAGAGATGAGGAGATCCATATTACACGACTTTCTCCCCTCTGCTATCACAGCAACTACTGTCAGCTCTTCTATAAACCTCCCTCTGCCCTGGATAAAGAACTTATCTGTCTGTAGCTTTACACACCTCACGCTGTGTTGCTTGCTGGAAGGATGTCAGTGTGTGGGTCAGTGTGTGAGAGATCATCCTGGAATGCAAGGGGGGGGGGGCCTGCAGGGAGTAGAGGGAGAGAGAAGCTCCATTAAGCCTCAGACTGGCTGCCGACCCTAATATCAAAAGATACAGGGTCAGAAACCAGGGGCAACTGTAATTTAATTGTGTACACCAGGACTGATAGAAACAGGTTGCAATTATATTTGTGAAATTATGTATTTTTGTTAATAACATTGAATTAGAGAATGTGTTACTTTGTTATCCTGAGTATATTTAAAAAACTTGTCTTTGTTGGAATACCCCTTTAGTACATGTGAAAGCAGTTTGCACATAAAAGAACATGGCCCTGGGGCTTTAGTAAATGTGTGCCAATGTTCTTAAACTTAATTTCATGTTTATGCCAATTACCTTCAGAGTGTCCTTGGGGGTTGGAGTATAGCCTCTGTGAGCTCCAATGCTAAGGCTACTCCACGCCTCCACTGCCCCTCCTGGGTGTTGATGCTGCAGAAGCTCAGCACAGGGAGCCATGATGTCTGTGTGAGTTATGCTCCTGCATTCACAGACTGCATGGATTTGTTGAGGTAGCTCTTAAGAGCCTACTCAGGGCGTAGAGTAGCCTTAGCTCCGGAGCTCATAGAAGCTACTCCACTCTCCAAGTGGCATACACATAAAATAAAGTTTACACTTCAAAAAGTAATAAAAACTGTTTAGGGAAAAGGCATATTTGGGGAATCTATCATCAGGATCTACTAAGTAAGTCTAAGTGCAGCAAAGCCTGGCAGATGCAATGTGTGTCTGCAGGTTTCAGTGCTGCACACAACAACATTTGAGGAAGAAGCATGACTTCTGCGGAGGAAGGGTGGAAACGTGAGGAACAGTGTGTGTGTGTGTGAGGTTTTCTTTTTTTCATACTCTGGAGGAGGAGGGGGCCCCAAAATAAGAAGGGTGAGGGCTCAGTATATGGAGATGGAGGGGGTCATCTAAACGTGTAATTATGATTTCTATTCTACCCCATAGGAATTCTAGGGAGTGTAGTAAGTGCTGTGTTAAAGGTTCTAACCTGGAGAGAAAAAAAATCCTCCCCAAAAACAGTTGGGTGGTATGTAATGCATACAGTATAATCTTAAAAAGACAAAATAAACCATAGATATGCATTAAAGGGTATTCCCATGAAGACAAAGTTCTTAAATACACTCAGGGTGGAAAAATAACACATTCTCTAATTCAATGTCAACAAAAATTAAGCATTTCACAGATAAAATTCTAACTTGTGTCTATCAGTACTGCTGTATATTTCAGTTGTCTTCCGACCATAAACTATGGTTAGGCAGGCCAAATTCTTCACACATGAGCGTGTCTCCTGTACTGCAGAGGCTAGGGGAATAGAGCACTAGAGACAGAGGCACTTCCTGTCCAGCAGCTTGAAGAGGAGAGCAACTATATAAACAAGTGTGTTGATCAAGGGGAGGAGGATTATGTGTTTGGTTAGATGAGGTTGCAGAGTTGCGTGTGTCATTGTCTCTTATACTTATCTCATCTGTCTTTTTCTACATGTCAGATATTAGTAAAATCTTTAAAAGCTAAATAAAAGTGTAGCTAAATCCTGTACCCAGATAATCTAAGCACACTGTCAGTATAGTACACAGCATCTCGTGCATGAGCATAGCACAGAGGAATCAGGAAATGTCTTCTCAGTTAGTACCCGCATACACTGATTATCTTATTCAGTAATAGAAGCAAAAGTGGCTATTGATAAGCCGATCGCATGCGTTTCTCTAGAAACTCATGTGCGTTCGGGCCGAGGACCGCCCCCTATGCGCTAGCGTCACGTTATGACGGACGCCTAGCGGTACGTGTGACCGCGGCCTTAGAAATGCAATTCAAGTGTAGACCAAAGCTTTTATTGGAGTGAGCACCACACGTCTTGCTGGTAAACAATGCAAAACATGTGCAGTTTAGAATTTAGCTCTAAATGTGTATACAATCAGAAGAAACTCTGTCCCGCTTTAAATGTATTTTTTAAACAGAATTCAAATGCAGGATGTCAACCTGTCCCAAGGCTACTAAGTGCAACTCCATCAAACACCTTTTTATTCAATAAACCCATAAATTACCCCTCCATCCATTTAAAATTTGTATTTTTTCTTTAGTTTGTGGATATTTCATAGAACAGAACACTTTCTATGACTTTATTAATTCAACTTACAAACTTTACTTTGTGGATAATTGGTAGCCAGCGAGAAAATATTCTCTCCTTCCAATAACAGTGGAATTACCTGCCACATTGTTGATTTTACCCATGAATAAAATATAATAAGCTAATTAAAAGGTTTCTAGACTCTGAATAAATTTTGCCAAATTAAATCCATTTCACAGAGAAAGAAAAAAAGCTCAGAATTTTGTCAGAAAACATTCCCATCTTCAGCGTCTAGTTTGGAAACAGGTCATTGGTTTGCGGATGACAATTCCTAACAACCACCACAGTGTGGATATATAACCTAAGCTGTAATATCCTCTACATGTGGTCTCTGATTTAAGGACACCTGACTTACAGATGGTCCCTACTTAAAGACAAAACTCTCTGCTCACAGTGTCCTCTAGTGAAGATCTCTGGATGCTTTACTTTAGCCCCAGGCTGCACTGATAAGCTGTCAGGTGGCTGTAATAAACTTTTATTGAAGATCCTTGTTCCCATGAGAGCACAAAATTTAGAAAATCCAATTGTCACTGGGCCAAAAAAAAAAAAATCTGTCTGGAGCTTCAATTATGACATATACAATTCCGACTTACATACAAATTCAACTTAAGTACAAACCTACCTATCTTGTGCGTAAACTGCTAACAGCCTGTATATATGATGGAATAGAGCATAGATGTCTCTTTATGCAGTAATAGTATTATTTGTACACATGATCCATTGGTGCTTTTCTATAGAAATCAAGACTGTTAACAACTTTGAGGAGAAAATCTAGAGGTAACATAGCTATATGTGGATACAATGACCGCTATGTAGAAATATAAATAATACCTCCCGCTATAACACTACTGGCAGGTAACAGACATGTGCCCTTAAAAGCCATGGCGTCTCTGGCTTCATGTAACCTTCGTGTCGCTGGATGTGACGTCACGGTCTCGGCGCTGCTTGGCTGATGGCTCTGGGGTCATACGCCGCCTATTGGCTGACTGCTCCCTGTCAAGCTTTGTTGTAGCTTTCGTCATAAACCTGCGCGGTGCGCGGCCAGATGAGGTGTCACTGTCCCCGGACTTGTTAGAATTAATGAAAAGAGTTATTGTCAGAATTGCTGAGGGTCGCAGTGTGTCCGCGGAGACGTGCCTGGCTGTGATCTCCCCCCCGGAAGATGGCAGAAGTGAGCAGTGCGTCCCTGTGCCAGGAGGAAGGCTGGTAAGCTGCGGCCGGGTATTTATACACACAGCACGGCAGCCTGTGGGAGCTCAGCATGCAGCAGCTGGGGTCTGTTACCTGCTCTGTCATGGCGGGGAAGCTGGACAGTAAAAGTTCTCTTCAGGAATCAGTGTGGAGCCCTCCTTGTCCACATCTCAATGTCCTCCCACCCTAGGCTTGTGTCCACTAGTTATATGGGGGCTCTGTGCAGTCACACTGGTGTCACATAATAAAGCAGTACTCTCCATATAGCCCCTCATGTGTGGGGTTTACGCTTCCTGTCAGCTCTGATGTGTTCTTTAAAGGGGTTGTCCAGAGTATATCCCTTTAAGGGCGAGTACAGGAGACATTAGAACTAGCTATACTTGCCTGTCTTGTCGCCATAGCATGCACTCAGCTTTCCCCAGGCTACATGTTTTGGTCACATGACAGTCGGGGTCAGTCTGAGTGCACATCTTAGACAGTTCCCATCTGTGTTCACGTTACCATTTTGTAGTTTTAAACTGTTTAAAACCGAAACGCATCAGTTTTTTTTATTTCAATGGACTTGCAATGGTGTCCAATACTACATGTTTTTACATTTTCTGTTATTTGAGCGGATAATAGAAATAATGAATAGCTATAAAGTAATGAAAGACGGAAACTGTCACTAATGGAAAGCAAGGTATCCAATTTATTAAAAATAAACATACTTCGCTATTCATGTATCCATACAGACATTTATCTCATTACCATAGTTTCAGAGTACTTTTAGTACCCAATATGCTAATTAGGGTCTGTACAGTCATGATGCCTGTACTGGAGTTATGCAACGCCCATCTGACAGTATGGAGATGAAACTATTAACACAGATTAATCAGGAAAGATGTGAGCTACAGAGAAAAATGTCAAATGTCCCGGAAGCAGTGATCAGTGTGATTGAATGCTTGGTATGGGAGAGCTATACCATAGACCATTGGAGGCAAACCCATGGCACAGGTTCCAGATAAAGACACTGGGAGCCATCTCTGTAAGTCAGGGCATACTCCTGCAGCCCAGGGTAGTCTAGGATGTGATTTGTTTAGCGCTATTTTAATACAACACTTTGTGAGAGGAGTAGCATGGAGGTGCGGACAGGGCTGGATCGTCATTGGAGCTCCTTCCTGGTGATTCTTCCTGTTCAAGAGTAACCTGGAGGGAATTTAAAACAATAATCAAATATGTTTCCCTTTCTTTCAACGTCATTGGCGTCCTCAACATGCTAATACGATTGAAAGCTGTGGCAGAGTGTTTTACTTTGTGGGTGAGTTTATAATGTAAGTGAACCGGGGGGGGGGGGGGGTTAAAAGTAATTTTATAACAATATATAGCAAAGGAAGTAAGAATAGGATGGATATAACACAGATCTGTATTGCGTGTGGTCATTTTATATGCATGCTAATGGTCATAGGTTCCCTTTTATTGTAAATATGAAATGGGTCCTCTGCTGTATGTCTCCCATATACTACCCATAAAACCGTCAATATATGTGCTACTTTAAAGCTTCAGCATTATTGTTCTCCATAAATTTGCAGTATAGACTGCACAGGGGCTCCTATACCTGAGCCCCTGTCGCGTAGCAACATAAGTTTCCAAAAGACTCAAGTTGCCAACACGTTTGCCCCGAGTAAATGGGGATGTGTCGCCCAACAATCAATGAAATTGCGTGTAAATGGAATTTTTTGAATGGCATTTAAACCATTGATCTGAACTCCTGTCAGTCCCTTCTAGGATTTTCTAAGCACATTGCTACCTACTTTGGACTTGATCTCAGAACTAAGTTTATTTTTACACAAGGGTAGGTCCCTATCGGTGTAGGAGCTGTAATAGAAGCCATCATGAGAGTAATGTAAGGGCTGATACACAGTGGTGATTTATTTAGATTTGATCTGCATGAGAAAATTAAAGGGGCATTCCAGGAATAAGCATATTTCATATTCCACTGGGTCATTAAAATATGAAGCTAATATGTGATCAGTTGTTATTTTGCTCCCTTTAGCAGAAAAATGTTGTGGACATACACTATAATGGAGAATTAAAATGCTACTGCCCCCTTTATCAGGACATTGGGGAGATTTATCGAAAGTGTCTGAGAGAAGAACTGTTCTAGTTGCCCATGGAAACCAATAAGGACAGCTTTTTTTTTTTTCCACAGCTGTTTATGAAATTAAAGCTGAGCTCTAATTGGTTTCCATGGGCAACTAGAACACTTTTACCTCACGCTGAGTTTATCCCTGGAGAAGACACAGGACAGAATATGGTCTCTGGTCACATGTCCACATCACATGTGGTGCACCTACCTAGGCAGATCGTGTAACACTGTGTTAGGCTGTAGTCGGATTGTTGCAATGCATCCAGTGTTGTGGCGAGACCCATGACAGTGAGGCAATAAGCAGTGATTAATGATTTTGTGATTAATGATATTAAGTTTTGTTGTATTCATTTAGTTATAGCATCATGGGATTCACATTCCTGGAATACACCTATAATGAAACTGCAAACTGTTTTTTTTTTTTTTTTAATTTTTAGAAATAATACTTATTATGCCACAGCAAAGTCATGTTGTCCTACTATGGGCCAGTTGGGTTACTGTGGTTTCCACATCCCCTTGTTGTCCGGTTGACATAACTAGGACATGCACTGTAGCTGCTGATCCCCAGAAACTCATTTGATCATTATTGCATGGAAAATAGCATATTTAGGTTGACTCTAATCAAGTAATTCCTCTATACACATAAGACGAAATTACACTGGATGCAGAGCAGGGAGCGCCTCATTAAGAGTAGAAATGTAGCTGTTGGTGCTGAGCTCCAGAGTCTTTATGGTTGAGATTCATTGGGTTAAGTTATTGCTGGCTCCATTAGTTTGATGGTTTCCTATAAGAGGTCAATTATCCCTGGTGTATCAACCACAGGTTTTGTTATATTGATTGTGTGGGTTTTGCTTTTAATTATTTGCGATCATGTGAAAATATGTATCATCACAGGCATGGTAGCTTTTCTACGTACTCTATATCCATATTTTGCCTTTTTAAGGAGCTGAACCACAATTTTATTGTGTTTTCCATAAATCATATTTGTGTCCATACAGCTGTACTTTTTGATACACTTCTTCTCACCAGTGGTGTCACTTTTTTGCTGGTGACAGGTTTCAGTAGCCTATGCTATGCTGATTGTAAAAATGCCTTTGTCAGCATTCTGAATCATTTTGATGCACTTTAAACAGAACCTGTCATTTTTACAAAATCAGCTAGAAACAGGTTCCCATAGAGCCTTAATAACTAACTTGCACCCTGATTATTAGCTAAGTAATTGTTTATTTTACATCCCCATAAATCAACTTTAAATTATATTCCCTTTCATCAGAGGGGCCGTGGCCTGCTCAGCCAGCCCCTCCCATCTGCATAGGTCTTTTACCTGGTTACCAGTGCAATTTCTACTCCATGTATGTATCTGATCACATGGCGGTGTCATGGCATGATCACTGAATGGCTCTATGGACTTCTATTCCTCTCCGTCCTCCATGGAGGATGCTGTGATTTCATGTGATCAGATACATGGGACTATGCAAATATCATCATGTAGCAGAGCTCAAAGTTCCACATAGCAGTCTCTCCTAGAAGAGACCTGTCAATAAGGAACAATGAGGCAGGCAATGCAAGTAAAATTTAACATACAGGACTCTCTAGGAGAGTTTCATATTTGTTTACAAACTGAGTTTTGTAACATTGCAGCCATGGAAAGGAACTATTTAGAGATAAAGGCATCATAGCTTTTAATAAAGTATTTATTTTGGGTGGGTTCATTTGCATGGCAGGTTCTCTTTAAAGGATGGTATTGTAACTGCACTGTCAGAGCAGAAATAGGCAGTCGTATGATTCCCTGAAGTGCAAAAAGCTGCTTCAGCCCAATGATGACACAGGCAAATGTTCCTTTCCTCTCTTCAGTCAACGTTCGACTGAAAGACTTTATGGTACTATGGGATAATTGAGTAACTATTCAGATGAAATAGCCAGGATCTGTGCAGCCACGTGATGTGCTGTATTTGTACTAGTCAAGAACATGTTCAAAGTGCTTTGAACGCTACTTTAGGACCCTCATTTGCAGTGTAGCCAAAATTGATGTGCACATTTTTATTTTCTATTATGTTATGATGGGCACCAAAAAGCTGACAGATCTCTTTATGATCATTGCACCAAACAAATATTTTATTGCTGTAGGAACAGGTCAGGCATGCTTCAGTATGTAGTAAAGGTCTATGATAACTTGGAGGGTATCAGTCCCAGGGTAGAGTCCTCTTTAGCAAGATAGTTTCAGTAGTACAGCCATGAAGTACATGAACCATATATACACATAGGTAAAGGGGTTGTCCATTTTCAGCAAACAAAATTTTACTGTATTTGTAATGCAAAGTGATAGACTTTTCCAATTCTCCTTATGTATTAATCCCCCTAGCTTTTAATAATTAATTCCTTTATTTATATAGCGCAATCTAATCAACCTACCAGTAGGTGTTTTTGGAGTGTGGGAGAAAACTGGAGGACCCAGGGAAAACCCATGCAAACACGGAGAGAACATAGAAACTCTTTACAGATGTTCTAGATCTCTACTTATAAGGGGCACCTGAGTGACATCACATGACCAGAGACAGAATTCTATTCGCAGGACGTAAACAATGAAGCTTCCTATACAGACACAGCAAGCAGAAATCTAGAAAACCACATGGAATTGATACAGAAAGTATATTGGAAAATTGATTTAGTTTACATTATGAAAATGTATACAATTATTTGCAGAAGGTGGACAACCCCTTCAAAAATGATAGAGGCCACTGTGCAGAGTCCTTTATTTCTGCCTAGAAACCAATAGCACAAAAGGGAAATGGAAAGCCCATCCCAGGTGTGAACACAAAGTTTAGTCATTTTGCAGCAACAAGCACAGTTCTTTCATATATTTTAAAATTATGATAAAACTCTTGTAGCAAATTTGTCAGTTTTTAAGGCGTGCTGTACCAGTCTTTATGCAGCCCTTCATGTTTGGTGTGCGCTCCATTCACCATCTTTCTATATGCTTTTGCTGCTATTAATCCTGCGCTCTTATTCTTCAGATGTCTTGACAGTTCATTTTGCCTTCCTTGTCCTTTTGATTTTGCTATCACACTTTCCAGCTGTTCTCTCTATCAGTTCCAAGTCGCTCCACATTTTCCATATGTGGCCTTATTTTAAACATGCCGAGCACAATTGTTTGCTAGAAAAAAAAAAATAAAAAATCTGACTTGTAAAGATTTTGAAAAAGCGAGTGTGAAAAGTCTATGCATGTCCCCGGCAATTGTTTACTGGATCCGGGATGCTCTCATGGGCTATTGTGTGACGAGCCTGCAAAATAAACTTGAAAATAACATTTTAACACTCCATAAAATACATGGCTTTGAGGAGAGCAAATGCTGCAGAGAGCAATTGGAAGAGCGGGAATGGAAATAATTGTCAATGTCACAGAGACCTGGTTTGCATAGCTGTTAACAGCACAGAACATCAAGACTTTCAGGGACCATTCAATTATCAATTCCCTCTTTTAAGATTCGCATCACTTTCTGCGCTCGTGTTAAGCATTTGAACAAATGTTCATGCGGTGTGAATAAAACAGCAGGGCCGTCTCTATTTGAAGGCATCACTGCTCTAATCCTTGCGGAGAGCGACACTGGGACGGAGAATGCCTCCTCTCCTGGTGTTATCAATGAGCCTCTAACACAGACCTTTATACTCTCTGCTTTTGAGCTGTAAGAAAAGGAAGCATTAATTCAGGGACAGTCAGGGGTACTATATATTTTGTTTCTGGTTAATGGAAATTCTCTAGAATTAACGAAGATCTTTTTTTTTTTTTTTCTTCCTCTGGCAGGTTTATTATTATTATATGTTCTAGACTCTTATGGATGAAAAAGCATAAAACAATGTCCACCTGATGGGTTACAGGCATTGCTGAAACTTTGTGAAAGGAAATCAAGCACATGGATTTGGTGGTTTTAACCCAAGCATATTTGCACGCAGGTGTGTGCCCCTTGTTACAGGATCCTTTTTTCATTTTAACTTTTAATTGCTTATTTGTTGTGAAAAAGGACTCTTCATTATTATGATTATTTTTTTTTACAAATTGGCCTAAGGGGCTCCTGTGGACATCACAGAAGCTCCATCAGCTTCTAATTATTCATGCTTCCCTTCAGCGCTTATGCCTGCCTCCTTCCTCCCTTTGCCAGAGAGCGAGTGACAACTGACGCAGCAATTAGGGGCTTACGTGATTTGCATATTTTTAAAAGCCTTTTTCCGCTAAAAATAAGCTATTAACAGCTAAATGACAGGGGGCATATACCAGCATGTGTTAGTATGCTTGGGTTAAAACCGTGCGGTTGATTTCCTTTAAAGTGTCTGTCTACAAAGGAATATTATTTATATGCTCAAATGCCCTTATAGGCTAGAGTATGTAGGGCAAACTTAATCTAGAGCCATAAAAACTCGACTTAACAAACACAAGTCAGTGATTAGACAGTAACTTAATAAGGGTACAGTCACCAGTCACGTCTAACGCATGCATTTAATAACGCATTGCAACAGTTGAAGAGCGATTTGCCTAATTAAACAGCTGTTTACGCTTGCATTTACAAAACGCAAATAATAATGCATACTCAAACGTTAACATTGTGTTAAAAAACGCATGCGTTAACACATGCATAAACATTGCGTTTTGTAAACGCAAATGTTAACAAATGTTTAATTGGGCAAATCTCTCTTGAGCTGTTGCAATGTGTTTTTGCTGTAGACATGACGTGTCACTGCACCTTAATGAGTAAGAAATAAGACAAAGCAGTGAAAGGGTTAAACAAGAGATGGGTGTAGATAGACATTGAAATTGCTCCTATGTGAAGTGTTTCGGATTATGAAATTGGATTCCTTGTTTCCCTTGAGGACTTAATGAACAATGTAACTACAACTTATTTTTGTAAGTGTTTATAATCGTACCACTGTATTACAGTGCTATTTCCACGAAGAGAAGTTTCTTATATGTACAAAATAACACATTCTCTAATTGACTGTTATTAACAATAATGCAGCATTTCACAGATATAAGTCCTGGTATACACAATTTCAGTTGCCCCGAGACATGACCCCGTAACTTCTGACTTGGGGTCAGGCGCCATCTTGGATTTTTGTGTGAGATCGTGCAGATGAGATTTCTGTCTCTCTGCTCTGAACCTGTAGCTACACCCCCTGCATGGAGCTCAGAGACACTCACTGATTACTTCCTGCCGGGAGATTGTGAGCAGAGAGAGAAGCTGCAAACTACTAACTACAAGCTGCAAGGAAATACGTGATCGGGGGGAAGGGGGAGGCAGGTATATATCTGTGAGATGTAGCAGAGCTAACAGTGTAACAGTCTGTCAGCCTCTGTCTGTATAATCTCATCTGTCTCATCTCTCTTTCTATGTGTCAGTGTGTTGGTACAATGTCAGAAGCCAGATGACAGGGTATATTCACCTTGTACTCTGATAATGTAACGACATTGTCACCCTCACAGAACTAGATGGGTCATAATGTGCCGGCTTAGTGAGGCCCCGCCCACACTCTGCGATTTTGTACAGAGCAGCCGAAGGAGAGACAGGAGCTAAAAATGCATCGGCACCATACTGTGATAATGTAGGGATCAGGACAGCATGATTTTTGCGTAATACTGAATTTCCCAGAATATAGGACACCACTGTGTCCTGGATAATAGGTTGGTGATGCCTAGAGAGTGTAAATCTTCAAGACAGGTTTCCTTTAATGACACTGAATCTAAAATGCTTCCATTGCTCAGTTTACTTATTTTACTATACAAGTGTGAATTGTAGATTTAACCTACCTACTTCAGGTGTTTTACTTGAACATTAAAAAAAGTTGAGAGCAAATTCCTTATGGAAATGTTCTAGTGTAAACAGATTACTATTCTTGTAACCAATCCGGATCAGTATAAGTTTCTGCAATTATTATTAAAAGGGCATTGAATTTTTTTTTTTTAAACTACAAAAAGCAGGAGAACTAAAGCGAGAGAAATAAACCTTAATCTCTAATTAGTGGCACAGACAACAATGATACAGAGTCTTGCAGATTAATTAAAAACCGCTTGGTCAATTTTCTTTAATTTGTATTATTACCTGCATCAATCACGTGGCTCATTAGTGCAACATTATGCACTTAGCTGCCCCTGGGCAAAACACTTTAGGACATTATATTATCATTCACAAAGGTTTAATAACATGATTCCGTGTCTTATGGACCATTTAATGGCTTGGATGGATTGTGTATATGTGATATCATTCATGGCTGTGGAAGTGGTACCCATGCTGGATAGCGGAGATAAAGCAATATAAGCCATACTTGATAGAATGATGGAAACAAAGTATTGATATTTACCATACAGTATATCTCTTTTATCTGGTATTGATAACCTTCTTCCTCATACAGTATTTGTAATGATTCTGCACACATTTTTACCCTATTTCTTTCTATTACTTGAGCTTCACCTAAGGTTCTGTGCATATGCTGCATTTTGAAATGTGTTTCAAACACAGCGGGGCACATTTACTTACCCGTCCCATTGACGCCGCCTATCCAGAATGTCTGACGAGGATTCGGTTCTGCCGCGTTTCACCAAGATCGTGCGTTCAATTTCCTGCGTGTGTTTCTTCCCCCGCTGAGGTCCGCCGGAGTTCACCTTCAGAAGAATGCATGCGGTGCATGTAAGTGCTGATCTTGCGACACAATTTGCTTTTTAAATTCCACTGTTTGTCCGAATCAGTCGGGTTGTCCGACGTCCACGCCCCCGATTTGTGTCGCATGCAAGCTGGCGCCAATACGCCACAATACGATCGTGTGCGCCAAAAACCTGGGGCAATTCAGCGCAATTCATGGAAAAAATCACAAAACCCAACGAAAATGCGGAGTTCTGACCCTTAGTAAATGTGCCCCATCACATATTTGCACTGAAATGGATGCACCTATAACAAGCACCTTGCTTTTTTTACATATAAAACACACAGGAGGCTTTCTGCCCCATGCCTGTGCACTTTTTAAAAGCCGGCATCTTGGCCATCCAACTGATACATCAAGAGGCCTTGATATAATCACCAGGATGGGGGGGGGGGCTGGCCTTTATCATACCTTGGCACATAATAAATTCTTTACAGATTGAAAGCATTTCAGTGGTAATGCATATACAATTTGGCCAAGCTCCTCCCCATTGTCTTTGAATTTACAGCCTTTAATACCCCTGATCTTTTTTTTTTTTATCTAACAGTAGTTGTACTGTGCTCTAATAGCATTAATGAAACTGGTTGCATATATACAAAAACTTTATTAAAAAAAACAAAACAAAAACAATGCAATATATAAGGGATAGTCTACCCCTTAGTCTTAGTTTACACCTGCGTTCGGACCTCTGCTATTATTTGCCGTCACTAAAACCATAATAACTGGATACTAACGTATCTGACTCTTTGATTTCAAAGCTTCTGTTGAAGCTTCTGTTATTTGAGTGGATTATTGGATGGAAACTGGAGCATTATTTATGAATTATTTATTTATTATTCACAAATTAAAAATCATGTACTCGCCTCTGGCTCCTGCGCCTTTTTTCTTCTGGCTGCTGCCAGACAGGAAGGGGTGCGTGGCCGCATCCAGTTTCAAACAGCGACGTGCGCTGGGGTTGTCTTCCGGCAACATTGCCCCACCTGCAACAATAGTGCTCAAGCTACCGTTTCCGGCTGCATCGAGCACTATACAGTGACGGGCAGGAGCTTCGTGTCTGGACGGAGGCCCCTGCCTGACTGCCAAAGGTTGTGTTCGGATGCGACGGGGGCCAGATCCGGTCCGCGGATAAAGTTTGGGGACCCCTGAGTTCAACTTTTGTTATAGTTTTAGTGACTGAAGATAATAAGGCTTCTATGAACAAAGGTCCAAATGTAGGTGTTAACTGGGCCTGCTGTGTACTGGGAAAGGTTAATGTGAACCTGTTAGCAGGGGAAGCTAAGCAGAATTATATATAGAGTTGTGGGAAAGCATTAAGTATGATATATTCATTCATATCTTATTCTTTCATTGCTTAGGAGCAGACGTCTAGGCAAGGGGGGATATATATCCCCACCTCTGTATGAAGAGGACTCAGCCCATGAGCCCTCTTCATACATCCCTTATACCTCTGCGCCATAGAGCTACGGCGCAGAGCATTAAGGGGTTAAAGGAAATCTATCATAAGTTTACTGATGGTAGATGTGTCCTAATAAGAATTGTCCGAGGAACATCCTTCCTCAGGACTTATTTTATTACAACTCTATATGCCACGAAAATATAGAGTTATAAAAGTGACAAAAATATCCTACGTCGCTTGAACGCCTCAGGGAGACTCATATTTTATTTTATGTACTCTCCCCATAGCACCAGCGGTCTTGGCCGGTCCCACCTCCCCACTGGGCATAGATAGGTGATGGGCGATATTAATTATTGCATTAATAAAGATAATACAAATTTTTACGATACATTTTTTGATCACAAGATTCTATCTTTTGTGCTTTTGGTTTGGTGATTTGTAATGAAGCGGAGTTGCTGCATATGTATAGACATTTGTAATCTTTGTTTATTTTACGCAGGTGATGTAGCCTGAGCACCACAGGGTAATTTGCATAGCTTTTACAACTCTATGGGGCAGATTTATCAAGCAGTCTGAAAGTCAGAATATTTCCAGTTGCCCATGGCAACCAATCACAGCTCAGCTTTCTTTTCACCAGTGCTCATGAATATTTTAAAGGGGAGCTGTGATTGGTTGCCATGGGCAATTGGAAATATTCTGACTTTCAGACAGCTTGATAAATCTGCCCCTATATTTCTGTGATTGCGGCATATACAGTTATTATAAATGAAGTGTCTCAGGAACTTCCTGAGTGATACCTTGGTTGTTCTTCAAGCAGTTGTGAACTGTGACTTTTGTCAGGAAAACTCTACAAGAACAATTTAATTTTACATTGGTTTCACACTTTTTTTTAAGTTTTAGTTTTATATGTTTTCCTAAAAATAATTTTAGTTTATCTATGAATTTGAAAAAATTATAGTTCACATTTAATATAAGAATAAATCTAAAAATTATTTGATTTGGCTATTTTCATAAAAAATATGTTATATTAGAAGTGTACAGTATAGACATTTATATCCACTTTAAGTACAGGATTAGAACTAAGCACTGCTGCAGTGTGGCCAGAGTTGTACTACATTTTCTGTTAGGGTTTTTAACCTTTAAGGTTAATTCCTGTTAAATAGCAATGTTCGGTAACCCATGAAATGTATAAATAAATGTTTTCTTATCTGAATGTAGCTCATTTCATTAAAGTTAATTGCTGACTTGTTCCTTTCACTATATCCCATTAGCAGGTTGTTCCTAACTAATCCACTGAATACTGTACTTACTGTACTTTTGATATTTTGTCAGTAAACAACATTTTTCCTGATATACCGTATATACTTGAGTGTAAGCTGAGTTTTTCAGCACAATTTTTGTTCTGAAAATTCCTCACTCGGCTAATACTTGGCTATATAATAAAAATAAAGTGTTGCTGACATCATAGTTTGTGCGCCAGCCAGGCTGTATGCGTGGACCTGACGCTGACCCAGAGCCGGCAATGCCCCACATGAAGAAAGAAGAGGAGCTGCACGAGTTGTCGGAATGGTGAGTACTCAGTTTATTTTTTATGTGCTAGCAGGCTATATTCTCCAGAGGGCTGGCTATATACTACACAGGGCTGGCTGGCTATATACTAAAGGGGGCTGGCTGGATATATACTATAGGGAGCTAACTATATAACAATGGGGCTGTGAATAGGTTTTCCCAGTTCTTGGTGGTACAATTAGGTGCCTTGGCTTATTCTCAGGTCAGCTTATTGTCGAGTAAATACGGTATAAAGATTTTATAAGAATGGAAATGTATAACTCTGCATGATAGCTATAGACAAAAAACAAAGGAACCTGAATAATTACTTCATTATTGGCTATTTTTACTATTTTGTAATCAGACACATTATGAGTTTGGATTATACAACAAATGTTATTAATAACACCATGCAGAGTTAGATTTGCACCCACCAAATATATGATGTTTTCTGGCCGTTGTAAAGTGGTTAATCAGAACTGTTTGCAAAGTGCAATGTTACTATTACATGACTGATTGCAAAAATTTGTATATCTTTTAATTGCATCACGAAGTGAATAAAAGGGATTAATTCAAGAATACCAGAGCTCAAATGCACTGAAATTATTTCTATAAAACACAATACTATGCATCATGGTAGCATCGCCCCAAGGGGAAATCAACAATTGCTGTGTAAAGTAAATTTGTACATGTTTCTATCTTCTTTGTACATATAAATTACTCACGTATAGCGTTCTTAAGCTTCCATTCCAGTTTTCTATCTTGATTCTGTGATGGAATCGCTAGAGAATATAATAAGATGTTATAATGTTAGTTGTTTTCCAATAAAAACTTAATATTGGAATTACTGAATATGAATTTCGATTAAATTATTTGTATAAATGTCTTGGGCCACCTTCACGTTATACCTTACAGGGGCTTTCATGATGACCCATTCAAAATTCACAGGCATCAATATGGAGACAATCCCCCTTTACAATAAAAACAAGTTCCTTGAATCTGTGAAAACTTTCTTGAAGAAATCTAGGAAATGTTTGCCATTGAGCGTTATGAGGGTTGACATGGTGTTTTATTGGGGTTAAACTTGGTCAATTCTTTCTTTGGGGACAATGATTTACAGTATGTTCTGCTGCAACAGTAAAGGGGTTAGCAGGTTTAGCGCTTAGTATCAGATTTGGTTTGGATCTCTTGAGTCTATACAGTGTGACTTTTATGAATTACTTCAGCAGTGGTTTGCAGGTTTTTACACAAAACTCTGCATAGCTTTGCCCGATGGCATCGCCACCTGACAATATATATCAAGAGGTCTATGCCTCTTGATGTAACTACTGAGACAGGGGGCATGGCCTTTATCTTACATGTGCTTGTGCACCGGCATATGAGAAACTCCCTCCACAGTATTTTTGTATTCGTACTGATTCACAAATTAAAGCCAATGTGGCACTTGCATCATAAATATGGCTTGTGAGACCTCTTGTTTTTCTTGGACTTTCTGCTTCTCAGATAGTGGTTTTTTTTTTCCCTTATTGCTACATTGATTTCCTAATGTGGATACATGAGGACTTTTGGTCTTCAGCAAAAAAGGCTAGAAAAGTCGCTCCAAACGGCTCCAATAGCTCCAAGCTATTTTCTAGCCTGGTAGGGGGCAACCTTGGATTTGCACCAAAATGAATCATGTTAGAAGGAACTCACAAAATGAGAATGGGAAAGGGAATTGGCAATAAACTATACACATATATAATTAAATTATATACATTTTATATATATATATAAAGCATGTCTAGTCTTTGCAAATTTGTCTTTGAAATTTGAGAAATGAGCCAAAATATGGAAAACCAGAAAGAGAAAAGATAAATATCCCCCATAATTTTCTAGCTCTTGAGGGGGTTACAAAATGGCAGAGTGCTATTATGACATAAAGTGACTAATGCTGATATCATAAAAGTGAACGAATGAATTTGTTATAAAAGAGACTGGCATACTGGAAATCAATGCGGTCGCAATATCTGGATATCAAACGCATGGGGGCAGCGTGGGCAAAGAAAGGGGGGCAGTCCTCCCCCAAAAGGGTTGATATTAGTATTATGGGTGAACAAAGATATAACTTAACAATAAAATATGTATATGGAGGAAACGAGAAAAAAAGATACTATATATTGTATTTTACCTGGTCACAATAATAATAGTATAGTGATGGAGGCATTTATGGACATGGTACACAAGGCATGGTGCACGAGGCAAAGGAGGTGCCGATAGTCACT
This sequence comes from Engystomops pustulosus, assembly GCA_019512145.1. Classification (NCBI taxonomy): domain Eukaryota; kingdom Metazoa; phylum Chordata; class Amphibia; order Anura; family Leptodactylidae; genus Engystomops; species Engystomops pustulosus. Next base: position 57,071,487 of record CM033642.1, read on the forward strand.
GTATGTAGAGAGAAAAAGTGCTACTTAGATCCGGCTTGCAATTTCCAATTCGGCAAGAAGAAACCTTTCTGGGTGAACATGGATCGATCATCGGTATCCAAACAATCTTGAGAATGTAGTATTAGAGTCATAGACACTGTTGGTTCATCACTGCATAGTCCCGGCAGGTCAGGAACAGGTCAAAGAAATGATTTATAGATATTGTAACTTCAGAAAAAACACAACAAGAGAGAAGAGGTATTAAAAATAGGATACAGGGAAGTATATAAATTGCGATACCTTGTGTCAATAAAACTGATGCATGGAACTTGTGTATCTGCTATTTATATGAATTGTGAATGCTGTGATTTGGGAAGGGGAAGGAGGGGGAAGAAAGGGGGATGTGTAAGGAAAAGAATGTATTGTGATTACTAGAGTGTATGGGGTCCAATGCACCAACTCAATTATAATAAGGGGCCCTGTTAACAAATTGTATGTGTAAGGGATCCTGCACAATGAATAACTATAGGGGACCCAGGTGTGTAAACGTGAGAGGAAGAGGGGGAAAGATAGGCGGGTAAGGTGCTGGAGTGTGGATATTTTTTGTGTTATATATTGGTTTTGTTCTGGGGTTACTTTTTATAGAAGCCTGTAAAGTTAAGTTCCTCATTAAGGCCCTTGGGGGAGACGCAATCTAGTGTGTAAATCCACCGGGATTCTTTTTGTAGTAATCTGAAGGTAATACTGCCCCCCCCTTAAGTTATGGGTGATTTTTTCTAAACCTACTACCCGCAAATCATTTGGGTTTCCCCCATGTTGTTGTAAGAAATGCAAAGCGACTGAGGAGAGCATCTTACCTTTCTGAAAGTCTGATGTAGCATTGTTGATGTTCGATAAGTGTTGCTGGAAGCGTCTTCTCAATTCTTGAGAGGTTTGTCCTATATACACTTTTGGACAGAGGCATAACAAGGCATAAATCACAGCTTTCGATTTACAGTTGATATATTGTTTGATTTTATATTTACCTTGGCCCACTGGGTCCTCGAAATGTTCCGTGCTGATAATTTTCGGACAAACTGTGCAGGCTCCACATGGAAAGGAACCTTGTAGGTGTATACCCCTTCCCAAAGAGGAGGTGGGGCGTTGGAAGTGGCTGTTGGTAAGTAAATCCCTTAGGTTTCTGGCCCTTCTGGCCGTAAGTTGAGGTTTGCTATCCGTATGAGGGAGAAGTCGTGCATCACTTCTTAATATATCCCAATTGCGCTCCAGGATTTTTTGGATGTCTTGCCATTGGTTATTAAAGGTGGTTACAATTCTCGGTTTATCTTGTTGAGTACGTATTCTGGGGGTCAGAAGATCGTTATGTGAACTGTCTCTTGCCCGAATGTAGGCCTTTGAAATAGTTTTGTGTGGGTAACCCCGTTCTTTCAGACGGCATGTTAGATCCCAAGCATGGGTTCTGAATTCTGTATCCGTAGAGCAATTGCGTCTAATACGTAAGAATTGACTGACCGGAATGCCACTTTTTTGGTGGTGTGGGTGGAATCTAGAAAAATGTAGCAAATTATTTGTAGCTGTTTTCTTGCGGAATAATGTGGTGGATAATCCAGTACCCTCTTTACGAATTGATATGTCCAGAAAATCTACACAATTCTCCGAAATATGTGAGGTGAGATGTATTCGCCAAGGATTGGAGTTCCTAATAAACTCTGTGCATTCATCGAGGGTACACGTCCAAATGATCAATATGTCGTCTATGTAGCGGTACCAACCTGCTACATATTTCTTAAAGTAGTCTGAGGCATAGACCACCTGTTCCTCCCATCGTCCCAAAAACAAATTCGCGTAGGCGGGTGCACAACGTGCCCCATGGCCGTCCCTGAGATCTGCTTGTAGAACGACCGGTCAAAGATAAAATAATTTTGGTGTAAAATTATGTATAGTAACTCCAGCACGAAGGAATCAGGTCTGCGGTCATGGGACCATTGTTTGTCCAAAAAATACATAGTGGCTTCCAGCCCCGTCTCATGTTCAATAATCGTGTAGAGGGCCTCTACATCTAAGGTCACTAGAAGACATGGATCTGTGATCTGTAAGGCTTGTATTCTGTGGATGAGGTGCGTGGTGTCTCTTGTATATGAGGACAACTGTAGCAGGGCTGTAAATAGAAGTCCACATAGTTACACAATTTTTCATTTAGACCCCCAATTCCAAGGACTATTGGGCGTCCAGGTGGTTTTGAGACCGATTTATGCACTTTAGGCAGCATATAAAAAGTGGGGATGGTAGGTTGATCCACTGTTAAAAATTTCTGTTCATTTTTGTTCACAATTCCCGCTTGGAAAGCTGCTTCCAATAGCCGGTCTATTTTTTTCTTAAATGTTTGAGTCGGATCTGAAGGAAGAATACAATAAAAATCTTTATTGTTTAGCTGTCGAAGTGCCTCTTCTCTATATAATTCTACTGGCCAAATGACGATGTTTCCCCCCTTATCCGCCTCTTTTATGACAAAATCCTTGTGTTTGGTAAGTGAGGGAATTTCCTCTTACCTGTGTGTTCGAGGTTTTCTTCCATTAATTCCATAAGGTCTCTGAATGTCTGTCACCTTCCGGTAGTGTATCTACCAAGGAGGGCTCAAAATACAAGATTTTGAACACTAGTTGCCTACAGAATAGGTAAAGATCCTTTATTAGTTCAAATTTGTCCAGTTTATACATGGGCGAGAATGACAGGCCCTTTTTTAATACTTCACATTCAATTTCTGATAGATTATAAGATGACAGGTTTATAATTTGTAAATTATTATCGTTACCTGTATTGGTGTTTTGACGTCCTCGATTTGGTTTGTCTCGTTTCTGATATGGGGAGCGCTCTCGGTGACTCGGCCCTCTTTTTTTGCTTGTTCTTGTATCTGAAGAGGAGTCTTCCTGTGAGCTCTCCAGATCGCTGTATTCAGACGATTGTGGGTCTTGTGATAATTGGGGATTATTTGAGGAGGTTGATTTGGCTTGTGGTTTGAATCTTCTTCTATTACCTCTGTGAGTCCATTTATAGGGTCTGCCTTTTTCGTAATCCAGTTTGTCACGATGGAATTTTTCTTGTTTGCCCTTAATGATCTCCTTTTCGTAGGTGTCTATGGTCTCTTTAAGTCTCTTCTTAAAGGGTTCAACTAAGTTGACTGCATCAAATGTCCCCAGTGAGGTTTCCAGATTCTTTATTTGTTCACGTTGTTGTACTAATAAACCTCTGGCATGGTCCAATAGCATGTTAGTAAGAATGAAGGAGCATTGGGCTAAGCCCTTCTCCCAGGTCTATTTTTCTTTAGAGTCAACTACCCATGAAGGGAAAATTTGTACTATAAGCCACCGTGGAAAGATTTTTGGTTTCAAGTATTCATCAAGACTCCTAATGTTCCACCAAGTTCGAGTCAACGACTTGTGTGAGTTAATAATTTCATTAGATAGCTTGTTAAATTCAGAGTTTGAATTTGTAGCACTTTCTCCTTTAAAGATGTCAGCAGTTTTGTTGTTCCAGGAAGCCTCTCTTGACTGTAGATCCATGTCTCCAAAAATGCCTCCAACCCAAAAAGGTCTATAGAAGAAATAGGAAGTGTAAAACTATGGGTTCAATAAATCCAAAAAGAATTCTGTACAGATTTGTGTAAAATTCTTGTCACTACTAATTGTCAAAATTCTTGTCACTACTAATACCCGACGCGTATCGCCTATCAAGTAGGCTTCATCAGGAGTGAATGAATACCATATATTAGGTAACCAATGCTGGATGACGCACATCCAGTTTACGATAAACGTACTGCGCATGCGCCATAGTCTGGACCGGAACTACGTATTGAGCAGCTGCGTCTATTCATTCACTCCTGATGAAGCCTACTTGATAGGCGATACGCGTCGGGTCATCTCCTTTCGGACACAGGTTGGGATTGTAAATTTGTATTGTATTTATCTGCCATGTGTTCAGACTGTGCTTTATGCTATCTTTGGCCACATAGACCCTATGGAGACCAGCTGTCTAGGCCTACCTTACACAGCTACTATTCGATATAATCATTAGTATTGTATTTTATATATCCTTTTCTGGTCTCCATATATATATATATATATACCCTCTGTATAATTTATACTTAATGCACATTTCTGTCACTTTAGCATAACTACTTCCACATACAAGTCCCTTACCTCTGTCTGACTTTGTTCTTTTATGTATGTCCAATTTGGGACTTTTTAATGGTGTTTTAAAACTGTGTGTCTTTGTATATATTAAATAATAAAAATTAATTTGTTTGACTCTGCACATATGCATCCCTCTTTTTCTTTTTTTATTTATATATACAGTTATTATAAATGAAGTGTCTCAGGAACTTCTTGTTAGGACACATCTACCAACAGTAAACTGATGGTAAATTATTCCTAATACACAGTTGGTAAACTGATGGTACATGGCCTTCAATGCCTTGGCCTTTTTTTTTTATTCCTTCCTGAGTGATACCTTGGTTGTTCTTCAAGCAGTTGTGAACTGTGACTTTTGTCAGGAAAACTCTACAAGAACAATTTAATTTTACATTGGTTTCACACTTTTTTTTAAGTTTTAGTTTTATATGTTTTCCTAAATATAATTTTAGTTTATCTATGAATTTGAAAAAATTATAGTTCACATTTAATATGAGAATAAATCTAAAAATTATTTGATTTGGCTATTTTCATTAAAAATATGTTATATTAGAAGTGTATAGACATTTATATCCATTTTAAGTACAGGATTAGAACTAAGCACTGCTTCAGTCTGGCCAGAGTTGTACTACATTTTCTGTTAGGGTTTTTAACCTTTAAGGTTAATTCCTGTTAAACAGCAATGTTCGGTAACCCATGAAATGTATAAATAAATGTTTTCTTATCTGAATGTAGCTAATTTCATTAAAGTTAATTGCTGACTTGTTCCTTTCACTATATCCCATTAGCAGGTTGTTCCTAACTAATCCACTGAATACTGTACTTACTGTACTTTTGATATTTTGTCAGTAAACAACATTTTTCTTGATATACCGTATATACTCGAGTGTAAGATGAGTTTTTCAGCACAATTTTTGTTCTGAAAATTCCCCACTCGGCTAATACTTGGCTATATAATAAAAATAAAGTGTTGCTGACATCTTAGTTTGTGCGCCAGCCAGGCTGTGTGTGTGGACCTGTCGCTGACCCAGAGCCGGCAATGGCCCACATGAAGAAAGAAGAGGAGCTGCACGAGTTGTCGGAATGGTGAGTACTCAGTTTATTTTTTATGTGCTAGCAGGCTATATTCTCCAGAGGGCTGGCTATATACTACACAGGGCTGGCTGGCTATATACTAAAGGGGGCTGGCTGGCTATATACTATAGGGAGCTAACTATATAACAATGGGGCTGTGAATAGGTTTTCCCAGTTCTTGGTGGTACAATTAGGTGCCTTGGCTTATTCTCAGGTCAGCTTATTGTCGAGTAAATACGGTATAAAGATTTTATAAGAATGGAAATGTATAACTCTGCATGATAGCTATAGACAAAAAACAAAGGAACCTGAATAATTACTTCATTATTGGCTATTTTTACTATTTTGTAATCAGACACATTATGAGTTTCGATTATACAACAAATGTTATTAATAACACCATGCAGAGTTAGATTTGCACCCACCAAATATATGATGTTTTCTGGCCGTTGTAAAGTGGTTAATCAGAACTGTTTGCAAAGTGCAATGTTACTATTACATGACTGATTGCAAAAATTTGTATATCTTTTAATTGCATCACGAAGTGAATAAAAGGGATTAATTCAAGAATACCAGAGCTCAAATGCACTGAAATTATTTCTATAAAACACAATACTATGCGTCATGATGGCATCGCCCCGAAGGGAAGTCAACAATTGCTGTGTAAAGTAAATTTGTACATGTTTCTATCTTCTTTGTACATATAAATTACTCACTTATAACGTTCTGAAGCTTCCATTCCAGTTTTCTATCTTGATTCTGTGATGGAATCGCTAGAGAATATAATAAGATGTTCGATTAAATTATGTGTATAAATGTCTTGGGCCGTCTTCACATTATACCTTACAGGGGCTTTCATGATGACTCATTCAAAATTCACAGGCATCAATATGGAGACAATCCCCCTTTACAATAAAAACAAGTTCCTTGAATCTGTGAAAACTTTCTTGAAGAAATCTAGGAAATGTTTGCCATTGAGCGTTATGAGGGTTGACATGGTGTTTTATTGGGGTTAAACTTGGTCAATTATTTCTTTGGGGACAATGATTTACAGTATGTTCTGCTGCAACAGTAAAGGGGCTAGCAGTTTTAGCGCTTAGTATCAGATTTGGTTTGGATCTCTTGAATCTATACAATGTGACTTTTATGAACTACTTCAGCAGTGGTTTGCAGGTTTTTACACAAAACTACGCATAGTTTTGCCCGATGGCATCGCCACCTGACAATATATATCAAGAGGCCTATGCCTCTTGATGTAACTACTGAGACAGGGGGCATGGCCTTTATCTTACATGTGCTTGTGCACCGGCATATGAGAAACTCCCTCCACAGTATTTTTGTATTCGTACTGATTCACAAATTAAAGCCAATGTGGCACATGCATCATAAGTATGAGTTTGTGAGACCACTTTGTTTTTCTTGGACTTTCTGCTTCTCAGATTTATTTTAGTGGGTTTTTTTTCCTTATTGCTACATTGATTTCCTAATATGGATACATGAGGACTTTTGGTCTTCAGCGAAAAAGGCTACAAAAGTCGCTCCAAGCGGCTCCAATAGCTCCAAGCTATTTTCTAGCCTGGTAGGGGGCAACCTTGGATTTGCACCAAAATGAATCATGTTAGAAGGAACCCACAAAATGAGAATGGGAAAGGGAATTGGCAATAAACTATACACATATATAATTAAATTATATACATTTTTTATACATATATATATGTCGAAGTTCAGTAAGGAAACAGACATTAAAATTAAAAATAGATGTACATCGTGCAAAAGCATGTCTAGTCTTTGCAAATTTGTCTTTGAAATTTGAGAAACGAGCCAAAAAATGGAAAACCAGAAAGAGAAAAGATAAATATCCCCCATAATTTTCTAGCTCTTGAGGGGGTTACAAAGAGGCTATAAGATGTTAGCTATTGCAATGTTTTTTGAATTTCAAGTGGAGTCACATGCAGTGATCCCCTTGCTACATTGCAGGATATTTCAAAGTCAATTTCCCCTGTGTGAATGAGGAAGGGATTAGTACTTTTAGCATTGTAGCTGACAGTGTGTGCACTATTTAAAAAGTAACTAGAAGAAAAGCATAATCATTAGTTTCACTTCAACTTTTAATCTCCTTTTTTCATAATATTTTGAAAACCATACCACAATTCTCTATAGACTCCCTGAGACCAAGACATTCTGCATTCACCTGTAGAAAGTGCACAGCACATCAATTATTAACAGCTCACAGGCCAAGTGTAAAGAAGCGCTTCACTGGACCTGTCAGAACAGACACTGCTGCTTATTCCCTACAGGGAGCCACTAAGACTCACTTCTATAAAGAAAAATAAATCAATCAAAGACAATGTTCACAATTGAACAAACCTATTTTCAAAACACCTCCATGTTATAGAAATGTACTGTATTATTGTGGGTTTTCTGTACTGTAAGCATAGTTTACAGTACAGAATATATATAAACTATGCAAGTATAAAGTAAGTAAATATATATATACAGGTGCAGAATTTTACATAGGTTCCTTTCCATAGTTGTGACAGTGTCACAGCTGTAACAGTAGTGCATAGTGCCATGTAGTGTATAGTGGCCAATTTCTATTAACCCTTTAAGGACCGGGCCATTCATTTATTTGTGTTTACATTTTTAACTTCTTGTCTATAAAAATCCATCTAATTTTCTTCTGTACAGGGCTGAACAAATTATACATCCTAGCATCAGTATTTTATATTCTATGGTGTCACAGGTGGCAATGATTCCTGTAAAGATGGTGGCACCCTTGAACTAAAATGCATTTAGCACATTAACCTGTGTGATCGGTGCCACTGCTCAATGGGAGTGTTAGCAACAAGTCTTTATCTCATTATGCAGCTAATACCTGCTGTGTGTAGAGTTCGCAGTCCGTGAACCTTCCTTCATACAACTGCAACCTCTTAAGCATGTACATGTATCATGTGCAGTCTTTAAGAGGTTAATAGTGCCCGACGTAGGTTTTTTTTATTGTGTCCCCCTGTAGCTTTACCATATGCTGCCCCTGTTGCTTTTACTTTATGCTGCCTCCTGTAGCTTTTTCTTGTTTGTGCATGGGATTTATGTTTTCCAATATAATTACTATTAAATGTTTCAATTTTATAACAAAAGAATAACAAGGATCAATGTAGGTCCCTGAGACATGGGAGGCTACCTCAACAGCGTAGAAAGCATAATTGAAAACAGTATTACATACATGGTAATGAGGGGATCACAAAATTTGTGTAGTAATACAGCAGTAAATTAATGTAAGGGGGAGGTTAAAACTAACAAAAAGGCAATCCACAGAACAATAGTCACATTAATACATGGTTGTAAGACTACCCTCATTGGAAGGTAGATCACTCATCGCCAAGGCAGTAGATAAGTGTTGGCCTAACCTGTCCTCATAGCTATTAAATGCTCTATTTATATTGCACCAGATTCACATTTATTTCATTTTATTTTAGATGCCGGACAGGTGCTGTAGAACCTCATAGTACATACTTCAGCAGCAGCAGCAGCAGAACCTCATAATACACAATTCCACAGCTGCAAATCATAATACATACCACCAGTGCTGCAGATCATTACAGTACACTCTTAAGCTGCTGTAAACCATATAATACAAATCTCAGCTTCTACAAAACTTCATTACATATGTAAAATGGATGTCATTATTGCATTTGTGCATTTGCCCACCTACTATGGATGTGACTATACTTAATTTGATTATCCCCTTTTGACAATTTTGACCAACCAGCCTATGTTTTTCACACCACCTTGGAGTTCTGCATAGTTTGTATATTTATGTATATACACATATACAAACACAAACACACATATATATATAGATAAATATTGTTATGGGTGCTCCAGCGACCCACATCTCGGGCACACCCGTGCTCCCCACTGGGTCCCAGCGCTTTTGCAGCCTGACTTACCCGTCCTCACTCCTGCTCTAGTTCTGGTGGTCTGGCGCACCAATGATTGGTGCTAGCCATTCCCGGTATCTGTGATAAGCCAGCCTCTTCCTGTACACCCCACAGATCTTTGTGCTTCCATCCCACATAGAAAGCTGTATTCCACACCCTTTTTGCTAATCCGTATTTCCCGTTGTGACCTCGGTTCTGTTCCTGACCTTGCTTCGCCGCTGCCTGCCCTGACCTTCTGCTCGTTTACTATCCTGAGTTTCCTCTCCTGACCTCCTACCTACCCTCGACTATGATTCTGCTCTATGACTTTGTACTTCGCCTTGGCCACCACCACAGACAAAGTTGCGCCCGTGGGACGACCTGGCGGTACCACGCCACAGCAAGTCCAACCCGCTTTGCGATGGGCTCTGGTGAAAACCGAGTGCCACTTAGACTCCCAGGTGTTGACTTACGTCATCGTCCATTGTGGTCCAGTGGGTCCACTACCGCTAGTTTCTGACAATATATATATATATATAAGTCCACAGCCTCACAGTTCCAAGATAGGGGGGGGTGCAAAAGGCTCAAGAGAATGCTGGTAACACACTGAGACGTCACTGGTTTTGGATTAAACCCTTCCTTTTTTGCTTGAATTGGAGTGCTGCCTCATTTTTTGGAAGAGACTTCAATGTGAGAAAAGTGAACTAGTTTATTCACACGAGTCCAAACACTACATTTCGGCTCCTCAGACCTGGAGCCTTCTTCAAGTGAGGTACACATAACAAAGTGGCAATTTATATCAAATACAAGGGAAATAAAAATCATAGTGAACCAATCATGTGATTTACAAAGTCACAATAAATATATACACATCCAAATAAATACAATAGTTATAGTTAAGTGAGATTATAAAGTGCAACAGTGCAAATTGTAAACATACATAATAGCGATCAATTGCTCACCTCAGGATCAGTTTAAAACTACAATCCAGCCCGCGGCATCCTGCTGGAGGTACTGCGCATGTCAGTGATCATGTGACGTATTATGCAAGCGGGCACGTTGATTATTTGTATTATTTATGTTTCAAGTCAAATATTCATTTTATTTCTCCCTTTTTTTCAGATACCGTTATCACGTCATCACTTGCACATTGCTATCACTTCATACCTGAAGAATAGATCATCGCTGAGTACCTTAAGGATCAGATAATACATATATTTCCAGTGATCAGAATTTTAATGTTATCAGGGGACCTCACATATCTACAATTAGGGTGCAAATAGTTTCTGGCAGAAGGACCCATTTCTGGGAGTGACTCCTGTACCCTAAATGTGTGCCTGCTGGACATTATGTCCTAGATGGCTGCTATGGGTCGGGTTGGTGCCTAACAATGAGCTGCGACTTAGCGGCTGTGGTGGGAGCTTAACACTCTCTGGTCCACAGAAGCTTAGCGCCCGAACCATTGAGGTTGCACATTTTCAGTGGCCTCTCATAATACTTATCTTTCCGGGGTCTTCCCTCATCCAAAATGGCGGCGTGGTCCTCAGTTCCATAGCGCACATGCACGCTGACTGTTCCGATCACGTGCCCGCTTGCATAATATGTCACATGATCACTGACATGCGCAGTACCTCCGGCAGGACGCCGCGGGCTGGATTGTAGTTTTAAACTGATCCTGAGGTGAGCGATTGATCGCTATTATGTATGTTTACAATTTGCACTGTTGCACTTTATAATCTCACTCACCTGTACTAGTATAACTTGTATTTATTTGGATGTGTATATATTTATTGTGACTTTGTAAATCACATGATTGGTTGACCCCTTAACGACTTGGCCTTTTTTAGTTTTTCACTTCCATTTTTCACTCACCAACTTCAAAAATCTATAACTTTTTTATTTTTCCACATAAAGAGCTGTGTTATGGCTTATTTTCTGCGTAACAAATTGCACTTCATAGTGACGGTATTTAATATTCTATGGCGTGTACTGGGAAGCGGGAAAAAAATTCCAAATGCAGTGAAAATGGTGAAAAACCACATTTGTGACGTTTTCTTGTGGGCTTGGATTTTACAGCTTTCACTCTGCGTCCCAAGTGACATGTCTACTTTATTCTTTGGGTCGGTACGATCATGTGGATACCAAATTTGTATAGGTTTTATAATGTTTTCATACATTTAAAAAAATTAAAAACCTCCTGTACAAAATATTTTTTTTTTATTTTGCCATCTTCTGGGGCCAATAACTTTTTCATACTTTGGTGTACGGAGCTGTGGATAGTGTAATTTTATATATATATATATATACTGTATATATATACTTAAAAAAGCAGCACATACAAATGATGGTTGGGTGCCCGCCTATTAGGGCCAGGCGTCAGGTCCTCAAAGGTATCCTTGTAGAAAAAAGGCAGCACTCCAGAGTGAAGGTGAAAAATGTAAAGTCCTCTTTATTGCATATCCCAAAACAGCAGCAACGTTTCGGCTCGGTGTGAGCCTTTCTCAAGCCAAGTGACAAGTGCATGCAGTGCATATATATATACAGGTACAACTAAATCACATGATCCCAACCAATTAAGCCATACATGACATAATTATGTCATCCTGTTTTATTTGCATGATTTACAGAAGTAAAAAATGTTAGCAAACTCTGGCACTAACGAAAGCACAGATATTTCTTATCGCACCAGGAGCTGGCATAGAATCTGCCATCACAAACATACACAGCATGGAAATTCACCTAATTGCCACAGCTCCACAGGCTTTAACACTGTTTATTATTCCTACATAGTTTTTCCTTGGACAACATTCAAATTTTCTGCTAAAAATCCATGGTTTTGGCAGCAACTCTGCCACAAGATGAAAACTGCAAGTAAAAATGTTTCAAAATCTTAACTTAAGGGAGTAATTTAAATCTTAAGGGAGTATATAGATGAAAATGCAGAAAAAACCTGAAAGTGAAAGGCCACTCTCTTCTAGCCAGTCATTTACTAAGGACCCGAATCGCGTTTTATGTCGGGTTACCGTATTTTACCGTTTTGTGCCGATTTTCCCTGAATTGCCCTGGGATTTTGGCGCACGTGATCGGATTGTGGTGCATTGGCGCCAGCATTCACGCGATGGAAATCGGGGGGCGTGGCCGTAAGGAAAACCGATGGATTCAGTAAAACCGCCGTATTTTTTTTTAAAAAAGTGTCGCTTGACACGCGCTTTCCTGCACCGAGGGTAGGAGGGTGAACTTCAGTGAACTCCGACGGAATTCAATGCAGCAGCAACACCTGGTGGACATCAAGTGCACTACCTTAGTGAATCGCCGTAAGACCCGAATCCTCCACAGAGAACGCGCCGCTGGATCGCGAATGGACCGGGTAAGTAAATCTACCCCATTGTCTTATGTGCTAACCTAGAGCTTGTCATTCTGTTCATCAAGTAAGTCAGTACCTTTAATCTATACATGTGTCTTCAATAGAGATGAGCGAACACTTTATAGCAACCATATACCTATCTGATTATCAAACTCTGATAATGTTTCCTTTTAGAAGTCTTTTTGTACAAGTAACTAAATTTATGAGAACTGTAGCACGGCATTGTAGGGTGTGATTGACTGTCTAGTGATTACTCTACCTAAAAGGGACCAGAAATGGGGGGGGATGAGCATCTAACGTATAATCCAACTAATACACATCAAACATGAAAAGATTTGAAACGATGTCAGCTTTTATAGGGTATCCACCTATAATCATGTGGATGAAGCGGCATCTGAATAAAATAAAATAAATGTAATCTTGATTGTTTTCCTCAATTTCCTACATACATGTCATTTTTGGAAAGACCCATGTTGACAAATCCAAAAGTTTTTTCCTCAAAATCTATTTGAAATCACTTGGATGGTCTATGAAAAGGCCAATTACAACAGGACTCTTCTATTTTCCCTTAATAATTCTGGTGTATAATTAGTGATTGCAGAAGACCGAAATGTGCAAGGTTGATCCATTCCAAGGGGGGGGGGGGGGGAGAGCCAAGGCAGTTCAGGCACACCCAAAACTCTCCAACTTTGGTTGGGGGTTCGGCGTAACCCCCCCCAATGCCATTTAAAAAACCCCCCGTGATCGATGCCAGTACTCTTTAAAATGCCCAAGCAAATTGCTGGAGCTTATATATAAAGCACTGTGCAATTTATTAAGAAATAGTGCAAAAACACACAGGTGCAATTTGACTGTGGAAGTTGCAGAGTATGCATTATTCAGCAAACTGGCACATGCACTTCATTGATCTGGGTTCCCCGCAAATGCTCGGGGGAAGTGTGCACCAACTTTTTTTGGAATGCACCTTAACCATAGAGCGGGCAACACATTTGTATTCTGTTTGGTCGCAGTAAATAAATGCAAGAGTGTGACTGAGTGTGCAAATACAGTGCAAAAGTTTGCTTTTATGTTTTTTTCAGTGCAAGTCCGGGTTTGCTCCCAAATGATGGTTACGTTGGGTTCGATGATCTCTGGGGTAAATGGTGAACACCTGCCATTTAAAATACATGCATTAACACACCCGGGCATTATTTAGCAGGGTTTTTGGGTTCGGTCTCTGGAACCTGGACACTCGAAACCCTCACATGGCTCCTCTTCATCACTTGTCCATTAAAGTATAACGACAGTGGCAGTATCACAGTTAGGATTCCTCGGCCATCCAGATAAAATGTTCTGGGGGCTTTACCCTTCAATCATCCCCCATGAAATAGACAACAAGAGCCTTTCTTCTTTCTGGTGTAAATAGGATTCAGATTAGGTTTTACAACTTGGGCCACTAGAGGATTCTCTAGTACGTTGGTGGCAAAATTTTTTGTGAAATGCCAAAGGGGCATTGTGATTGTCACAGTAACAATATTATTTTATAATAGGATTATGACTGAATGGGGGCAATGTGAAGCCCACACTCAACTAGGTGATGCCAAAAGAGGGTTAATAGGTAGAATAAGGACTTAGGGATTGTCCAACTGAAGCAATGAACAATAGGAAGTGCAATGTCCACTTGGGGGCATTGTCAAAAATTGGCAGTATTTATTTCAAAATGGAACATTGGTCACAGTGGATCATTGTTAAATTGGAAGCATTTTTTCAATAGCATTCAAAGGCAAAAAAAATGGAGCTTTGCCCATTTTCATATGGCATGTTACATGGCGAAATGCTTGAATTGACAAAGTGGGTTTATATTATCGGCGTACAGGTTTTATACACAATTTTATTTTAGTTTTTCTGAACATTGTACTAGTATCTAACACATAAACAAGAGAGATGAGAAGATCTTAGTATGAGAGATGAGGAGATCCATGACATGTGCAATTATACATTACCTTTCTCCCCTCTGCTGTCCCAGCCATTACTACTATCAGCTCTTACTATGTACCTCTCTCTTCCGCTGGTCAAAGAACCTATCTGCCCGGTAGTTTCACCACTGGATGGGTACATGCCAGCAGAAAGTTAATGTCTGTGTCAGGTTGTGTGTTAGTCGTCCTGGAATAGGAGAGAGAGAGGCCCATGCTGAGCGCAAAGGACGATGACAGATAGGCCTTAAAAACATTGTTATGTTACCTGATAAAGTATCTGGAGGGGTAGCTTGGAGCTACAGTAAGGGCCCCCTTTCATACTTGCGTTGCAGATAACGTCCAAGAGTCTGATCAGGGTGCAATTTATGGTTGTCAGTGAAAAACTGACATTTTTTCATCAGAGTCAATCAGGTTCAAAGATGTTTAGGTCCTCAACGTTAAAAAAGGACTCGCGGGAATGGGTTATCCTTCAACGGCACATTGATGAGTTGAAAAACGCACTACATTGCATTCGGATTTGCATGTGTCCAGTAGTGCATGTGCATTTTTGACTTGCGCATTTAGACTTGTAATGGCTGGCATTTTTTCACACATGGGAATATTGCAAAAGTAGGGGCATGTTGCTATTAAAAAAGCCATAAAAAGAGATCAGCATTTTAGTGGTGCACAAAATTAAAGCAAGTCTGAAAAAACCATTAGTTACAAGTGTCAGAAATGATGCAAGTTCTGTGCCAAAAATTTTTAAAAAAAGCGAGCAGCAGAACACAAGCTTAAAACACGCAAAGTGTGAAAGGGGCTATGTGCCTACCTGTGTGAGGGTCCACACTGTGAAACATGATTGTTCCCACAAAGGGCATGAACTGCATCACAGAATGAGATTGTGTATTCTATAAGATTTTTGTGCCTATAATATTTTATTACTACTTGTTATTCTAATCGCGTGTGGCTATTTTTAGAATTTTGTTTTGCTGTGATCATAGAAAGATTTTTGAATAGGGAGGCTCAAGTGGAATGAAGACCCTGCCAAAACAGTGGACCAAGTGAGACGAATACAATGTTTATGCATACCTCCAGCATCAAGAAAACAAAGGCATACAAAGAAGATGGATAAATATTTTATTAGGTCTGGTGCTATTGAGAGGAAACAAGTACGTGATGGACCTGTTGGATCAGAGGGTTGGAATAGTAGTTTTAAACTAGAAATCATGTAAATAATCTAATGTCCTTGGATAACTTCCAGATATTTCATTGTTTTTGAAGCAGAACAGTGGGGTTAAAATGGTTCATCTTAATTTGTGTCAAGGAAATATAAAGGAGAGGTGTGTGGAGAGGTAAAAGTAAGGAGGTTTAAGAGGTAATGGAGACCCTCAATGAAAACTCAAAGATGAAAATCCCAGTTAGCCTGGTTGATTATAAAGAAAATCGCTCAAAGAGTTTGTGGTATGGTTAGGAGAATTTGTCAGAAGTACTGTATTTAAAATGAAGCGGTTCCACATTGTTTCCAGGAACCTTTAAAACACATCCACAGCACCACACAACCCACTATTTGTAAAACTGTTTTTCAATTAACTTGATAATGATGCATTAATTGAGAATGCAAATGAAAGTGTACAGAGGTGGAAAAAAAAAAAGAAAAGTGGGAGAAAAAAAGGGCTAAGTTGGGGACAGTTTGATGTTAAAATAATGATTAATATGATTATGTAACTAATATCGTAATTATATATTTTATCTGAACAATTTTGTGATATTTTTTGGTATGTTTAGGCTTTGAAATATTTAATTATTAGTTATTATTATGTATTCAATACAAGGTCACCCATTGCTGTGAAGAAAAGGGAATATTGAAATTGAAACATTACTAAATCAAAAATTGGCAATACTGTATTGTACATTATTAACACCCTTCACAGCTCCGCGCGGATATACCGCCACGGACGCAGTGAACTTAGCGCTCAGTGGTCGGGATATGCCGCCACGGCTCCTAATGCCGGCCTCGGCTCTGGATCAGAGCCGAACCGTCATCGGGAACCAACGGGTGCCGGCTGTACACTAATAGCCGGCACCCCAGTGTAACACTGCGATCCGAGTTGTCTCCGATCGCTGGTGCTTACACCCGCTTAGGATTGCCGCGGTCAGCGCGGGACCGCGCATTAACAAGTATCTGGGGGTCTTTCCCCACACGATCGGCCCCCCCCGAACCGTTTTTCGGGCGCGCCGAGATCGTTGCTATAGTAACTCGTGGTCCGATTGGCGTCCATGTTGAACTCATTTACTGGCAAAGTGCCCAGCCTATGGAGTTGACATAGGCTGACACTGAAATACTCTGCACTACAGGAGTTTGCCAGAATATTATCATGAAGAAGCATCAGAAAGATTGCTTGTTCACATTATCCCATGGTATAAAAAGTGAAAAAGTAAAAAAAAAGAAAGTTATTCAATAAAAAATAAGTCATATCACTAAAAATGCCCCAAAACCCCCAAAACATATAAAAGAACATATAACTCAAAAAACAAAGTCTAATCATAACACAAACCCACATTATAGTATTCACCGCGTTCCGTAAACACCGTAGAATTAAAAGTAAACGATTATTGAACCCCAATCGATAAACGCCGTAAAAAAAAACTTGGTTATAAACACTCCAAAAATTAATGATATTTTATACCTTTCTCAATCCCACAAAAAATGACATAGTAAATGCGGACCAAAAAACCAATGTACTCCAGACATGATACTGGTGCCAAAGTACAACATGTCCGCAAAAACAAGCCATCACCCAGCTCTGTAGCCAAAAACGTAACAAGTATGCCACTTGGAAGATGGCAATTACAAAAATTATAGATTTTTTTCCCCACATTAGGGTTTGTGTTTGACAAGTTTAGTAAAACGTAATAAGAAAATATATTCATGTCTGGTATCCCCGTACATCGTATACTGCCCCATAGAATAAAGATAACACATGACTATTAGTCTATACGGGAACACCAAAAAAAAAAAAGTCAAAAATCCGACAGCAATTGATGCTTTTTACTCATGCCTCAAAAAAAGGTCCTAATTTTCAACAATAGGTGATACCAACCCCCAAAATGGTAACATTGGAAAAGCATCCTCAATCCCCAAATACTGGGGATAACATGGCACCAATAACGCCAAAATAAAAATTTTATAGCCTTCAAAGGGCCAATGAGGAAACTAAAGTCCTGGCAGCTGCAGGGCGCGCCTATCCCTTGACGTCTCGCTGTGCGCCCATTCATAAAACCATACGGGCCACAATGTGGGGGGTCTTTTTGTACTACAGGTAGAATCGCAGAACAAATTGTATGTGTTGGGTTTTCTCTTTTTATTAATTTGGGAAATGTGTTAAATTTTAGTGCTAATGAACGTATAAGGGAACATATGCCATTCATAATTTCACCTCCATTTTGGGATTCAATTACTAATCATAGCCATCTCAAGTGGCGTTAAACAATCTTCGTAAAAAAAGCTTTGTTTCCCTGAAAGCTGAGGGGGCAGATTCTGAAAATGGTTGTAGATTATATATGGGGGTTTCTGATGCAAATATGTAAAATTTCTTTAACAAAACTTGTATTTTCCCCAAATAGTCAATTCTGAAAATCCGGAAAAAGCGATATTCTATTTGTAAGCAGCGCGTGACGTCAAATAATTATCCATAAATTTATCTCAGGTTAATGTTCAGAAATTATGAAAATGTTTAAAGTAACCATGGAAATGTTATTTCAGCAAATTATTTAGATGGTAAATCTATCTGACCTGAAAACGTGATGATTTAGAATTTTTCCGAAAAAGGCCAAATTTTCAAAAAATTTCATCATATTTTCTCTTTTTTTGTAAATAAACGCCAAACTTATCCTGCCAAAATTACCACTAAAGGAAAAAAGTATAACATGTTGGGGAAAAACAATCCAGAATCGTTCGTTTGGAAAGTAACAGTGTTCAAAAGTTATAACCATCTAAAGCGAGCAATCAGAATCCAAAAAATCGGGCTTAGCCTTAGCTGTACAAGTGGCGTGCGTCCCTAGGGCGGTTAAGAACAATGTCTTTTTAGGTCAGTATGTGTTAGAATTGTTGAAGCGGTTTATTTTTTTTTAGTAGTCTTTTCAAACCTTTTAGCTTTCTTAATCTTACATTCTTCATCAACATTGGTTGGCAATCCGCAGTTCAGAAATGTGAAGGACAAAGAACTAGCCTGCCATAATTGCACTGTTGTGTTTAAGATATAACACAGCCCTTGTTGAATACACAATATATATAGCATGCTACAGTAACCAGTGTTGCCAACATGTGCTTCTTCTAAAATGTACCATATAATGTGGCCACAAAACCTACATATGGCACCAAACTACGACATTATTTTCCTTGACAAATTATATGAATCTTTGTTTACTCTTACATAAGCACAATAAAACAACAAAAGTTACACGACACCTTTGTTTGTATGATGTTAAATTTACAAGTAATGTGTACCACATATTCTTGTGTGTCACATATACCCAAATATTGTGTTCAAATAGCAAAAGAGGAACAAAAAGAGATAACAATGGGATTAACTTCTCAAGTAACAGCATTGAGTTTCCAGCCACCGAAACCCATTTGATTGTTTGCAACTTTCAACCCAATATAGGTTCACCCCTGCACAATGAGTCCCGTGTTCCCTAAAATATCCCTAGTTTTATCATAGCAAAAACACCCACTCATGGTTATTTTAATATAGCCAACTCCCCCCACCCATTGGATTCATTAGATATATCCCTCCTCACCCCATAAGATTCCTTATGTTGCTTGTTTCTTTTATATTTTGCCTTTTTCTTTTACAAAAGATTTGAATTGTGCCAGTTTGTAAAGTTTTTAATCTGGTTACAGGTGAAAGCAACTAATAAGTGCCCCCTTTTTGTGGTTGATTCTATTGATCTCACATAAAAGACATATACATATGAATATATACTATATATGTTTAATATATTAGTAAACACAGGCCAGTCCCGGGTTACATACAAGATAAGGTGGCTGTATGTTTTGTTCTTCAGTTGAATTGGTATGTAAGTCGGAACTAGTATATTTTATCATTGTAATCCCGACAGAACTTTTTTTTCGGTCTCTGTCACAATTGGATTTTAAAATGGTTGGTTGTCATAAGAAACCAGGATTAACACTAAAGTCTTCATTACAGACCCTGTGATAAACGGTTCAAGCTGTTATTGTAGCCTAGGAATAAAGTAGATGAAATACAACATCCATGACGGCTCCATTTGTAACTGAGGGCGTAGTATGTCAAGTCGAGTGTGTTCTTAAGTAGGGGACCGCTCCGTATTATTATTTAGCTTATAACACATACACATTCAGACATTGTTTTTTACACCCTCTACTTAAATTATTAAGAAGAGCTCTGTATGGCTCATTTCCAAATAAAATATTGCCTTTGAGTTTTTAAAGGTAATTCCATATTCACATCATTACTGGAAAATGAATTTGCTGACAGAATTCTGTTACCTCAATGAGAAGTGAGTTGGCCAATATAAAGTCATGGCATTCATGTTTCTTTTCTAAGCTTAACTGGGTAGTGGCAAGACAACTGTGTACACCGCTACCATAATGAATGATAAGGGAAAGACAGTTAGCTGCTGCTGATTAGTTCTAGTGAAATAGTGGGACTCGAAGCCTAAAATAAAGTAATTTAGCCTTGAGTTTTACATTCCATTCAAGTCATTATAAACTTCCAATGGGATTCCATTTACTTATTAAAAAACTATATCTTGGTATAGGTGATCAAAGGCCAAAGTGAGGTTAATATCAACATTAAAATGTAGTTCTTTGCTAACTGCCAATGCAGGGCAGAGGTGTCCTTAGAAGATAGAATTATTATAAACCAGTTGTGGCAATCATTGTAAGTGATGTCCTCTTCACACTTGATAAAATACCAGATCTTAGTTTAAAATGTGTTAGCTAATATCATTTCAAATTGCTTCAGAAATCAAATTACCAAAAACTAACAAATGACGCCAGAAACACACACCTGATCCTATTCCAATTGTAGGGAGTAAGTAGGAGCAGAGGAGAGGTCATGTACTCAATAGGGGGGACAGCAAAGCAAGCAACTGGCACTTCAAAAAGACCTACCGGCCACCGACAGTTTTCAGAGGCTCCCACTTTTTTAAAAAGACACAAAGAGCAATAAAAAAAGCCAGTAACTTATATAGCAAATACGCCAGTTATGGAGTTATAGTCCAACCCAGCCCAAGTACATATCTGGGATCAGGGCAGATAGGGAATGCGATGCTGTTCAGCAGGAAAAAGGAAGATATACAGGATCTCAATGGGAAACATAGCAAGTGGTTGTGTATGATCTCAACAGAATTACAGATCTGATGAGACCACAACCCTCCATCCTCCCATTGAGGAAGATTAAATTCATCCAAGGCCCTGAATCTGAGAATTGGGATGTTCTCTACAGCAACCTAGAGGATGTCAAGGAGTGTGGCTACAGCTAATATAAGCAAATCTCGCTTTCCGCCCATTGTCTTTTGCTGGGGGAACAAACTATTGCCATTCACATTAAGAGCAGGAAGAATCTTCAAGTTTGGGACTAAACCTCTTTTCCCAATGAGTCAGCACACGGTATGTTACTCAGAATTGCGTATTAGCTTGTAATATACACTCTGTCAAACTTGTATATATCTATTGTTGCAAGAATAGAAGGAAGGATGGCACTCACCAAAGGTAGACAGAAAAGTCTTCTTTATTGATCAGGATAAAATACAGGGAGGCCACGCAGTCGCCGTTATGACGACGGGCAGTTTCGCGCCGTTCGGACGCTTTCTTCCAGCAATGACAGCGCATGCGCCGCCCCCTACCGGAAATAGGGAGAGGGCGGAAGTTCGCACGAGACTGCCATGGAACAGCAAAGCAATCTGGTTCCCATACACGCTCCGCCTGTGGTGATATGGGAGGGAAAAGAACCCCAGCAATTCGCTAAGCTACTAATGTATATTCATAGAAGATATAAAGTAAATCAAAAGATATCTCGGCGGTAATAATTCCCTAGGCAAGCAGGCGGAGGCGTGCGGCAAAAATGGAAATTCAAGAAACGCAATACGCGGTATAGAGAAAACTTAAAAACACATTGGAAGACACATCACATATCATAAGAGCTAATCCAACACATGTTATACAAATTGGCTACAAGAAGGACCTTCATCTCATTGCGGTCATTGAGGCCCCAAGGTCCCCCCCATAGCATTAAATTTCATGATACACCTGCTTTCTAGACACGTAATAGAGTTGAGGCCACGATCCCCAACCCTCAGGGTGCACTCCACCCTTTCAATACCAGCAAAACCTGAGGACATCGGCAGTCCCATTGTGTTGTGATCTAAACGTGTTCGATTGAGACGGGGCATCCGACACCCAGTGGTGATAGATCTGTGGTGTTCTCTAAATGGGTGGACATACTACCAATCGTTTTCCCAATATAATATTCTATGACAGGGCAAAATTAACATAAACGACAAAAGTCGTGTTGCATGAGATGAAAGCCTTGACTGCTTGATGACCCCTCCAAAGGGTGATATATTTCGCTTGACTATTAAAGTCACAGTGGCGACAGGGACCACCATGTGAAGTTCCCTTTAGGGATACCCTTGGAAGACCAAGTGCCTCGAGGGAAGAGTACCTGCTCTGAACAACTTACACGCAGGGCACACTTCTCCTAAAGGCTAACAATGGGTCTCTGCACGGTAAAATTGGTTCAACTGAGAATTCTTGTTTCAAGAGTGCCAGCCTATAATGGCTGTTCGTATAGCTGTCGCACGGACATAATCGAAGGGAATACAAAACGTCTATCGTTGTCAATCTTCCTATTAGTGGCCGCGTTTTTTCTTTTCGCAATCCTTACGTGGTACTTTGAAGCCTTTGCAATGCCATAATATACAAGGGTTTAGGGTACCCGCGTTCGGCCAGTCTGAACTTTAATTGCTCTTGCTGGTATGGAAACCACTGTCCTCACTATTTAGTCTCCTAAGTCGCAGGAATGGCTTATATGGTAAACCCTCTTTAGTTGTATGCTGGGGTTACGGTAACTCGTGTAGTGGAGGAGGATCGTGGCCGTAGTTTTCTATGGGCGTGGGTGCAATTGACCTTCCTTTACGACACCTTACGTCCAAAATTCAAGTTCCATACCTCCAAATAATGCCGTGTGAACTTCATGTTCATCTGGGTCTTTTGGTTAAGGTAGTGACGAAGTCCAGGGAAGACTGTTTGTCACCCTCCCACACGATTAAAAATCAATCCACATATCTGGTGGGGAACGCCTTATACTCGTGGCGGAGGGGTGTCCATAGAAAAAATATAACCGCCTTCAAAAACAGGCCAAAAATATATGGAAAGGGTACAGGAAAGGCCGAGTACCCGAGCATTTTAGTGTTCGCTCATCTCTAATCAGAATGTTTACCATAAGGCAGCCAGCATCCATATTTTTGCTCAGTGCATGTCATAGTTTTTTTCCATGATTCTCTGAGATAAACTGTTACCTCCTCCAAAGCATACATCACAGCACATGATTGTAAAAGGGTTCATTTCAAAATCAAATATTGATTAATTGATATGTAACATAAGCAGCCAAAACACTACGGACAGAGCATTCTTATGGCTTTTAGAATGGAACGTTGAAAAAAAAAGTTGTTGCAGAGCAAACGTATATCTCTCTAACCCTTGTGCCTGCTAAATAATTTTTATTGGTTTATTATTAACTAAGGATAAAGGTATAATAAAAACCTTGAAATCTGATTTATCTGAAGGCAGCATAGGCAAAAACCTTAGAATAAAGGATGTTATCCAAACCAAGACTGTTCATCTTAACACATATTGACATATTAAAACCCTGACTGGTACAGAATAATTCATAGTTTACCAAAACAAAATATTATGTATGAGCAATCTTTATATACTTATATATTAGGTCATCTTGTTATATATTGCACTACTATGCTGTCAGGCTTACGGGATGTGGATCCACTGGACCACTGCAGACGATGACTCAAGCCTCTACATGGGACCGGAGTTTAAGTGGTACCCGGTTTTCACTAGAGCCCACCGCAAAGCAGGTTAGACAAGCTGGGGCGTGGTACCACCAGGTCGTTCCTCAGGCGTGACTTGTCTGCAGTGGCGGCCAAGGTTGATGTACAGAAACAGCTGTCAAACTCGAGGTCACAGTCCAGGCACAGGGTCAGGGCAGGCGGCAGAGATGCAACGTCAGAATCCAATCCGGGGTCAGCAACAGGAGGTCCAAGCAGAAGGGTACGGGAACACAGCACACACGACGGAGGAACACTGGTACACGGGAACACGGAGGAGGTCAGGTAACACAGGAACACGGAGGGAGTCAGGAAGGCAGGAGACACAGGAACGCAGGAGACACTGGAACGGAGGAGACACTGGAACGCAGGAGACACTGGAAAGCAGGCAAATCGCAACAGAGCTTTCTCTAAGGCTGTGAGGCACAAAGATCCAGCAGGGTTAGATGGGAAAGGCAGATATAAATAGCCTCCTGGGAAATGACCAGCGCCAATCAATGACACGCTGGCCCTTTAAATTTCCTTGAAGTGCTGCGCGCGCGCCCTAAGGCACGGGGGCCGCGCGCACACGGAGCGAGACCGGGACTAGGGAGCGGGGAGAGGTGAGACGCGCTGGCGCGGCGCCTGCGGGGAGCAAGAGGCACGGGTGAGCCCGTGACCCGCGATGTGGCTCGTGGGTCCACCCGTGACATATGCCTTACTTTGCTATTAACAAATAACAAATAACTTGTGCCATAATGCCATATGGTATCCTATCATTGCTAGCCATGATAGTATTCCAGTGCAAAACATGACTTGCTGTTTACTAAATAGATTATACAGTACCAGATCGAAGAACTGATTTTGCTCACTATATATAAAGCTATTACTTTGCTTATGATGCTAGGAGAGAACAATGGGAGAAATCAATACTTCATTTATCAGTGCTTGTCCTCTCTGCACAAAAGACCAAATAAACACCATCAACATGCCGCTAACATCTATTGTGGAAAAAACAGGATCAACACTTATATCATTGAAAGCTGAAAACACACAGTGATTTATTTTAGTAAAAGAAACATTGCCTCCAAAATCATTCTCATAAATTTGTTTTTGAACCTGATTTTTCATATAGACAATTTTCTTCAATCCTTGGCTACTTTTAATATTAAGAATATGCAGACAAGAAGATTTTACTGTGCTTTTTAAATGTCTTTGTCTGCTTTATTATATTAGCGTGTTAGATTTGAGCTGATCTGCCTAAAATTCACAAACGTAATTGATGGCAGACATTAAAAAAATACAATAATATTTGAAGATGACTCACATTTGCTAATTAGCAAAATTATTGAAACAGATAAATGCTTTGGCCTGGAAATGTAGCTGAAACATTTCCATTTGCTCTACCATCAGCTGAATGTATCTGTGTTATATTCTGCCAGTTGGAAAATGAATTTGACGACTAAGTCTAGTTGGAATGATAGAGGGATTGGTGCCCTTGAAAAATCATCTCATTCATGCACTCTTCTATTCCAATCACCATGCTTAGTATGCCCCACAGCAAGAAAGTTGCCCAACTCCTGCAGTTTAATCCTAGTAAAGAGATTACAACATCTGTTTTCTCTAATTTGAATTTCTATCAACATAATTAATACGTGCACAGAGCATGTATCTTCATTTTTGTGCAAATATTAAACAGATGTTATGACAGTACAAAATGTTCTGTCTTTTTCTTGGTGTCAAAACAATCTGTTGAGCCTTTTGTTCTCTTGGCACTTAGTTACCAATTCTAATCATTCACTGGGCAGAAATATGCACTGAAACAAAAGGGGTGGGAAAAACAATGGTATCCCGCAAACATATTTTATATTGAAGCTTGAAATTATTACAACCTGCTGTAGAATGCTCAGGCCGTGAACCCCACCTGCCAACCCTATGCTAAGCCTGCAAGGTGTCTACAAGCAGCTTGAAGGACACTGCTTCTCTATACTCTATGATAACTTCTGACCCTTGTTGGTTCATAAACTGAGTCCCACAGTATTCCTATCTACACTACATTCTATGCAATAGAAGATCCAGGCCAAACTGACTGCAATTTCTACCCTTTTTTTTGCCTACGGTTCTATGACCATATGGAATGGTGTGCTATCAAGTTTATTACGCTAGACTTAGAGTTATCCGAGAATAACAACTTTTAAGTAGCACCTTTCTGGAAAGGCATAAGAGGTCAAATCAAAGAAGAGTTTACCAGAAGACATTTTCTTCAAAACTGTATGCCTTGATTTCCTTGTCAACTTGTATCAATATTGATTTTAGAACAAGCAATGGTAAATAAACACTATACTGTATACACAATGTTACATATAAACAATAGAATGCAGCATTAGTTTCAGTGTACAAACATCACAGTATAAGATGGTAAGAAGCTACTTTCTTGAAGGGACAAATCTAGCCCCTTGCAGCCCACCACTAATCCCCTGCTATATTTGTCTCTCCAAAATTGTAGGCAAATCCATGACCCCCATAGATAGTATATAAAGGCAGCTCCCAGCCCCAATGGGTACTTTATACAGGCAGGACCTCCATAGAAAGTATATACAAGCAAAATCCCCCCCATAGATAGTATACACAGGCAGGACCCCTCATAGATAGTATATAGGTAGGCCCCCATTCACATTGGTAGCCAGGTGTTAGATGCACCACTCTGTTTGCCAAGTGCATCAATGTCTTAGAGATTCAGATTTAATAGATTTTTCTGGTAGTACAGACTTGCCAGAAGATCTTCCACCCCATCAGGGCTCCAAAATTTCCAATTTTCATTCTGCCTCATGGCAGGCCCTGCCTACGTCAAAAGATGTCCAAATCAAGTTGCTCAGTATCCACCCCAACACATGTTTCAGTGTGTTAGACCTTTTTCAGACCTGTAGCCAGTTACAGTACAAGTCTGAAGAAGACCTCCAAGTTGGGAACTCATTCAAATTCCTTATTTACTACAGCTTCATCTTCTTCCAAAATGCTGATACATATTGAGCATGTGCATCTTTCCACTAAGCAATGTTGAGAATCAGTGTTTATTCTGATGGAAAGGCTTTTCATGTACATTGAGTACCCTGCTGTCAAGAAATGCCAACCACTAGGCGAAGTTGGAAAGAAGGGCCTAAGTAAGTGCATTCCTTTTCAAAGGTATTCATACCTGTGATGTTTGTGAGTGGTTAAAATTGCCATTGAGACACTGGATCTTTATAATGGGGCCTTGCATTTTGAAAAACAACTTGAATTCTCCAATTTTTGGAACTAGCTTTTACTGCACACTCCACTTTAAAGGAGTTTGGCCATGAAAGAAAATTCCCAAATTTCAATCCACTAGTCATATTCATGCATTAAAGACAATTTTTAGCCCCCTTACTTTACAGTTTTATTGCTGTCTTAGCTTCTATTACTCCCTAGGTTGGTCAGTGTAAGCTGGTCATTCCAGAGTGTAGGCGAGGACTCTAAGCAGACACATTCGGGCACATTTACTTACCTGGTCCTGTCGCGATCCCCGCTGTGCATTGTCTGACGAAAATTAACTTCGCTTCGATTCACAAAGATTGTGCGCCCGATTTCTGTTCACCTTCTGCTTCTCCGTGTATGTAAGTGCATGTCTTGCGACACAATTTTAAAGTTAAATCCCGTGCTCAGTCCGAATCAGTCGGATTGTCCGACGGCCTTCCTGTCGCATGAAAGTTGGCGCCAAAATCAGATTGCGTGTGACGCAATCCCCTTCTAAATACCTGTCACAGTGGAGCAAATCCGTAAATAAGCTCCATTATGAGCATTCTAGTGCTATGAGATGCTGTGTGCTGAAAATGTGGTTAGATTATCATAGTCCAAGTTTATATACACTTTGATTAAGCTTTGTAACATTCATTAGTATCTGACACATAGAAAGAGAGATGAGACAGATCACAGATGAGAGATCATGAGATCCATGAGATGCATATAACACACAATGACATTCACAGCCATAACATATACAATCAGCTCTGCTGTGCCTCCCTCCCCCTCCCTTGGATAAAGACCTTATCAGTCTGTGGCTTGTAGATTTACTGTCATGGGTGCTCTCGCTCACCTGTGCCCCGCCGTGTTCGCTGGCCATTTCCCAGAATTCTATATAACCTGCCTCTTCCTGTACACCATGCCGGATCTTTGTGCTCTATGCCTGAGAGAAAGCTTTGTTTCATGCCTGTTGCAATTATCCTGATTTCCTGTTGTGAGCTCGATTCCGTTGTGACTTCTGATTTAGGGTCGGATCTTGGGGCAAATTGTATACACAAGGACTGATAGAGACAGGTTGGAATCATATTTGTTAAATGCTGCATTTTTGATAATAACAGTGAATTAGAGAATGTGTTATTTTGCTATCCTGAGTATATTGTAGAATCTTGTCTTTGTGGGAATACCCTTTTAACCCCTTTCCGCCGGGTCCTGGTGCATGGAGAGGGCTCGTGGGCCCGCGATCGGTGCTAGCAAAAGGATGGCGGCGCGTGGGCTTGTCGCGGATCATCGCTTCCTGATGACATCCGTCGCCATGGTAGCCTCGCCATGGTAGCCTCCGGTGTTCTGAATGCCCGAGGCTACTTCATGTTAACCCATGCATTACAATGTGCTAATTGCACATTGTAATGAATGGGGAGTAAAATCCACATATGCTGCCATACAGTATTATGGCAGTATATGATAGGATGAATCAGACTACCTAGGGTTAGAGTACCCTAGGGAGTCTGAAAAATAGTAAAAGTAAAAATAAAAAAAAGTTTAAAAAACAAAAATTATAATTAAAAAACCTAAAAATTCAAATCACCCCCCTTTCCCTAGAACGGATATAAATATAAATAGACAGTAAAAATCATAAACACATTAGATATCGCCGCATCCGAAAATATCCGATCTATCAACATATAATAACGTTTTTTCACTGTGTTTAACCCCGTAACGGAAAATAGCGTCCAAAGTTGAAAATGGCATTTTTTTGCCATTTTGAAAAATATTAAAAAATCAATAAAAAGTGATCAAAAGGTCGCACAGTCCCAAAAATTATAGCATTGAAAACGCCATCAAAATTTGCAAAAAATTACACTACCCACAGCTCCATACACCAAAGTATGAAAAAGTTATTGGCGCCAGTAGATGGCAAAATAAAAAAATATATATTTTGTACAGGAGGTTTTAATTTTTTTTAAATGTATAAAAACATTATAAAACCTATACAAATTTGGTATCCACGTGATCGTACCGACCCAAAGAATAAAGTAGACATGTCATTTGGGACGCAGAATGAAAGCTGTAAAATCCAAGCCCACAAGAATACGTCGCAATTGTGGTTTTTCACCATTATCAATGCATTTGGAATTTTTTTTCCGCTTCTGAGTACATGCCATGGAATTTTAAATACCGTCACTATGAAGTGCAATTTGTTACGCAGAAAATAAGCCATAACACAGCTCTTTATGTGGAAAAATAAAAAAGTTATAGATTTTTGAAGTTGGTGAGTGAAAAATGGAAGTGAAAAAACTAAAAAAGGCCAAGTCGTTAAGGGGTTAATAGAGTTTATAAACCCTTTAAGTTTTTTCTATTGGGAATTAAATCAAAATGGAGATGAAATGTGGATCCTGTTTAAATACATTTAAATCTGTAACACTGCATTTTAATAAAGAAAAAAACCTTATAATTTATTATCTTCTTAGACATGACATACTTGAACTAAACACGGGTCACAGAAACGAAGAAGCAACTTATGAATTTTGGGGCCAAATTATGTCATTTTTCAGAAATGCAAGATCATGCAGGATTATAGATTCTTGGAAAACTAGCAATTTTCTTCTCTTTTTTTTTTACAGTTAATGTGTTAGACTTCGTCAAAATAAATTCAAAACATAAAAGAATAAAAGGACAGGACATTTATTAGGCAAATTAGGGCAAAAAGAAGAATGGGAATACTTGGTAAGTTATGAATGTTATATTACAGATATGAAAGGTAATTTTTCATTTACTGCAATTTTGTTTTCAAGGGATTTATATCTGAGTTCATTTTTATATATGGAATAATTACTAAGCTGAATAAAAGACTTAAACCCCTAGACGGATGTATTAACAATGTTTTAACACTGATCCGATTGACCTTAAGTAGATTTGTTCATATAACTTGGGAATAATAAATACGGCACTTCAATTACATTTAAAAGCTGAATGTTAAAGACAGTAAGAATGCTTTATTGTGCGAATGAACTGTAAAGTATAGGAATACAGCAGCCAGTAAGAGCAAAAACACATTGTTCAGGCATGTGGATTCTAAACTACATTATAGTCCTTCTTTCCTGCCTAGGGCCTATTAAATCTAGGGCATTTGGCCAGCATAAATCCAGTTTTGTAAAGGGAAAAAAGACACATTTTTCTTCCTTCTGTAAGTGAGTTAAACTTTAGCACACTTTCAGCAAGGTCAAAAGATTTCCATTTTCACAACTCCCATTACCTGAATAATGCATAGCAAGTTCATCCAATCTAACACAAAGAAATTGTAAGTACATTTTCCATAGTACAGTAAAGCTTTGAAAATTAAACATAATTATTGTCATACATTTCCAGTGCGGTGCTTGCAGACTGGGTTAACTACAGTTACCGTTTGCTAATAGAGTTCACATAGGTGAGAACTGAAGAGATGAAGGAGCATGCTGTTTTGGAACAAAGAGAGGAAAGTGTCGTTTGAGACCTGTAAATGAAATAAAAAGCTGTTTTTCACGTGCATGTTGTGACAAATACATTAAGGAAGCCCTGCATGTATTCTTGCTATTATCATTCATAATACATGCAAAAATTAAGACTAGTGCAAGAAGCCCCATAAATTGCAGTAAAAGATGCTCACAACTTACACACAAAGCAGATGAAACCATTACAGATTATCAGTGTTATTTATAATTTCACCTATTATTTTTTTTCTTAACTAAAAACAACACATGTAGCTTTCTTTATTCAGAGATATGAAAATCAAATATAATTTTTGGAATGATTTCTAGGTATCGTATATACTCGAGTACAAGCCGACCCGAGTATAAGCCGAGACCCCTAATTTTGACACAAAAAACTGGAAAAACCTATTGACCCGAGTATAAGCCGAGGGTGGGAAATGCATTGCGCAGACCCCCCAGTATATAGCCTGCCAGCCCCTGCCCCAGTGTATATAGCCTGCAGGCCCATGGAGTATATAGCCGCTTCCCCTCGAGTATATAGCCTGCCAGCCCCTCCCGGTCCGTCGCAGGCACCATGACGTCAGCCACAAGCTGACCTCATAGTGTGTGCCGATGCGGCTGACATCACGAAACAGGACTCGATGTCAGAGCTGCGATGGATGCCGGGGAGACGTTTTTTTTTCATTGACTCCAGTATAAGCCGAGTTAGGATTTTTCACCACATTTTTTGTGCATTTTTTGAGGCTTATACTCAAGTATATATGGTAGATACCTAGGTCATTGTGGACATGCCACTTAGCCTTTGCACTTATAGAAACTTTCATGCTATTTTGCATCCACTTAT
Organism: Engystomops pustulosus; assembly: GCA_019512145.1. Classification (NCBI taxonomy): domain Eukaryota; kingdom Metazoa; phylum Chordata; class Amphibia; order Anura; family Leptodactylidae; genus Engystomops; species Engystomops pustulosus. The sequence continues at coordinate 57,102,601 of CM033642.1, forward strand.
AGGGTTTGTACAGAATGCAAAGAAACATGCACTTGTGCCTAAAACCAACAATTTCTAAAAAAAAAAATAAATATTACATGCACATAAATAAAGGGAACCTATCAGAAGAAATCGACCCAAGAAACCACTTCCAAATATTTTGTAATGAAGAATAACACCTTCCAGATCATGTTTCTTTTATGGCCCACTCTGGGGGCATCATCCAGAAAATCAACTTTGAAGCAAGATGTAAAAAATGGGTGTTGGTGAGCTGAGGATATGAGCAGATGTGTGTTGCAGAAGCTCCTTTTCTAGATTTGTTAATTATCCTGCCTATAACCATTATGTTTTATCCTAATCGTGCCTTATTTGCCCTATTGCTCCAAGAGTACCTCTGGAGTCCACTGATCAGCAGACACGGTGGTCCAAAGTGACAAGACTAAACAGCAAATACGCATTTGGAGGAGCAGCCATGCAAGGCCCTGTGAGATCTCTGAAGCAATCCCAGTATGTGAGAACCCCTTCAGGGGCTAGTGGCAACACAAAATGGTGGCTCTGCCTTTCCATAGCTCACTGTAGTTACGCCCCTGCCTGTGAACTAATTAATGAATAGGAGTTTCTGAAACATGTACCAAACAGAAAACAGATAAAAGAATATGGTGTAGTTAAATACTTTGTCACATGGTGGGGGCAGCCTTATTCTGAAAGCGTCCATATTTCTCCCAACGCCAGCACCACTCACCTATCCCAGCTCCCGAGTTCCAGGCTCACTCCATGAGCGCGCGTCCCCGTGTCCTAGGGCGCACACGCACAGTTTAGGGAAGTTTAAAGGGACAGCGCACCTTCAATTGGCGCTGTCCATTTTCCCAGAAGGCTATTTAAACCTGCCTTTCCCATCACACCCTACCGGATCTTTGTGCCTCACAGCCTTAGAAAAAGCTCCCCAGCGATATTCCTGCATTCCTGTGTCTCCTGCGTTCCTTTGTCTCCAGCGTTCCTGTGTGTTCCCGTGTATCCTGCTTTCCTGCTCCTGAGTTCCCGTGTCCTGGGTTCCTGTGTGCCTTCGTTCACATTCCTGCCTGGACCTCCCATTGCTGACCCCAGATTGGACTTGACATTGCATCTCTGCAACCTGCCCTGACCCTGTGCCTGGACCTAACCCCGAGACTGTCTCCTGCTAAGGTACCTCGACCTCGGCTGCCACCGTGGGCTAGTCACACTTCTGGAACGACCTGGTGGTACCCTGCCACAGCAAGTCCATCCCGCTTTGCAGCGGGCTCCGGTGGAGACCAGGTGCCACTTAGACTCCGATCCCAGGTGTCGGCTAGTAGCACCTCTCTTTGTGGTCCAGATAATCCACTCATCCCTAATCCTGACAGTAAGATCCAGCCATGAATCCTGCCAAGGTTCTGCTTCATGGTCGGCCCGATCTTGCTTCCATCATGGTACAGCAATCCCTTTAAATTGCCACACAGCTCAAACAGCTGTGACAAGTCACCACCATGCTGCAACAGCTGCTAGCCACCCAGCAACAGGTTCCTGAGACTGCTCCCGCGACTTCTGCCCCCGGACTGTCTTCCTGACGCTGAACCTAGGCTGCGGCTGTCTATGCCTGGCAAGTATGATGGAGATCCCAAGTTGTGCAGGGGCTTTATAACCCAGTGCTCCCTGCACATAGAACTCATCACTTCTCAATTTGTGTTGGAGCGATCCAAGGTGGCATTCATCATCAGTCTCCTCTCCCTGGCCTGGTCTACCCCTCTTTGGGACAGAGACGACCCGGTCACGGCTACTTTGGCGGAGTTCCAGTCCATGTTTGAAGAACCTGCACGTGCCTCAGCTGAGACTTCATTGTTGAACCTGCACCAAGTGAACTCCTCTGTGGGAGAGTATGCAGTTCAGTTACGCACCCTAGCCTCTGAACTTGCCTGGAACAATGCAGCCCATATTGCCACCTTTAAAATAGGACTCAACTCTGAGTGGTCTCATCACACTGGCCATTCGAATTGACGTACGATTTAAGGAGCGCGCCGAGGAACTACGCTCCGAGCACTCTCAAACCTGTGTTCGTCATTTTCCTCGCTTGGCACCTGCCATCCATAAGCTGCTCTAGCCTCTGCCTGTACCGCATGCTGAGGAACTTATGCAGGTGGACAGAATCCGTCTCTCTCTACAGGAATGTTCCAGACGACGTCAGGAGAACCTCTGCCTGTATTGTGCCAGCCCAGAGCATTTCATCGGTATTTGTCCTGTCCGTCCCCAGCGTCCAGGAAACGCCAGCACCTAGGGTTCTTGGGAGCATTGTCCCTAGGTGTAAGCCAAGCTTCTGCACATCTGATGATTCCAGTGCTCCTCAGCATTGGCACCAGCACCCAGATCCAGGTCTCTGCTTTCTTGGACTCCGGTTGCATAGGGAACTTTGTGGATGGCGCTCTCGTCTACCGGCATCACATCTCTGTGGTTCACCTCGAGAAACCTTTGGTCATTTACTCTGTCAGTGGCCAAATCCTCTCTGACCTGGTTCAGTACTGCACCAAGCCTCTGTCCTTGCAGGTCGGTGTGCTGCACACGGAGAGACTGTCATTTTATATCCTACCACGGTCCACGTCCTCCATCCTGTTGGTCCTTCCATGGCTGTAGCTCCATGCACCAGTACTCAACTGGATGATGGGGGAAATTCTTCATCGGGGTCCAGAGTGCCAGTCCTGCTGTATGGTGGCACATCTACCAGTACCCGTATTGATCTCCTCCGTGCCTCCCAAGCCCTTGGAAAGGTCGACCATGTGTTACTGGGACTTCACTGATGTATTCTCCAAGAAGCAGGCAGAGACTTTGCCGATTCACTGTCCCTACGATTGCCCTATTGATTTGTTGCCAGGTACCTCTCCTCTCCGAGGTCGGGTGTACCCGCTCTACGTTCTCTAGACCACAGCCATAGTATAACAGCCATAACTGATTTAATGAGCCATTCACAGTTTCACTGTAAAGAATAGTCAATACTTGGACACTCTTATATATCAAGGAGAATCTGCAAAGAGGTTTAATACCGAAGTTCTCCTCTCCTGCGGGCGCAGGATTCTTCTATCCTCTGCTGTTGATGACGGAGCTCTTCTACTGCCTGCGCGGTTCCAGGATTTTCTCCAAGCTGGACCTGCGTGGGGCCTACAACCTCATCCGGATCCATGATCCGTATATGGTGGCACATCTACCAGTACCCGCATTGATCTCCTCCGTGCCTCCCAAGCCCTTGGAAAGTCTACCAATGTTTGAAGGTGATGAATGGAAGACAGCATTTAAACACCCAGATGGACATTTCCAATATCTTGTGATGCCATTTGGTCTTTGTAATGCTTTAGCTGTCTTCCAGGAATTCATCATTGACATCTTTCGAATTTGCTGTATATACTTGTGTCGTGGTCTACTGGACGACATTTTGGTATTCTCCCTGGACCTTGAGTCCCATCAGTCTCACATGCGGCAAGATCTTGGCCGTTTACAGATAATCGTCTCTACGCCAAGTCCGAGAAGTGTCTGTTCCACCAATGATGCCTACCTTTCCTCGGTTACATAATCCCAACAAAGGTCTCCAGATGGATCCAGAAACTGTTGGCAGTTCTGCAGTGGCCGCGTTCAGAAGGTACTAGCCCACCAGAGGTTCCTGGCTTTGCAAACTAACACCAGCAGTTTATCCCACATTTTTCTACTCTGGTGTCTCCCTGGTGGTGCTCACCGAGAAGGGCGCTAATCCACGCCTCTGGCCTTTGGCGGCTGAAGAAGCCTTCACAAAGATAAAGTCCATCTTTGCCACAGCTCCTGTTCTCCTGAAACGGAGAAGCCTTTTATTCTGGAGGTGGATGCATCTTCTGTAGGTGCAGGGGCAGTGCTCACCCACAAGGCCTAAGGGCTGAACGCTCACATGCAACTTCTTCTCTAAAACCTCTACCTTTTCTCGCGCAGATTACTCTATAGGGAAAGAGAATTTTAGCCATTAACTTGCCCTGGAAAATGGCGATATCATTTGGAAGGAGCTCTCCATCCAGTCTGCGTTTACACAGATCATAAACCTCTTGTACCTCCGACAGCTCAACGTCTTAATCCCCATCAAGCCCGCTTGTCACTATTCTCTCCCACTTTAACCTGATTAACACTTCAGACCTATCCCAGTTGCCCGGGGTCAACATGGCTATGGACTTTGTCGGAGCTCCCTCTTCCTTGGGCAATCACCGTCATCTGAGTGGTGACCTCTGGTTTTGGGGCTGAGTCACCCTGGACTTGGAACCTGCAAACTAATTCATGGGTAAGATAATCTGTTCACTTTGAATATATTCGGGGCAAGTTGCAATATGATTATATACATGTACTAACTAACAACAATACACTTATGTTGGCCAGCGGCTAGTCTATCCCAGGGTCACCTGATCTGGCCAGCCAACCACTGCTATCGACGTGTAAGGGTACCACGTCATGCTGGGTGGAGTGCAGAGTCTCCTGGCTTGTGATTGGCTCTGTTTCTGGCCGCCAAAAAGCAAAACGGCGGGAGCTGCCATTTTCTCGAGCGGGCGAAGTATTCGTCCGAGCAACGAGCAGTTTCGAGTACCCTAATGCTCGACCGAGCATCAAGCTCGGACGAGCATGTTCGCTCATCTCTAGTCTTCAAGCAACATATACCTTCTCTGTCTTATCAATACTCTGACAATGTTCCTTTAGTCTTTGTACAAGTAACTAATGTATGAGACTGTAGCACGGCATTGTAGGCGTGCTGATTGACTGTCTAAGTGATCTCTACTAAAAGGAACCAGAAATGGGGGGATGAGCATCTACCGTATAATACCAACTTCACATAAATGAAAGATGTTGAAACATTGTTCATCTTTTTATAATGGTTACACCTATATCATGTGGATGGAAACGCATCTGAAATAAAATGAAATAAAGGTGAATCTGCATTTGTCCTGCAATTTTCTACACTGTCATTTGGAAAGACCCATTTGACAAATCCGAAAAGTTTTTCTCAAAATCTATTTGAAATCACTTGGGATGGTATATAAAAGGCATTACAGGACTCTCATTCCCTTAATAATACTGGTGTCTTAATTAGTGATGAGCAGACCAGAATGTGCAATGTTGGATCCATTCCAAGCAATGCAGGTTCAGGCACCCAAAACTCCAACTTTGGTTGGGGTTCGGCTTACCCCATGCCATTTAACCCCCCGTGATCGATGCCAGTACTCTTTAAATGCCTCAAGCAAAGTTGCTGGGAGCATTTATATAAAGACAGTGGTGCACATTTATAAGAAATAGTACAAACAGCACAAGGTGCATTTTGACTGTGGAGTTTGCAGAGTATGCCATATTCAGCAAAATTGGCACATGCACTTCATTGATCTGGTGTTCCCCGCACTGCTCGGGAAGTGTGCACCAACTATTTTTGATGCACCTTTAACATACAGCGTGCAGCACAATTCTGTTGAGTCGCAGTAATAAATGCAAGGAGTGACTTAGTGTGCAATACATGTGCAAATAGTTTGCATGTTTTTTTCAGTGCAAAGTCAGGTTGTTGCTCCCAAATGATGTTACGTGGGTCGATGATCTCTGGGTAAATGGTGACACCTGCCAATGCAGTTAACACCCGGGCATTAATTAGCAGGGTTTTGGGTTCGGTCTCTGGACCTGACTCTGAACCTCAACGGCTCCTCTCATCACTTGTCTTAGTATACTACAGTGGCAATATCACTGGCCATCCAGATAAAAATGTTCTGGGGGCTTACCCTTCATCATCCCCCAGGAAATAGACACAGAGAGCTTCTTCTTCTTCTGTGTAAATAGGATTCAGTATTAGGTTACAACTTGGGCCCACTAGAGGATTCTCTAGTACTTTGGTGGGCAAAATTTTTGTGAAATTGCCAAAGGGCATTGTGATGTCACAATAACAATATGATTTTATAATAGGATATTGACCTAATGGGGCAATGTGAAGCCACACATCACAAGGTGATGCCAAAAGAGGGAATAGGATAGAATAGGACATTAGGGTATTGTCACACTGAAGCAATGACAATAGGAAGTTGCAATGTCACATTGGGGGCATTGTCAAAAAGTGGCAGTATTATTTCAAAATGGAACATTGTCACAATGGATAATTGTTAAATTGAAGCATTTTTTCAATTGCAATTCAAAGGCAAAAAAACTGGAGCTTTGCCCAATTTCATATGCATTTACATGGAAATGCTTGCAATTGACAAGGTGGTTATATTATCAGGGTGCAGGTTTATATACACTTTTATTTAGTTTCTGAACATTGTACTAGTATCTGACACATAACAAGAGAGATGAGACAGATCTTAGATGAGAGATGATGAGATCCATGATGTGCATATTATACATTACTTTCTCCCCTCTGCTGTCCCAGCCATTACATACTGTCAGCTCTACTATATACCTCCCCCCCTCTTCCCTGGTCAAAGAACCTATCTGCCTGTAGTTTTACACGTCTCACACTGTGATGTGTACATGCCAGCAGGAAGTTAATGTCTGTGTCAGTGTGTGTGAGCTCGTCCTGGAATGGAGGGAGAAGAGGCCCCTGCTGAGAGCAAAGGGCGATGACACATAGGCCTAAAACATTGTATGTGACCTGATAAAGTATCTGGAGGTAGCTTGGAGCTACAGTAAGGCCCCTTTCATACTTCCGTTGCAGATCACGTCAAGAGTCTGATCAGGGTGCAATTGTGGTTTGCTCAGTGAAAAACTGACATTTTTCATCAGAGTTCAATCAGTTTTCAGAGTTTGTTTAGTGTCTCAGTTAAAAGGACTCGGGAATGTGGTCTATCTTTTCAACGGCAATTGATGAGTGAAAAACGCACTACACTTGCATTGCATTTGCTTGTGTCCAGAGTGCATTGCATTTTTGACTTGCATTTAACCTTGTATGGTGCATTTTTCACACATGGGACTTGCAAAAGTAGGGCATGTTGATATTTAAACAAGCATTAAAAAAATGCACATGTGTGTGCAAAAAATAAAGCAAGTCTGAAAAAACTCATTAATTACAATGGGTCAGAATTCAAAAGCATGCGCAGAACACAAGCGTGAAACACACAAGTGTGAAAGGGGCCTTAGTGCCTACTGTGTGAGGGGTCCACACTGTGAACATGATGATTCCCACAAAGGGCATGAACTGCATCACAGAATGAGATTGTTGTATTCTATAAGATTTTGTGACTATTAATATTTCTTATCTACTTTGTTATTACTAATGCTGTGCTATTTTTAGAATTTTGTTTTGCTGTGATTCATAGAAAGATTTTTGATAGGGAGCTCAAGGGGAATGAAGACTGCAAAACAGTGGACCAAAGGGAAGACAATACAATGTTATGCATACTCCAGCATAAAGAAAACAAAAGTGCATACAAAGAAGATGGATAAATATTTTATTAGGTCTGGTGCTATGAGAAGGAAACAATGACGTGATGTGACCTGTGGATCAGAGGTGGAATATAGTTTTAAACTAGAAAACATGTAAAAATAAAATGTCCTTGAATGATACTTCCAGATATTTCATTGTTTTTGAAGCAGACAGTGGGGTAAATGGTCCAGCTTAATTTCGCAAGGAAATAAAGGAGAGGTTGCGGGAGGTAAAAGTAAGGTTAAGAGGTAATGAGACCTCAATGGAAAACTCAAAGATGAAATCCAAGGCTAGCCTGGTGATTTATAAGAAAATCGCTCAAAGAGTCTGTGAGCTATGGTAGGAGAATTTGTCAGAAGTACTGTATTTAAAATGAAGAGGTCCCACATGTTTCCAGGAACCTTTAAACAATCCACACCACACACCATATTGGTAAAACTGTTTTCAATTAATTGATAATGAGATTAATTGAGAAATGCAAAATGAAGTGTACAGAGGTGGAAAAAAAAAAGAAAAGTGGGAAAAAAAAGGGCTAAGTTGGGGACAGTTTGATGTTAAAATAATTATTAATATGATTATGTAACTTAATTATGTAATTATATATTATATCTGAACAATTTGTGATATTTTTGGATGTTAGGTTTGAAATATTTAATTATTATTATTATTATTATTATTATTATTCAATAAAGGGTCACCCATTGCTGTAGAGAGAAAAGGGAAATATTTGAATTGAAACATTACTAAAATACAAAATTGGCAATACGGTATTGTGCATTAGTAAGAAAATCTTTTGTTAGCAGTATGTGTTAGAATTGTTGAAGGTTTATTTTTTTTAGGTCAGTCTTTTTCAAACCATTAGCTTTTCTTTAGCTCTTACATCTCTTCATACAAATTGGTTGGCAATCGCAGTTCAGAAATGTGAAGGACAAAGAACTATGCCTGCCATAATTGCACTGTTGTGTTTAAATATACACACAGCCTCACTGAATACACAATTATAAAGCATGCTACATAACAGTGTTACTAACATGTGCTTCTAAAATGTACAATATAATGTGGCACCCCTACAATATGGCACCAAACTTCAATTCATTTTTTGACAAATATATGAATCTTTCGTACTCTTACATACTGCACAATAAAACAAAAAAAGATTACACGACACATTGTTATTTGTATATATGAAGTTATTGTGTACCACATATTCTGTGTGTCACCATATACCAAATATTGTTTCAAATAGAGAAAAGAGGACAAAAAAGAGATAACAGGGGATAACTGCTCAGGTAACAGCATTAGGTTCCAGCCACCTGGAAACCATTTGATTGTTGCACTTCAACCAATATAGGTCACCCTGAAACAATGAGTCCCCTGTTCCCTAAAATATTCCCTAGTTTATCATAGCAAAAAGCCCCCTCATGGTTATTTTATATAAGCCCAACTCCCACCCTATGGATTCATTAGATATATCCCTCCTCACCCCCTTAGATTCCTTATGTGGCTTTTCTTTTTATGTGCCTTTTCTTACAAAGATTTGAATTGCCAGTTTTAAGTTTATCTGGTTACAGGTGAAAGCACCTATAAGTGCCCCTTTTTTGTTTTTATTCTATTGCATCTCATTTAAAATGACATATTACTTATGAATATATACTATTATATGTTAATATATTAGTACAGGCAGTCCCCGGGTTACATACAAGATAAGGTCTGTAGGTTTGTTCTTAAATTGAATTGGTATGTAAGTCGGAACTGTATATTTTATCATTGTAATCCCAGACAGAACTTTTTCGGTCTCTGTGACAATTGGATTTTGGATTAAAAATGTTGGGTTGTCATAAGAACCAGGATTAACACTAAAGCTTCATTACAGACACATGTGATAACTGTTAGAGCTGATCATTGTAGCCTAGGACTAAAGTAGAATAAATTACCAACATCCAGAGGTCTGTTTGTAACTAGGGGTCGTATGTAAGTCGAGTGTTCTTAAGTAGGGGACCGTCTGTATTATTATTTAGCTTATAACACATACACATTGCAACATTTGTTTTTTACACTCTACTTAAAGTTATTAAGAATGAGCTGTATGGCTCATTTCCAAATAAAATATGCCTTTGAGTTTTAAGGTAATATCATATTCACAATTCATATCTGGAAAATGAATTTGCTGACAGACATACTGTTACCTCAATGAGAAGTGTAGTTTGCCAATTAAAGGTCATGGCATTCATCGTTTCTAAGCTTAACTGGGTAGTGGCAAGGACACTGTGTACACCTACCATAATGAATGATTAAGGGGAAAGTACATTAGCTGCTTGCTGATTAGTATAAGTGAAATATGGGACTCGAAGCCTAAAATAAAGTAATTTAGCCTTGAGTTTTAATCATTCAAGTCATTATAAACTTCCCATGGTATCCATTTACTTATTAAAAAACTATATCTTGGTTATAGGTGATCAAAGGCCAAAAGTGAGGTCTATATAATCAACATTAAACTGGTAAGTTCTTTGCTAACTGCCAATGCAGGGCAGGTGTCCTTAGAAGATAGAATTATTATAAACAGTTGTGGCAATCATTGTAAGTGATGTCCTCTTCACACTTGATAAAATACCAGATCTTAGTTTAAAATGTGTTAGCTAATATCATTTCAAAATTGCTACATGAATATCAAATTACAAAACTAACAAATGACAGAAACACACAACCATGATCCTATTCCAATTGTAGGAGTAAGTAGGAGAAGAGGAGAGTGTCATTTACTCCATAGGGGGGAGCAAGCAACTGGCACTTCAACAGACCTACCGGCACCGACAGTTTTCAGAGACCTCCACTTTTTAAAAAGACACAAAGAGCCATAAAAAGCCAGTAACTTATATAGCAAATACGCCAGTTATGGAGTTATAGTCCAACCCAGCCCAAGTACATATCTGGGATCAGGGCAGCTAGGTGAATGCGCTGCTGGTCTCAGCAGGAAAAGGAGATATACAGGACTCTCAATGGGAACATAGCAAGTGGGTCGTGTCTGATCTCAACAGAATCTACAGATCTGATGAGACCACAACCCTCATCCTCCCATTGAGAAGATTAAATTCATCCAAGGCCCTGGATCTGATCGGAGATTGGGATGTTCTCTACAGCAACCTAGAGGATGTCAAGGAGTGTGGCTACAAGATATAAGCAAATCTCGCTTTCCGCCCATTGTCTTTTGCCTGGGGGAACTATTTGCCATCACATTAAGAGCAGGAAGGATCTTCAAGTTTGGACTAACCTCTTTTCCCAATGAGTCCAGCACACGGTATGTTACTCACGAATTGCGTATATGCTTGTAATCTACACTCTGTCAAACTGTATATATCTATTGTTGCAAGAATAGAAGGAAGGATGGCACTCACCAAAGGTAGAAAAGTCTTCTTTATTGATTCAGGATAAAATACAGGGAGGCACGCAGTGCCGTTATGCGACGGGCGTTTCGCGCCGTTCGGCGCTTTCTTCCAGCAATGACAGCGCATGCGCGCCCCCTACCGGAAATAGGGAGAGGGCGGAAGTTCGCACGGACTGCCATGGAAACAGCAAAGCAATCTGGTTCCCATACACGCTCCGCCTGTGGTTGCTATGGGAGGGAAAAGAACCCCAGCAATTCGCTAGCTACTAATGTATTCATAGAAGATATAAAGTAATCAAAAGATATCTACGGGGTAATAAATTCCCTAGGCAAGCAGGCGGGGCGTGCTGGCAAAAATGTGAAATTAAGAAACGCAATACGCGGTATAAAACTTAAAAACACATTTGGAGAGACACATCCATATCATAATGAGCTAAATCCAACACATGTTATACAAATTGGCTACAAGAAGACCTTCATCTCATTGCGGTCATTGAGGCCCAAGGCCCCATAGCATTAAATTTCATGATACACCTGCTTTCTGCACGTAATAGATTGAGGCACGATCCCCAACCCTCAGGGGTGCACTCCACCCTTTCAATACCAGCAACCTGAGGACATCGGCATCCCATTGTGTTGTGATCTAACGTGTTCGAGAGACGGGGCATCCGACACCAGTGGTGATAGATCTTGTGTTCTCTAAATCGGGTGGACATACTCCTAATCGTTTTCCCAATATAATATCTACTGACAGGGCAAAATATAACATAAACGACAAAAGTCGTTTGCATGAGATGAAAGCCTTGACTCTTGAGTGACCCCTCCAAAGGTGATATATTTCGCTTGACTATTAAAGTCACAGTGGCGACAGGGTACCACATTGAAGTTCCCTTTAGGGATACCCTTGGAAGACCAAGTGCCTCGAGGGAAGAGTACCTGCTCTGAAACCAACTTATCACGCAGGGTCACACTTCTCCTAAAGGCTACAATGGGTCTCTGCACGGTAAATTGGTTCAACTGAGAATCTTGTTTCAAGAGGTGCCATGCCTATAATGGCTGTTCTATAGCTTGTCGCACGGACCATAATCGAAGGGAATACAAAACGTCTATCTTGTCAATTTCCTATTTCATGTGGCGCGTTTTTTCTTTTCGCAATCCTTCGTGGTACTTTGAAGCCCTTTGCAATGCCATATATACAAGGGTTTAGGGTACCCGCGTTCGGCCAGTCTAACTTTAATTGCTCTGCTGTGTATGGAAACCACTGTCCTCACTATTTAGTCTCCTAAGTCGCAGGAAACTGGCTATATGGTAAACCCTCTTAGTTGTATGCTGGGGTGGTAACTCGTGTAGTGGAGGAGTGAATTCGTGGCCGTAGTTTTCTATGGGCTGTGGTGTGCAATTGACCTTCCTTTACGGAACCTTACGTCCAAAAATTCAAGTTCCATACCTCCAAATAATGCCGTGAACTTCATGTTCATCTGGGTCTTTTGGTTAAGGTAGGTGACGAAGTCCAGGAAGGACTGTTTGTCACCCTCCCACACGATAAAAATCAATCCACATATCTGTGGAACGCCTTATACTTCGTGGCGGAGGGTGTCCAAGAAAAAATATAACGCCTCAAACAGGCCAAAAATATATGGAGGGTACAGGAAAGGCCCTGACAAAATGTTATTAGTGACGCTCCACCTAAGATAATCTCGCAGCCGTGTTTGAAATTTAAAGGCGAAGATAATTCTCTATATACAGGGAGAGATAACGCATCCGCATTCTTCGAGCTATGTAATCTGGGGGACACTATCCATATGTTGAGTACAAAAACACTGGAATACAAAATAATGTCTCTGGCAGAAAAAGAAGTCCGTCTCTTTTGGACTAACCATTCATTGAGGTCATATAACGCCAGCAACCGCGTACCACGGGGACTACGTGTATTCAAGAACCCAGCGCAGTATAAAGATATACCGGTGTTTATGCAGGAGTGGAAAGAATTGCATCTCCAGCACTCCTTAAACCTCATGAGGTTAGTCCTCAAACAAAATGAAGAGGAATACACCAAGGTAACAACAG
>CM033642.1:57115577-57155883 GCA_019512145.1 Engystomops pustulosus
GTAGTTGTCATATTTCCAGTCGAAGACCGATCCCGAATAAATCTACTTATCTCGAGGAACTTACTACTAAGAGGCCAAACCGGAGGAGATCTCATGGAGCGAAGAACAAAACAAAGTCAACCGATTTCTGGACCACAGAGTCCGACTCAAGTGCATCTGACGATCAAGGCAGCAAGGCCTCAGACTCCATCGGGGATCAACCTCGAGCACCACAAGGGGCAGCCCCATCAGCTTCATCCCAATTGGTCCCTTTAGACGAAAGATCAGGAGAGGGAGAGGTAGGCAGAGGAAGAAGAGGAGGGCGTCCAGCCGGCTACAAGAGGAAGCAGGTGTCCTGGCGCTGAGAGGTACAAGTTCATCCTCTGAATCCCCGTGCATTCTACCTTGCCCTTCTAACTCCCTTGAACCCTCCCACCCCTACCCTTCCCCATTGTATTCAGCTTACTCGGACACTAACTCTACTAACTTGGACACGATGTTGATTGATGTTTCTAGTGATCACGGTGACAGATCTACTAACGTTATTAATCTCACAAATGTGGCATTATCAAAAGATTGTCTGTCTTTGTTATCTAAAGGTCTTAATTTTTCTATGGGGGTCGTGTTCGATCCCGTATGGTTCGAAATTGATATGTTTAAAGCTGTGCGCAAACTTTGCCTACACAAATTCTTTCAAGAAAAACCTAGTACTATCCATAAGCAGTGTGAAGGGGAGATTCCCAGTACCGTGCGCCCATTAGGCTTCTTTCCCCCAAACGTGGCATCCCCTGTGCGAGGCACGGACATCCAGCTATTACTGGACCTTGACCTCGAGGGGGACATGTCGGGTCACTCGGAGGACACCAGTCCAATTTTGGAAGTTACGGCCTTCAGTGGAGGTATTAAGTCCACTTTTTGCCCCCCTTGTCCGGCGGACTCACTGGTTGAAACTTTTTGCCAGATGGTCATAAAAGATGTAACTAGGGGCGAGTTAAATGCCCTTAACTGGCTAAAGACCCGCTCTGACATACTGGTGAAGCCGGCGGACAAGGGGGGCAATGTGGTCCTCATGACCAGAGAGTATTACGAGGGGGAAGAAATGCGACAGTTAGGGGATAAGTCTACCTACACCCCCCTAGACCATAATCCCACCTTTAAATTTCAAACACAGCTGCGAGATTATCTTAGGTGGAGCGTCACTAATAACATTTTGTCAGAGTCCACGGCCAAAAAACTATTTCCAGAATACCCGAAGTATCCGTGTTGGTACTTTATACCTAAAGTTCATAAGACCCTACAAAATCCCCCTGGCCGTCCAATAGTTGCGGGCATTGGCTCACTTTTTGAGCCCCTGTCCCAATTCTTGGATTGGTTATTACGCCCACTTCTCCCTGACATCCCATCCTATTTAAAGGATACCAATGCTTTTCTTGAAGTCATTCAGAGCGTACATTGGCAAGATAGTTACCAACTGGCATCAATTGATGTTGAAAGTCTGTACACACGTATCCCACAAAAATTAGGAGTGGAGAGTGTACGGGATGTTCTCATTAATGCCGGAAAAAAGGATATCTATATTGACTTTGTATGCGAGGGACTACGCTTGATTTTGTCACACAACGCCTTTACCTTCGATGGCAAGTGGTTTGTCCAGAATACCGGAACGGCGATGGGTACCCCGGTGGCCTGTACCCTTGCCAATATATTTTTGGCCTGTTTTGAAGGCCGTTATATTTTTTCTCTGGACAACCCATACGCCACGAAGATAAAGGCGTTCCACAGATATGTGGATGATGTTTTTATCGTGTGGGAGGGTGACAAACAGTCCTTCCTGGACTTCGTCACCTACCTTAACCAAAAGAACCAGATGAACATGAAGTTCACGGCAGTATTTGGAGGTATGGAACTTGAATTTTTGGACGTAAAGGTTTCCGTAAAGGAAGGTCAATTGCACACCACAGCCCATAGAAAACCTACGGCCATGAATTCACTCCTCCACTACACGAGTTACCACCCACAGCATACTAGGGAGGGTTTACCATATAGCCAGTTCCTGCGACTTAGGAGACTAAATAGTGAGGACAGTGGTTTCCATACACAAGCAGAGCAATTAAAGTTAAGACTGGCCGAACGCGGGTACCCTAAACCCTTGATAGATAGGGCATTGCAAAGGGCTTCAAAAGTACCACGGGAAGGATTGCTGAAAAGAAAAAAAGCGCCACATGAAAATAGGAATATTGACAAAGATAGACGTTTTGTATTCACCTTCGATTATGGTCCGTGCGACACAGCTATAAGAACAGCCATTAATAGGCATTGGCACATCTTGAAACAAGATTCTCAGTTGAACCAATTTACCGTGCAGAGACCCATTGTAGCCTTTAGGAGAAGTGTGACCCTGCGTGATAAGTTGGTTCAGAGCAGGTACTCTTCTCCTCGAGGCACTTGGCTCTCCAAGGGTATCCCTAAAGGGAACTTCAAATGTGGTACCTGTCGCCACTGTGACTTTAATAGTCAAGCAAAATATATCACCTTTGGAGGGGTCACTCAAGAAGTCAAGGCTTTCATCTCATGCAAAACGACTTTTGTCTTTAATGTTATATTTTGCCCATGTCAGAGATATTATATTGGGAAAACGATTAGGAGTATGTCCACCCGATTTAGAGAACACAAAAGATCTATCACCACTGGTGTCTGATGCCCACGTCTCATCGAACACGTTAGATCACAACACAATGGGAATGCCGATGTCCTCAGGTTTGCTGGTATTGAAAGGGTGGAGTGCACCCCTGAGGGTGGGGATCGTGCCTCAAATCTATTACGTCGAGAAAGCAGGTGTATCATGAAATTTAATGCTATGGGTGCCTTGGGCCTCAATGACCGCAATGAGATGAAGGTCTTCTTGTAGCCAATTTTGTATAACATGTGTTGGATTTAGCTCATTATGATATGGATGTGTCTCTCCAAATGTGTTTTTAAGTTATATATACCGCGTATTGCGTTCTTTTAATTTCACATTTTTGCCAGCACGCCCCGCCTGCTTGCCTAGGGAATTTATTACCCCGTAGATATCTTTTGATTACTTTATATCTTCTATGAATACCATTAGTAGCTAGCGAATTGCTGGGGTTCTTTTCCTCCCATAGCAACCACAGGCGGAGCGTGTATGGGAACCAGATTGCTTTGCTGTTTCCATGGCAGCGCGTGCGAACTTCCGCCCCTCTCCCTATTGCCGGTAGGGGGCGCGCATGCGCTGTCATTTCCTGGAGAAAGCGCCGAACGGCGCGAAACGGCCCGTCGGCATAGCGGCACTGCGTGCCTCCCTGTATTTTATCCTGAATCAATAAAGAAGACTTTTCTACCTTTGGTGAGTGCCATCCGTCCTTCTATTCTTGCATCTATTTGGACTGTTGTACCTTTTCGGATAAGAGCACCACTCCGGTGGAGTCATATGCCTTTACACCCCCTGTCCACTTCATCGTGCTGCCTTGTTTTGTATTAGGTGTCGGCTGTGCCCACACACTTCCTCTACTAGTGTATATATCTATTGTGTATACTGTTTGTCTATTGTGTCTTTAAGGCAATTAAATATAAAATTTAACCAGCGTTTTATCTCGATTCAGGAATACCCACATCTGTGTCTCGGTTATATACATGCTTCCCTGGGGATGATTTCTGAGGCTAGTTAAAGGGGACTTTCAGCCATTCAGGGTTGTGACCAAGTGTTACCATACAGCCCAACTCACTTCCTGCGCCTCCAGGGTCTTCTGGGAGTGTCTATAAAAACAATATATAATTGAACTTGCGTACCCTTCCAGGGTCCGGATTGTCACAGGTATACTTACATTTACTGTCAGTTTCCACTGTCTTACATACTACAGTACATCATTATACTTACCTATGAAGATGGTCAGGAGTCCAAGAGTCACTGTTCATGTCTGTCATCAGTTGTTGTTAATGGGCGAAAATCAGGAAATGTAGCACAGTACTATACATTAAATAGCTGTAAATACTAATGGCAACACACTGAATAAATGTGGACAATACATACCAGATACATTTTCAGCCTTCAAGCATGTCCCGATTCATTGAGCAACATACTTATTTTATGACCTGCCAGTTTGTGTGATAAGAAGATATTGACTCTACATCATCATAGGATTGGCCAAGACAGTGGTGGAGGTGTTATGGGGATGGGCAATGTGTGTATGTATATAAAATTGTATACAGATCTTTAGGTAGAGCACTTCCTTCCCTACCGTCTCTCTGTCCCTTAGTTAGTTTACCCTCTATGTATATTTCCCTGTATTGTACCCTTGATAAATCTACTATAAAGATCCATTGAATATTGTTGTTAATTTAATATTAACTGACACCCCAAAACCAAGCAGATTTTACAACTATTCTATAATTTGTTGGAGAACTTTATAGACATATTAACATTGTAGGGTATGTCCAATGACAGAACCTCTTTAAACATTAATAACTTAATGACATGATTTGTGTTATGCGTTATGTTAGATGTATGAATGGTTTGGTACTGTAAGTGTGATAGTTAAAATTATCTAATGTAGGCACTATAACATGTGAGAATGCCTTGTATCAGACTTATCTGTGTACCTGGCTGTTATGCATGTATAACACATGATGACACATGCTGTGCATGGTGTGGATATAGCTTATGGGCCTTCACTATTCTATGGTGCACTGCTCTGAATAAACTACATAGTCCTAGTAAATGTTGCTGAAGGGTTAAGAAACTGTGGAGCATAAAAGAATTAAACAGTTGAAAGGATTTGCTTTTTATAGTGACTATGAGCTATTTGACTGCCCTGAACTATCTTTTTGTCTACCTCTGGTTATACAACGGTAAAAAAAGGTAGTTAAATTAAGAGAAAAGTCAGGTATATATAATGAGCATTATGTCTTTCACTGTGTCCATTATGCCCTACAACATGGTACAGTAAAAGCAGATTAATTGGATAATGCAGGAACAATCATATAAGCATACATAATAAATTGGTCCTAAAATAATTTTCATATTGTACAATGTTGAAGAGCATATCTATTATGAGTCTTGCTTCGTAATGATTTCTTTTGGATTCATGAGTATAATGCATTCTGTAGGAACATAATATAATAAATAATATAATCTGAAATAACCCATTTAACTTTAAAGAAAGATTGTTTCCCTGTTATGCCTTACCATTTGCGATATTCATTTACTCAGAATTAAAAATAAACATTTTTTAGGTAGCTGAGTTTATTTTTGTACAATAATGTACACTAATTTCTATCTCTTACAGATGGCAAGCATTGTAATTTTTGTTCAGTGTTGGTCTTATCCATGTAATGATTTTACAATGTAGACTAAGTAAAATAACAACTGCTGGGACCATGATGATGGGATTGGAGTTTTCACTATATGAATCCAGATGGAGCATGAGTACTGTACTCGGCCACCTCCGGCACACTCATAGACAGTGGGAGTGCTGTACATAGCCGAGCTTTATGCTTGCCAATTTCCTATTTTCCCATAGTATTTATTGGAGTGGAAGGACACATGTTCTTTTACTTAAAGGGGTTCTTATCTCCTGAGAACAGAATCCACTATCCAGTGGAGCTGCAAGCACCTTTCATTAACTGCTTGAAGACAGAGGACAAGATAAGTTGTCTAAATTAACCAGCCATTAAGGCATTTAGATGATCTATATTGTCACACAGTTAAAGTGTTACCCTCTGTTAACACAGGGAGATAGAACAGTGGCGAAAGCTCTCACAGTTGGCTGATAATCAGGGTTAAAAACTCTTACAGCTGTCACTGCACAGGGATTGCTGTGATTGGTCAGTCAAATCTGACTGTCCAGTCATAGCTAAAATACTAAAAGAAAGAACGTATCTTGCCTCAGAAGCTCTGATCTCCTTATTGGAGATAAGAGATGTCTGAAGTGATTTGTGCCCATCAGAGTTAAAACTCAAGAAACACACACACCTCCCTACATACTTGTTAACCCCTTATGTTTCCCAGTTAACCCCTTCTGGCAGCTGTTGTGAGGGTCAAAGTAATGATTATGTGTCCATAATGATTATATGCCTTATGACTGTATACATGTGCCCTTTGCCCTATATTTTTGTACACTGTTTGTTATGAAATACAGAGCTTTTCCCTTACATCAGTTTTAACCAGACATGCAACTGTCAGCGGAACTCAAGTCTTGTGATGGAAAGCAGAAGATGGAAAAGCAGATGTTTGTTAAGAATAGCATCAGCATCCAGACTAGTGGTCAATTTACTGCAGACAACGGTGATTGGAAATTCCCCTGGCATGGCAACCATAATCTAAGTTGGAAGACCAATCAGCAAGAGCCGGGGGGGCCAGACATATATGCTTAGCTATAACCAATTATAATGATTTTAATGTATGTAACCACACCTTTTTCTATGGGTATAAGAAGCTATGTAATCAGGAAATAAACACAGTTCATCTCTTTTTCTGTTTAGGCAAGTTAAGAGCATGAACCTAAGATAAAACGCAACTTCATGGCTTCTGTCTTTTCTTTTCACAAAATAGTGAACGCAACAGCTCAAATAAGATCTTTGGCTGGTAGGTGTCTGAGAGAAGAGTGTAAGGCGGGATTGGCCCGTCCCCGACAGCTGGCGCCCAACGTGGGGCCATCCCCGCTGATACCGTACACCCGAGGACCCGAACCAGAGGACGGAGGACGAACGCTTGTCCACACCAATAGAGGACCGCGGCCCTTCAATAATAACGGTAGTTGATCATATTAGATAGGTGTTGGACCTTCCCTGTGTCATTGGGTGTGGTGGAATAGTGGTACGTGCTCTGAAACGTTTCGGTCTAAGGGTCTGAGTGTCTGAAGTGGTGAGACTCATTTTTCTTTAACGGTGATCGCTGGGATGGTTCAGACTTATACATTATAGGACACTGTCCCTATGGTTGTCACGGACCTCCACCCATAAGCATCAATTCCTCGCACGAGTCCAAGAACCTTGGTGGAAGGTGAAAGTAAAGCTTCATGTGAAATATAGAGTATCTGCACACAAGTTCGTAAGAGCTGGGGAGGAGTTGTGTGGACGGCTCGAACTGACTAATAGTACAGATTGGTGTAATCCTCTGTTATGGGGATAGGGGTGTGGGGCACGTTTACGTGGTCCGGTATGGTGTTTATATGTTTTTATTATTTTTTCTATCGGGGGAGGGAATTAAGGGGCTAGGGTTAGAGACATGGAAGCAATAGCTGTTGCCTCACTACAGGAATCCGATGATTGGTACCGAGGGAACTCGCAACGGTTTTATGACCTCATTAATAGTTCTAACGGGTGTGTCTGGATCAGAGGTCGGGTAGTTAGGACTTTGTTGTATTCTGCGACACACGAACGGTGATGCCGGGGGGGCCACTGCGTGAGTATAGCTACACTGAACGTTGTACCTTTTGTTAGAAACATCGATGTATGGTGTGTTTAGAAAGTGCATACCCATGCCCCGATGAGGGGGCAGAGAACTGCAGTCGGGGCTTGTGTGAAAAAAGGGAAGGACAAAAAGGTACACTGTTAATAATGGTGTGAGGTGCTACAAGGTTATGTGAGTGCGGCGAGTAGCTTGCACCGTCAAAGGGAGGTACAGCCTTGTAGTTGTGGAACTGGCAAACAATTCTAGCAACCTACAATGTAGAAGGTGTGTTTACAAGATAGGGCATATTGGAAGCTGACTCAGCGCTCACGACAGTACAGTGTCCGAGCGAAAGCATTGCAAGTTTGAAGATAGTGGTCAGAGTGCCAGGAGATGATTGTTTCAACAAAAGGCGAAGTGCTATATGGATAGTGTGAACCACTTGTGATAGAACGCTTAGATGATTGAAACGTGCGGAACAAATCAAGCGACTAGATGCCATGTACCCAGCCACAGTAACTCTATACTGGCGGCACCAAAACCCGGTCCCGAAGGGTGGAGCCTGTAGAGTGTTGTGGTTTATAAAACCTGGATGGGCGGAGTCATGTAAGAATTAGAAGAATTGAATTAAAGGACGGTGAGAGGAAAAAAAAAAAAAAACTTGCTCAGATTAGTTAAATAGGACACCTTAGAGCCTCTGACTTGACGACGACACCAGGAAGTAGTGACGAGGAACTCTTCAGAGTGCCCGTTGAGAAAGAGACAGGTGATAAGGGACATTTTAGAGATTTTGATGTGTACAGAATTTGAGAAAAAGAGATTTTATTTCTTGAGGGCTAAATTTCTCCATAGCTGCTTGTAATTGGTGTCTGAGAACTGGTCTTGAAGCGATCAGTGACTTTGCAAGTGCAAGATTACAAGGAGGGGGGGGGGGCGACAGAGGGAAACTGAGATCAGTGTTTCACAGACCACACCAAAGTATGACTGACAAAAGTTTCGATTCCGGAGGAGCCCAGTTCAAGGGGGCGTGCTTCCACTTGCTGGGAGGAGACATTACTGAAGTGACTAAAGTGAGTGGCTATATTCTAATAGGGGGGCGGTAACTAACAAGGACGTCAGCAAGTACATGCCCCCAGACAGCATCTCTTATTGTCAAATAAGCCCAGTGATGATTTTAACCCATTCACAGTCAAGAAAAAGACCCAGAAAGAACAACATACATGTAGGATGGTCCATGATTTCCAAGCTGCTAATGAGTGTCCCACACTGGCAGCAGTCCCCGAGAGTGACAAATTATTCACTGTTATTGATTTGGCAAATGTTTTCCTTTCTGTGCCCCTGCATGAAAATTGCCAGTACCTATTTGCCTTTACCAGTTCAGTATTCCAGTATACCTGATGCAGATTCCCACAAGGGGGGTAAAACTCACCCAGCAAATACCCCACGGCCCTACAGGGAGTAGACTGGCAGACTAGCCCCTTACTGGATGTTCTCCTTTTCAGTATGCAGAGGACCTACTGTTTTTGTTTGCCAGGATGCATTTATTGACCTTATGTGTTTTCTGTTCCAGAAGGGTTGAAAAGTTTCCAGAGATAAACTCCGGTACTGCCAGGAGAAGGTGGTCTTCCTAGGCCACTGCTTCTCAGCCACAGGCAGACACCTGACAGAGGAAAGAAAGCTAGCTGGTGGTCCAGAATGTGCCCCTGCCCTGAGGCCCTAAGCCTCTTCACATGATTCTAGGACTGACCAGCTCCTGCAGCCTGGGATAAGGTCTGCTGCCTCCAGCCTGATGTTGCCCCTTGATAAACTGAATTGCCTCTTCCCTATTTGCCCTTAGTCAGGAGGCAATTGATGCATTCCATAGCCCTAAGCTGGCAAATCCTGTCTGCCCCGGCCCTAGGCACATGCCACTGAACCAGATATTTTATTTTATTTCTCTTTGAGTATTCAGTCCATGCCATAGATGTTTTAGCCCAGGAATATGTCCCACCAATAACGTACCCTCCTTCTAACTTACTTACCCCACATTAGCCCCCGTTAAACAATAATCTAGTTAATTACTGTTCGTAGACACTACAGTGTTATAAGATTATGCATGTACAAACTGATGTAACTCTCTAACAAACTATATGATGTATTACATAACTTGTACCCTATGCATACATGTAACTACCAAATAAGTGTACTACAATTGTTACTAGTGTTTGCTTATCAATAAACAAGATTGATAAAGAAAAGAATATCATGTAATCAGGTATTGGGATATTGTATGGTTCATACTGTTTCTTTTTGTTTAACAATTTGTAATGAATTCTTTGATGTACATTTACTCAAGTGTTAACATTCTGATGTCTAGGTTTACAGCATTTTCATGTTCCATGTGTTACATGTAGAATCTTATATAGCAATGTCTATGGAATCTCACATGAATACTACATGTACAAGTTGATTATCCCATCGTACAAATGTTTTTAGAATTCCTGCTTTTAACTTAAACATTTTGTTTACGTAAAGATTAATGTAAAGTCTATGTAAAGTTTTGTTCACTAAGGGTTAAGTCCATTTGACTCACCTCTTGTCATGACGCTGGAGACTGATTGGGGAGTACCCACCCCTCTATGGGCGGTCCTTGGATGACCCCATGATTCCAGGTGATTTAATGCTTAGTGAACAGCAATATGGAAACTGATCATGACTAAGACGCACAAGCGTCGAAACGCGTCGATCTTTTAAGCTGTAACTGCATGTTGTTCCCATGGTGTGAATAAAGAGGAAGAAATTTAAACCAAACCTGGTGGCTTCATGTGAAAGTAGAGTCTGAGGTAGTGGGGTTTTTTGATGCAGTCCAAGACAGTGACACCAAGGTACAGTCCAAAACAGGTCTCGCCTGTGTTTATTGCAGCAGCAAGAACAAAATAAAACAGCCTTCACATACAGGCCTCAAATCAAACCAAAACCCTGCCCGTCTGGGTGCTAACTAAACAGAGTTCCTCTAACTCACCACTAAAACACAAAGGATGTTGCTGCTCCAGGCACAGAAGTCAGGGCTGAACGCTGGACAACCGGGTACCCTTGCAAACCTGTATGGGACCCCTTAGTAGTTGTTGCTTGCGGTGCTGTCATAATGGCAGAAAATTTTTCCATCATCAGCTGGAACATGGCTCAGGACTCTTCCTGCTGTTACTGGAGCATGGCTTTCTGCATCTGCCGATTAGCTCTGGCCTCCTCTTGCAGCTACTTAATAAAGTCCTCCATCTTGGCTTTATCCTACAATTTGCCTGCTGCTTTCACCCAGGCCATGCAATGTTGCAGGATGTAGCGAGCCTTTTCAGGTGTGTGTCTTTTGATTTGCCCGCATCCTCCACCATATGCGGGAGATTTGGCCCAGCAGAGACTGTGGTAGCGGGGATTCGTGATGCAGTTCAAGACAGTGACACCAAGGTACCAGGGCCGGCTCCAGGTTTGAGTAGGCCCCTGCGCAACAAAGCCTCAGTGGGCCCCTTTGCTATAGTTCCCAAATTTTGTGCCAGATAAAGTGCCCCATGGCCCCACTTTTGCCCCATCTCCTAACCCCACTATGTTTTTTACATGTTACCATGTGTTTGGCTACTTTGAAAGCCTTTTTTCTTCATTGCTGGACGCGTAAGCAGCTGTGTTAACACTTTCACATTTGCATACATTTCTAACAATGAAAGAATACGCTCCAAAACTCATGGTAACATGAAAAACACATGTGTTCTTACCCATATGTCCAAGCACATGCCCAAAACACTGTGGGCCACATTTATCAAAAGTAGTGCAGCCTGTACTATATAGGGTTTATTCAATGAGGCAGCAGATTCATCAGAACTGGGGCACGTTCTTCATGAATCTGACGCCCCCTGCGCTGCTCGGGAAGTGTCAACAACTTTTTTTATGCACCTTTGACATAATTCGGTCAAGACGCAGTAATAAATATGGAGCACGGTCCGACTCTGAACCTGAACACCCTGTTATGTGCAGGATTTTGTGGCGCGGCGGACACAGCATGCTGGACACGATACTGGCGCAGACACTACATGTTCAAGCAGTTTCCACGTTCTTTTCAGTGCAAAGTCCAGACAGAAAACTGGAGCAAACACTTTAATAAATGTGGGCCTTGTGTGAACAGGGTCACCATACATTACACAGGAGTGGACTTTGCTTCCTGCCCGTTTCCAGTCTGAATAGCTGCTCCTCCGAACATCTGATAACCCTGAGGTCTGGTGGCTGGAGGTACTGAGTGCTCAGTAAATCACATTGAGAGGCACGGCCGTGGCCCGTACGGAAGTGTGGTGCACGGCTGCAACACAGACACTGAGGATGCAGAGAGTAACCGCTCTCTGTATCATTATTATATCCCTGTCACACACCTCCCCCACCTCCAGAGGGCCCTGCCAGTTCCAGTGGGCCCGGGCACTTGCCCAGGTATGCCGGGTGCTGGCACCAGCCCTGCAAGGTACAGTCCAAAACAGGTCTCGTCTACGTTTATTCCAACAGCAGGTATAAAATAAAACAGCCTTCACAAACAGGCATCAAACTCAAAACAAAACCCTACCCGTCTGGGCGCTAACTAAACAGACTTTCTCTAACTCCCCACTAAAACAAAAAGGACGCCGCTGCTCCCGGCACAGGGGTCAGGGCTGTGTGAGCTCTCCAGCTTTCTCTCAGAGACAACGCTCTCAGCTCTGCTCAGCAGCTTTAGGGTTAGGCAGGTTTCATTTTGACCCCCTCCAGCAGAAAAGCCACGGGTAGAGGGGCCTGGTTGTGGTTAGTCCATCCAAACCAAGCTGTCATATATAGGGTAAGATGGGAGGACAGTTGTTGGCTCCCTATCCATGGATACCTTATAGAGTATATGAGAATCCCTCTCTATATACAACTTCTCAATAAATTACTTTTTTTAATGCATTTCTAAAAATATTGGAAAGCGTTTGTAGTTCTTAGTCCAATAGAACTGAAGGCTATACGTAAGGAAATCTGTCAGCAGTTTTCACAATACAAAGCTACGTGCAGTGTTATGTATTGTCCCTTTGTAACCTTTGTATGTGTTGTTATTAGAAACAGGATTGTGAAAGTCACAATCCAGCTATGCAGTTCCTGCAAGGGCTCTGGGCGGGTCTTTCAGCCTGAAGAGCTTCCTGCTCTCTGCACTGTGCCGCCCCATTGTCCCTGCCCTCTGCTTGAAGATAGGCTAAATTCACAGGAACGTGTTCCCACCATAGCGTAGAACAGTAGGCACATGTTGGCGCCTGGAAGAGGAGGAGGGGGTGAGCGCTTCTCACCCCGCCCCTCTCCATAGCGATGTATGGCGCACCGTGACGTATTCCGGGGAAAGCTAAGACATGTCCTTTCTTTCTCCCAGTACGGATCGGTACGGTGCTACACGTGTTCTGCACCATACCACTCTGTATACCGCCGTGCGCCCATTGCCGCCCTATGGGGGACGTATATACGCCGTATATATGCGTTGGTCATATATCTGTCCCCCAACAGTAGTGTGAATGAGGCCTAAGATCTGCAAACACGGATTGAATTCCCTTTCCACCGTCCTTCTACTTACAACAAACACAATAATATGGTAATTAGACCTCCCGGCCCTTTACCTCCCACTGTCTACAACATATTATGGTCAAAACAGAAGAAGGACTACATTCAAGCTGATAGGTCTGGAGTTGCATGGGGTTATTTGGGCACCATTGACGTACAGAATGATGTTATCCCTGGGCAGATGTAGATAGGGTCACACTAAGATGTCAAATCTACAGACAAAATGGATCGACGAGGATGGGATTCGAACCCACGCGTGCAGAGCACAATGGATTAGCAGTCCATCGCCTTAACCACTCGGCCACCTCGTCCCCTCTCAGTATTATATTTATTATATTTTGTATTTTAGGATCCTTGTAATGTGACAAACACAAACATTAGAAATATGGTTGTTCTAAGCCCACGTGTCTCCGGCATGTGAGGTCCGCTCATGCACCAATGAAAGAAGAAAAGACTGCCCTGTGTATGAGCCGACTCCCCGATCCATATCTCCGCATGAGGGCAGTTTCCCACATGGCGTTTTCGTTACATTCACATTTCCGTAAACACAATGTAAGTGTAATTTCATTCAAAAAGCAATCAAAGAGCCAAAGTGTCAACATAACCTTGCATCTTAACTAATTAAAAGACAACACCCGATGAGGGCATCATTGTCTAACTTAGGGCAATTACCTTCACAGCGCCCCGCAATCTAGTTCTCCGATAGTTTAAACAGCTGTGGGATAATGAAACTCGAGCTCTGATTGGTTGCCATGTGTAACTAAAGCAGTTCTGCTCTCAGAAACTTCTGATAAATCTCCCCATAGACAACGTGACAGTAGGAGACAGAGACAGTCGCTGGAATGAGAGTGTCAGAGACAGTCGCTGGAATGAGAGTGTCAGAGACAGTCGCTGGAATGAGAGTGTCAGAGACAGTCACTGGAATGAGAGTGTCATAGACAGTCACTGGAATGAGAGCGTCAGAGACAGTCACTGGAATGAGAGTGTTATAGACAGACACTGGAATGAGTGTGTAAGAGACAGTCACTGGAATGAGAGTGTCAGAGAAATTCACTGGAATGAGAGTGTCAGAGACAGTCAGTCCCTAAAAGAGACAGCCAGAGACAGTCAGTCAATGCAAGAGACTGCCAGTGATAGTCACTGAAAAAGACTGCCATAGCCAGACAGTCACTGAAAGAGACTGAAAGAGGTCAGAGAGACAGAGACGGTCAAAAAAATTTATGAAACAGGGAGGGTCAGTGAAAGATATGGTCAAAGACAGTCTGAGACAGTCTATAGATACATATAAAATATTTTCTGTTAACCCATTCTATTTTGTTATAGCTAAGAGACGTTATTTACTATCCTGGGCAACGCCGGGAGATACAGCTAGTTAAAAATAAATACAACATGAAAACATTGGGAGAAATAAAGGATCGGGCAGGTTTCATTTTGACTCCATCCAGCAGAAAAGCCACTGGTAGAGAGGCCTGGTTGTGGTTACTCCATCCAAACCAATCTGACATATATAGGGTAAGATGGGAGGACAGCTGTTGGCTCCCCGTCCATGGATACCTTATAGGGTATATATGGATCACTCTCTATATAACTTCTCAACAGATTACATTTTTCATGCATTTCTAAAAATATTGAAAAGCGTTTGTAGTTCTCAGTCCAATAGAACTGAAGGCTATACGTAAGGAAATCTGTCTGCAGTTTTTACTATACAAAGCTACGTGCAGTGTTATGCATTGTCCCTGAAGAGCTAGGACATGTATACAATGTATAGCGCCGTGCGCCCATTGCCGCCCTATGGGGGACGTATATACGCCGTATATATGCGTTGGTCATATATAGGTCTCCCAACGGCCGTGTGAATGAGGCCTAAGAGCTGTTTCAGGATTTCGGTTGGATACTTACAGCAGTCACTCAGAGCAGAGGGGTGGATCTGAGGAACAGTTTATTACAGAGCTGATAGGTCTTCAGGTGAAACCTGCCCTGAGCCCTTACAGGAGCTGAAACCCCGGATTGAATTCCCTTTCCACCGTCCTTCTACTTACAACAAATACGATAATATGGTAATTAGACCTCCCGGCCCTTTACCTCCCACTGTCTACAACATATTATGGTCAAAACAGATGAAGGATTACACTATTTTTTGCTGGCATATATGCCTGTGAGATTATTTTGTTGGGATAACCTCTTAATCGAAGCCTCGCCGTTAGTTCTAATTCCTTTAAAATTCTCTGTCTTCACTGCAATTCCGTCTTAATCTCAAAAATTGGCCAATTGGTATGCCATTTTGTAGGTGTTGTGGGCGGAAGCTTGAATAATGTAGGATGTTGTTAGTGGCTGTTTTCTTCCTATATAATGTTGTTTCAATTTTTTCAGCTCTTATTGACAGTTGTAAATCCAAGAAGTCTGAATTTGTTGAGATCTGTGGAGTCAGCCTGATATTCAATGTATTGTCGTTGAGTTCCTTGCATTGAGCTTTGCTTCCCCTCCATAGAACCACAATATTGTCTATAAATCTGTACCACTTGACAACATGTTCTCCAAAGAACCACGACCGTCGCAGGCACGTCTCCTCCCACCATCCTAAAAATAGGTTTGCGTAGGAGGGTGCGCACCTAGCGCCCATCGTGGTCCCGGAAACCTGTCGGTAGAAGGTCCTGTAAAAGACAAAATGAAAATGTTGTAACACAAATGTGAGTAGATCAAGGATGAAAGAGTCATGTTGTCTGTCACTGTCTACTTTTTTGTTCAGAATGTATGCAACTGCTTCCACTCCTGCACCGTGATTAATACTGGTCTATAGGGACTCTACGTCCCTCGATGTTGTCTCTAGTAGTTCCATGAGATGCATAGAGTCCCTTAAATACTAATCCAATTTTAGTACCAGTGGTTGCATTAAAAGAAATCCAGATAGGAACAGGCTTTCTCACATAGGCTTCCAATACCCACCACAATGGGTCTTCCTGGGGGGTGGTTAAGCACAGATTTCTGTGTTTTTGGGACTAGATAAAAAGTGTCTACTGTTGGTTGGTCTGATTTGAGATAACGTACCTCTTGTTTCGTAATGATGCCATAATTAAATGCTGAGTTGCCCAGTCGGTCAAATTTCCTCTTGAATACTTGTGTGGGATCTGCGGGTAAGTCAACATAATTTTGTTTTGTTATTTAGCTGTTTCTTGGCTTCCTCCACATATTGGGTGCGGGGCCATACCACTATATTACCTCCTTTATCCGCTTCCCGTATAATCACTAGGTCCAATTGTTTCAATTCCTGTAGGGCCTATTGTTCTTCTCGTGTGACATTGTTTCTTCTGCATCTGTCCAATGGAAGTTTCTGGATATCTCTACAAACTGAGTTAAAAAATATGTTAACTGCCGGACACAGGCCCAAAGATGGAGTAGCCTGTGAAGGTAAGGCTACATTCACGTGACTGTATGATTTCTCCAGTCCCGTATTTACGGGCTGTATATACGTGACGTTTTTCATCCGTATGCAGCACGTATGTAACCCGTATTTTATACGTCCCCATAGACTTCTAGGGCATACAGAACTGAAATACGGGAGAAAATAGGACATGCTCTATATTTTTATACGGCCAGTATACGGTACGGAATGGAGTTAACAACGGCAATATAAATGGTCAGACGTATTGTCCATTGAAATGAATGTGGCCGTATGTAATCCGTAAAAAAAATGGTACGGTCCGGATACGGCCGTTTTCATACGTCCGTGTGAATGTAGCCGTAATCTACTGGGAAATCTTGTTCTGCCCGTTTCTTCCCTTTCATTTTCTCTTAGTAATTCCAGTAGATCAAGTAATACTTGTCGATCCTCTACTGGGATTCCGTCCAACACTTTAGGCTGATGATATAATGCTTTAAATGTAAGCTGCATACAGAAGAGATAGAAATCCTTAGTTAGACTAAATTTGTTAGTAGGTGAAAACATGAGACCCTTCTGTAGTACTGACCTTTGTTCAGTTGTTAAAACGTGTAGATAAATTGATAATTTGTAGCGTTTGATCCGTATTTTTCTCCGTTGGATACTGATGCCTCTCTTCTACTATCGTCTGTAAGTGCGTTTTTGTTGTCTCTGTCCGGGTGAATGATCCCTGAGTTTGGATCGTCTCTTTTTGGGATTTATTTTCTCTCGTGTTGTTTCCTGGCCGCTGGTGTCCGTTGATAAAAAATCACTTGACATAAAGTCCGACTGATCCATACTAGGGGTTCTCTGCGTAGTTTGCTGTTGCTGTCTATTTGCACTTTTGATGACCACTTGTCTATTGCCAGAATGTGTCCACCTGTCCGCTTTTTTGAGGTCATAATCTCTCTTATCTCTCTTAAATTTATTCCTTTTTCCCTCTAGGATGTCCTTTTCAAACCTTTCTATTATTTCTTTCCATTTCTGTTGGAACGGGATCACGATGGTTTGTGTGTCAAACTTTTTGCTGTCATTTTCCTGATTTTAGCTTTTATGTCTTCCAATATTTTGCGATCATGTTCCAACAGCATATTGATAAGGATTACTGAGCATTTATGAAGGCCCGTTTCCCAGTTGTGTTTTAATGATTCATCCACCTCCCATGCTGGAAAGATTTGTACTCTTAATCCCCTAGGTCAGTGGTGGCGAACCTATGGCACATGTGCCAGAGGTGGCACTCAGAGTCCTTTCAAAGCGGAAAAAATAGCGACCAAAGGAGAAAAATTCCAAATGCAAATGGACCACATTAGAGAAGGAGGACAAACTATAGCCACCAGAGATGCGTTATTAGCCAATCTAAATATACAAATCTTCATTAAATATAACAATATCAATGTATGCAATGGTACAAGAAAAAGAACTACATGGGTAAGAGAACCCGAAGTTCCTAAATAATCATTCTACTATATTTTTAGTCCATCGACTAGTCCCAAAATTATATGGGCAAACACCAGAAATCATGTAACCTACAAATGTGTAAACAGAGCTGGTGTCCCGACATAGTGGAGGTATACAACACCTATTGGGTGTTTGTTTTTTATGTGTTTTTAGTGTATATCAATAAAATATGGTTTGTTTTATTTAACAGTTTACCAAAGTGGTCTTTGGACACCAGCTCTGTTTACACATTTGTAGATGAAGGATCACGTTCAAGCTGATGGGACTGGAATTGCATGGGGTTATTTGGGCACATACAGAGTGGTGTTATTCCTGGGGAGATGTGGATAGTGACAGAAAAAATGGACCGACGAGGATGGGATTCGAACCCACGCGTGCAGAGCACAATGGATTAGCAGTCCATCGCCTTAACCACTCGGCCACCTCGTCCACTCACAATGCTATATTTATTATGTTTTGTATTTTAGGATCCTTGTAATGTGACAAACACAGACATTAGAAATATGGTTGTTGTATCTAGTCTGGTATCTTAGGCACCGGCTCACCACCTGCATATGAACAAGGGTCTTCATGGTCGTTGTTTGAAGCCCACGTGTCTCCGGCATGCGAGGTCCACTCATGGACTAATGACAGAAGAAACGACTGCCCTGTGTATGAGCCGACTCCCCGATCTATATCCCCGCATGAGGGCAGTTTCCTACGTGGCGTTTTCGTTGCATTCACATTTCCGTAAACACAATGTAAGTGTAATGTTAATCCGATGTGTAATTGGGATGGAATTTCATTCAAAAAGCCAAAGAGTCAACATAACCTTGTATCTTAACTAATTAAAAGACAACACCCGATGAGGGCATCATTGTCCAACTTAGGGCAATTACCATAACAGCGTCCCCCACCCTAGTTCTTCGATACTTTAAACAGCTGTGGGGAAATGAAACTTGAGCTCTGATTGGTTGCCATGTGCAACTAAAGCAGTTCTGCTCTCAGAAACTTCTGATATATCTCCCCATAGACAAAGTTACAGTCGGAGACAGAAACAGTTGCTGGAATGAGAGTACCAGAAACAGTCACTGGAATGAGAGTGTCAGAGACAGTCACTGGAATGAGTGTGTAAGAGACAGTCAGTCTTTGAAAGAGACAGCCTGAGACAGTCAGTCACTGAAAGAGACTGCCAGTGATAGTCACTGAAAAAGACTGCCATAGCCAGACAGTCAGTGAAAGGGATGGTAAGCGACAGAGAAGGTCAGAGACAGAGACGGTCGAAAAAGTTTATGAAACAGGGAGGGTCAGTGAAAGAGCAGATTACACAGATTACATTTTTCATGCATTTCTAAAAATATTGGAAAGCGTTTGTAGTTCTCAGTCCAATAGAACTGAAGGCTATACGTAAGGAAATCTGTCAGCAGTTTTCACTATACAAAGCTGCGTGCAGTATTATGTATTGTCCCTGAAGAGCTAGGACATGTCCTATAATTCTCCCGGTACGGAGCTCTGTATAGCGCCCATTGCCGCCCTATGGGGGACGTATATACGCCGTATATATGCGTTGGTCATATATATGTTCCCCAATGGCCGTGTGAATGAGGCCTAAGAGCTGTATCAGGATTTCAGTTGGATACTTACAGCAGTCACTCAGAGCAGAGGGGTGGATCTGAGGAACAGTTTATTGCAGAGCTGATAGGTCTTCAGGTGAAACCTGCCCTGAGCCCTTACAGGAGCTGAAACCCGGAATGAATTCCCTTTCCACCGTCCTTCTACTTACAACAAACTCAATAATATGGTAATTAGACCTCCTGGCCCTTTACCTCCCACTGTCTACAACATATTATGGTCAAAACAGATGAAGGATTACATTCAAGCTGATGGGACTGGAGTTGATGATATCCCTGGGGAGATGTGGGTAGGGTCACACTAAGATGTCAAATCTACAGACAAAACAGAACGACGAGGATGGGATTCGAACCCACGCATGCAGAGCACAATGGATTAGCAGTCCATCGCCTTAACCACTCGGCCACCTCGTCCCAGCATGAGGAGGTGTGTTTCATTTTTTTGTTTTTTAGGATTCTTTGTAATGTGACAAACACAGACATTAGAAATATGGTTGTTGTATCTTGTCTATTATTTCTTTAGAACATTAACTCTTAGGAACCCGCTCACCTGCATACGCGTAAGTGCATTCATGGGCTGCACAAAACTGACTTGCGGGCATTCCAGTAAGACAATGCACTTTGGGTGAACTCCTCCGGACGGGTAAGTAAATGTCCCCCATTGAGTTAATATTACGTTTACATCACATTTCTGTAAACACAATGTAAATCTAATGTTAATCCAATGTGTAATTGCGTCCGCAGTCTTGGCATTGTATACAAAAAGCAATCAAACAGCCAACGTGTCAACATAACCTTTAACCATTTTAACTAGTTAAAAGACAACCCCCGATGTTCACAGAGGCCCTTACTCTGGTTCTTTGTTATTTGACACAAATCCACACTCAGAATAAGAGATGAGCGGAGCCGAACTTTAGGTTCAGCAGCTCCACCAAAGGGCAGATTCCTACTTGGAATTTTGGTCAAGTTTTTAAAAACATCTAAAAGGCAATTGGGTGGTGTTTGACCTGCATCCAACCAGGTAGCTTTACACCCCTATCAACTAGGCATGGCTGTGATTAGCCAGTTATGTCCACCAGGTCCACACAGCCATACCTAATTGGTAGGGGTGTAAATCTGCCTGATGAGAAGCTCTGCAGCCCATCAAGCAACAGCCCAGGTTATGCGCATCTGCTGAACCTAACGTTTGGGTCAGATCATCTCTACTCATAATTGACTCCCTACTGTCTACCTGGCAGATAGTTTCCACTAATCCAGGCTTTAATGGGTTTTAGGCTTATTGCCAATGAGGGAGTTTGAGGTGCCCAACTTGCATTGTGTCCTAGCTAGAATGACCAATCTAAAGGCTCAACAACTGGAAGTGAAGTTCCGGTTCCTACGTGTTCCGGCCCGACGTTCCAGCCAGTGCACAGTGCGAGTTGGATGCATTAAACTCACTTGTAGGAAATAAGTCTTATTGGAATCCTGAGGCTGAGGGTAAATATAGTTTTTATGTTACACCTAAATTTTCCCCCAGAAGGTTTGTCAGTATTGCCGGAAACCCCTTTAATAATCCTTAGACTTTAATCTTTTCTATCGAACTTGTGTTGAGAATTAGATTTTGTTGATGGTTTGTTGGTCTATGAGGAAACTAAGATCTACCTTACAGAGATTTGATTTCCTTCCTTTTAATGTTGGACAATAGGTTGAAATGTATGAGCCTACCACCACTCACACCATCCAACTTCATGTCTAAGGTCTTACTCAGCCAATCTTCTAAAGAGACTGAATTAAACTTAACTTTGCACATCTCTTCCCATGCCCTGGATTATTCTTACATCTATTTCAACCTCTTGAATGGGCAAATAGTTCCAGGATATAGCCCTCCAGAGCTTCTCCCAATGATCAGGCCAACACAAGCTTTGGAATCACTGCAAAATCTCAGATATTGTCATGTTCTACAAGGTGCTGTCACAAGCATATGCGCTTCTATGGAAATGCATGCTATCAGTAACCAGCAATACATGACACCAGTTGCTGGTTACCATTGCCTGTGTTTCTTTAGAAACACATATCCGATCAGGCAGTGGCACCTGGAAGTGGAAAAGCCGCGCATGCGCAGTGAGGTGGCGGAGAACGCAGAACGATCAAACGCTCACTATGCATGACAGCCGCAAGAAGCCAATGCGCATGCGCGAGAACTCAGCAAGACGGCCAAGTGACGTAGGGGAAATTGGAGTGGCATGAGAAGTGGAATTGATGATGTGCTGAAAGGAGGCTTCTGGACTTGAGCTTGGGTAATACAGTCAGTATGTAATACCACTCACTGGATTCTCTGGCTGGTTACCAGATTTTCTCCATTTGTGACCCTCAATCGTGTTCATTAAAAAACCCCATGAGAACCTATATAAGGCTATTATTTTTCAAACAGTGGCAACAGGATTCCTTTAATTTATCAGTAAAATCTATGCCGGTTTTATCAAAAATTGCTCGACGAGGATGGGATTCGAACCCACGCGTGCAGAGCACAATGGATTAGCAGTCCATCGCCTTAACCACTCGGCCACCTCGTCTGTTGCCTTTCTGTGTAATTCAATAAAATAAACTAAAAATAGTCACAGAGCTGCCAATAGTCACACAGCCTCCGGGAGCAGGTCCCATTAACCTATAGATAGGTAAGTTAGAATTCCTGGCACTCATTGAATCTCAGTCAGCTATCCTTTATTATGATAGATAACAGGGTAAGGACATGTTTCGGCCCGTCCACAGGCCTACTACATAGGTAAGTGTAACATAAAAATATAAAGTGTTCAAAGTGACTCTTCCGGCTGATGTCACATCTTCCAGTGTAGCTCCTCCCGAGGTGACACTGGAGAACACGTTATTCTAAGCTCAATTACATGTCTAAAACAAATGAGAGCAAAACTATTTTAGTTTATACAACTGTACAATTTGTTCTATACATCATCTGTAAACAGGGACAGTTTCAGACAATGTGGGGCCCTGGGAAAAACTAAATGTGAGGCCCCAAAATATAAATCTTCTAGCGGCAGACTTTGAAAACCATCTGGATGCACGCTACCTTAGGACTGGGCAAGCATAGCCCTCCGGAAGTATGTGTAGGAAATATCGCAGTGCTCTAGTCCAGCTATCAGGTGAAATAAGCTGCAACGGCTACACGGCCGAAACGTATATAAAGCTTCCCCCCTCCGAACCCTGCCCCTGATCCCCTGCTATATTCGTTCTCTACTGTATTCACAGACAAATCTTTAAAAAGTTTCCCGCTACAACGTGATCAGAAAAAATAATGACTGACTCGGCACAGGCTGACGCTGTCTCACACACTAGTATCGGACAGTGACAGACGTTAGTGGCATCTACAACCTTACAGCAGTGGTCCCCAACCTTTTTGTATTCAGAGACCGACAGGACCCAAATTTTTTTCCAGGGACCAGATTGCTTGACAAGCAAATACCCAATATCTAACCCCATGTAGCCCTGATCTAAAATGCCCCCTTTTCAGTAGCCCCCCTTTATAGTGCTCTCTTTTATGTTATCCCCTCCTGTTACTGTAGCCCCCGTTATAGTGCCCCTTTTATTGTGAACCCCTCCTGATAGTGCTCCTTGTCCTGTAGCCCCTTTTTTATACCATATACTTAAGTATAAGTATAAGCCAGAGGCACCTAATTTTAAGCCTAGTGTGGGAAATGCAGCTGCTAGTTATTAACAAAATGTCCAGCAGCCTCCCCCTATCAATAAAATGTCCAAAGCAGAGCCCCCTCAAAAATGCCCAGCCCCCATAGTAATGCCCCCTGCAATAGCCTCTTAAAAATAAAAAATTCTATATTTATCTCTCCTCTTCGCTCCTCTTCTTCCTGCAGCTTCCTGGCAGATGGCAAGACACACCTATATGCACTGGCAGCGCACGTAGACCTGCCTTTTGCTGTCTGCTGGGAAGCCAAAGGTGAAGAAGACCCTGGAGCCACAGCAGAAAAGTAGCGCCGGATGTAAGTATACCGTTTTTTATTTTAAGGTCTTTTGACCGCGGCCCAGGTCCAATGGTTGAGGACCACTATCTTACAGGATACAGACTGCTCCATCAGTAAGACCACTTCATTACCACTTCTCCTGGCTGTGACTTGTCACTGCTGAATTCCAGAGATGCCTTCAGCTCTGTCCATCACATTTACCACACTGGGCCCCTAAAAATACTACAGTCACTTACAGTAAACTGTCACCTGGATTTCGAGTCAACGCCTTAACCACTCGGCCATCACAGCTGAACATTATTCAAAAGTTCATATCCCATCTAAAAAAGTGTAGTTTTGTTGGCGGCTTTATATACGGTGTTTTCTGTTCGAGGAGGGTTGCAAAGTTTCCAGGGACAAACTCCAGTACTGCCAGAAGGTCATCCTAGGCCACTGCTTCTCAGCCACAGGCAGAAAAGAAAGCTGTCAGTCCAGAATGTGCTAGGACTGGCCAGCTCCTGCAGGCCTGGAATAAAGTCTGCTGCCCCCAGCCTGATGTGGCCCCTTGATGAATGAATTGCCTCTTCCCCATTTGCCCTTAGTCAGGAGGCAATTGATGCATTCCATAGCCTTAAGCTGGCAAATCCTGTCTGCCCCGGCCCTAGGCACATCCCACTGAACCAAACCTTTTATTTTTGCACCGAGTATCTAGGCCACAGGTGTCTTAGCCCAGAAACGTGGTGGCCTCCCTAGTGGCCCACTATTACGCCCGGTTAGACTCAGTCATGAGGGGAGCCCCTCATGTGTCAGTAGCTGCAGCCAGCAATCTGCTCAGCAAAGGCAGCTGCACAGATGGAGCCCAGAGACTGTCCTGAAGTCTCAGTGGTGAGTTCTCAGTTCCAGTCCCTGGTAACTCGAAAGTTATCAGAAGTGGAGGAAAGCTGGAGCCCAGATGCTGACGGGACCTAGATGCTGGGAGAGAGGGAGTGCCTGCCCAGAGCCCTGCACCCGACAGTAAGCAAGTAGCCCACGGACACACACACATATCCAAAATGGCCATGCTAGTGCTCATAAACCACCAGTGGTTTGCCTGGGCATTACTACCCCTGTCACTAGACTAGTGAAAGCCTGTATAGTCTGTGCCCGCCACAGCCGGGTAAGGTGGTAAGGACCCCAGAAAAGGTGACACCCAAGCCGCTGTATCCCTTCCAGAGACTGCAGATGGATTTTATCAAGCTACCAAAAAGTGGTACGTAGGAGTACGTGCTTGTGTGCATTGATCTTTTTCCAGGGTGGCCAGAAGCTTCTCCCATGACCAAGGCTACTGCCAGAGCTGCAGCCAAGAAGTTGGTGAGTGAGATTTTTCTGCAGGTTTGGACTTCCAGAGACCATAGAGTCCGGTCGCAGAACCCACTTCACTGGACAGGTAAAGACTGAAACCTTGTCCCTCCTGGGTGTAGAACAGGCGACTGCTTTCCTGCTGCCCACCATTCAGTTAGAACCACCCCCAACAGAAAGAAGGGATTGTCCCCCTTTGAAGTACTTTTTGGCTGTGCACCCAGACTAGGCCTCTACTTCCCACAGAACCTATAGCTGATGGCAGGAAACCAGGTGGAACAAGCCACACAGCTGAGCCAGGCCTTGGAAAAGGTCCACAAAAGTGTTTCTGATTCCTTTTTCACATCCAGACAGAGACCTCAGGATGCATAACCTGAAGCCTGGAGACTACTGTAACCACACCTTTTTCTATGGGTATAAGAAGCTATGTAATCAGGAAATAAACACAGTTCATCTCTTTTTTCTGTTCGGCAAGTTAAGAGCATGAACCTAAGATAAAACGGAACTTCAGTCTTCTGTCTTTTCTTATCCAAATGTGCACGCATGCTCAACTAATTTGGAGTGTCTGAGAGAAGAGTGTAAGGCGGGATTGGCCCGACCCCGACACTGTTACCTGCTGGTTGCTTTCCAAAATAGGGGGATTTAAGCAGGTTTCAGATTTGTAAATGTACTATTAACTTTGTTAACCACCTTAACATCCTAAATTAATAAAAGGATGTTTAAAATAACTATAAGGCCCCTACTTCCCATAGACCCTATAGCTGATGGCAGGAAACCAGGTGGAATATGCCACACAGCTGAGCCAGGCCTTGGAAAAGGTACGCAAAAGTGTTTCTGATTTCTTTTTCAGATCCAGACCTGATGCATAACCTGAAGCCTGGAGACTACGTGGTGGTAAAGAGACACTAGAGAGAGAGTCTGGAGCCTCACTACGACGGTCCTTTCCAAGTCCTGCTGACCAATGCCACGTCTGTGAAGCAGGAGGGAAGCCAGCATGCTGCCACGTTTTTTATTGCAAACTTACTTATTCTTCCTGCTAGCTGGTCTCTTCTGACTGACTGTATGCTCAGGGACACCCCAACCATGACGATCACTGTAACCAGGATGCCCCCAGGGTAGGAGACTTTACCTACGGTTGGTGCAACAAGACAATGACCTTCTTTAACATTGACAGCACAGGTAACCCTGTATTAGCAGTGTCTGGTGTGTACAGGATTTGTGGGGATAGGAGAGTCAGGTCAGGCCTAGAGGCTGGGAAGGTTAGTGTACGGTGATAAGATTTGTGCATTCCTTCCTCGTGATCCCCAGGGATAAGGTTGATCAGACACATAAGAAAAGGTAGAGAATCCCAAAGGATTCTGAAGGTCTAAGAGAAGCACCTAGATGACAACGTTTATATAGATACACCAAGGGAGCCACACATCGGGGAAAGAACCAAGCCTATGCCTGCATCCAGAGAATTTATTACGCCCCAGGAATCAGACCTGCCATTGCTGCATACAACCAGGCCTGTACCGTATGCGCCATTTGCAATCCCGCCCCTACGGCAAAGGTACCCCAGCAACACCTTGCCAAACCAGAATACCCATTTCAAAGGATCCAAGTGGACCACATCCAGCTACCCAAGGAGGGAAAACATGAATATGTACTTGTGGTAGTAGACACGTTCTCCGGATGGCCAGAGGCGTACCCAGTAGCTAACATGACATCAAAAACTACAGTAAAGAAACTAATCACTGAGACAGTTTGCAGATTTGGAGTACCACAAGTCATAGAGTCAGACCAGGGCCCTGCTTTTTCTTCTCAGATATTCAGAGAGTTATGGAACATGTTGGGAGTAGATTTGGGCCTACACACACCATACCACCCACAGAGCTCAGGAAAGGTAGAGAGGATGAATGGTACCCTAAAGAACAAATTGCTCAAAATGACCCAGGATAGTCCCCTCCCCTGGCCAGAATTGCTCCCCATTGCTCTGTATCATGTCCGACACACTGCCCAGGCCAAACATGGTCTCACCCCCTATGAGATTTTGTTTGGCAAACCACCAGTTTTTCCCGTGATAAGTAAGCAGGAATTGTCTGAAAGTCATGATAAGACTGTACAATATGTAATTGAATTGTCCAAGGAATTAACTAATCTGCATGCTGCAGTTGTTGCTTCTCTTCCAGAGTTATCAGTTGACATAGTCCACAACTTCCAACTAGGTGATCAAGTGTATGTGAAGAAGCATATTAGGAAAGATTGCTTCCAACCCAGATTCGAGGGACCTTACACAGTGGTCCTGGTAACACCTACAGCGGTGAAACTTGAAGGGAAACCCACCTGGATACACGCGTCACACTGCAAGGGGAAGACAAAATGAAGCTCTATATCCTTTTCTGTTTAAGTTGTTTAATAATCACAGATAATTCATAGTAATTTGAATTGCGGGACGCTAAATTGAGACCCACAAGTGCCCCAGTAAATCACATAGCAGGAGCAGATCAAGAACTACAGAAAGAAGTAAGCGAGGTAATACCAGTTCCCGGGTTAAAATGGGAAGAGGTTTTCTCTATGGAAACTCAAGTTGTCCCAAGAAAGAACTTATGGTTAGAATGGGTAAGGTATACTGTAAAGGCACACAACATGTCAGTCGGATGCATAGCTTGTGCAGGGGCAAATCCTCATCTAACCACCCAACCCTATGTGATCCCACATATAGATAAACTGACCTGTTTGATGAAACTTTTAAAGGGCCAGAATACCTCTGATTGTTTGGAATATCTACCTTTAATTCATGTTAAGTCTAAGGTAAGACCCCCAGGTGAAATCTGGGTTGAGCAGGGGAACTATACCTGTGTATCCTCTGACATCACTGATGCCAAAACTCCCCTGGGGGTGTTTGAAAAAGGTTTTTGCCAAGAGATTGTCACCATAGACTCAGGTTTGTTGTCCGACCATACTTCTTTCCTATATGATGTCTTTTGGCTTTGTGGGAACGGTAAGCTGAGGAATCGCCTCCCCCAATCATGGAGGGGTCAATGCGCCCTAGTTAAATTAGTCCTGCCTTTCTTGATGTTACCCTGGGATCCGACAGGTAAAGATAAAAAGGTCACTAAGTAACACTGATTACGGACAAGACCCTGATGTTTACATAGATAGTATTGGTGTCCCAAGGGGGTCCCAGATCGATACAAGGCTCAGGATCAGATTGCAGCCGGATTTGCTTCCATAATCCCCCAAGTGCAAATCAACAAAAATGTGGACTAGATAAATTACGTTTACTATAATGAACAGAGGTTTGTAAATTATAGTAGGGATGCTTTCACCAGTATTGTGGAAGAACTGGGCCCCAATACTAGAATGACTTTGCAAAATAGAATGACCCTAGATATGATACTTGCAGAAAAAGGTGGAGTGTGTGAAATGATAGGAGAAGACTGTTGCACTTACATCCCTCAGAATTCAGGTGCTGGTGGTAAAACACTGATAGCAATAAAGAAAATTACAGCATTGGCAACTGAGATGAAAGAAAATGCAGGGGTAGATACCTCCTGGGCAGCATGGTTTACTAGCTGGACAGGAGGGTGGAAGGCCCTTTTCCAACAGATAGGATTGGTACTACTCGGGAATAATTAATGATGGTAGGGGGAAGCATATGTAATAATTAATGATGGTGGGGGGAAGCATATGTAATAATTAATGATGGTAGGGGGAAGCATATGTAATAATTAATGATGGTGGGGGGAAGCATATGGAATAATTAATTATGAGTGGCAGTCTAGTAATTAATAGGATGGGGGGAGGGAAACCTATTCAATAATTAATGGAGAGGGGTCCCAGTATATTAAATAATTAATTAACCCAATTAATTAATTCATTGGGCCAATATATAAAATAGTTCACGAGGGGGTGCAGTATATTAAATAATTAATTGAGGGGGAAGCCAGTGTATTACGGATGCGGTCACATGTACCGCTAATTATTTTTAAACTTTAGTCCAGCCCTCCAACGGTCTGAGAGGGACAGTGAACGGCCCCCTATGTAATAAGTTTTGGGACCCCTGGTCTAATGTAAGACCGAAACGTTGCATTATTGTGGATTGCTGTTCTTTATCTCACTTGAATAAAATATACTATGAAAATTCATCTATCAAGTCTCTCTAATACTGTGTTTTGTTGAAAAGCCTGCATCACAGTGAGGCTACCTGCGCAAGACAAGGAAAATGGGGACGTGTAATAACCGTATTTTCTACAGCTAGCAAATGTCCTCATTTGCTTATATAGGCTCATTTGCTTATATAGGCTTAACATGGCTGTTAATGTTACAGCCCCCGTGCATGTGAGGACTTCCTGAGATGCAAAAGATAGCGGAGGTTCTATTCCTGTCCTGTTTGCGTCCTGGGCAGTGATTTTTATTTATTTTTTTTGTGGCTATCAGCGAGTGAGCGGAGCTCTCCTGCAGATAGGGGCGTTGCTAGGGTCAGAAAAGATCCAGGGCACGGGGCTTTGTGAATATATACTGAATTCTCACTAGCGTCCATTTGTATACACACTACCCCACATGTGCCTGTTCCACAAAAACATGAAATTTCATAGACGGCTTTAGAAAACACAAACAAAATCT
Organism: Engystomops pustulosus; assembly: GCA_019512145.1. Taxonomy (NCBI): domain Eukaryota; kingdom Metazoa; phylum Chordata; class Amphibia; order Anura; family Leptodactylidae; genus Engystomops; species Engystomops pustulosus. The sequence continues at coordinate 57,144,912 of CM033642.1, forward strand.
CTCCCTGTTGCATCCAGTTACTTCAAGTGACATGTCCTTGGTTTGTACTTGTTCTTGTTCGTTATCTTCTCCATTAGGCCCCACGTTACCTTGTCTCTTCCTCAAGTCATATGTCATTCCTGCAGAGTTTAACACACAGACATTTTATTTTCTAAACTATAACATTGGGGCACATTTACTTACCCGGTCCAGTCGCGATCCAGCGGCGCGTTCTCTGCACTGGATTCGGGTCCGGCCGGGATTTAATAAGGTAGTTCCTCCGCCGTCCACCAGGTGGCGCTGCTGCGCTGAAAAGCATTTTAACGCGCCGGAATTCACCGAGGCCATCTGAGTGAAGGTAAGCGGGTCCCGAGCGACACATTTTCGGTTCTTAAATGCGGCGGTTTTTCCGAATACGTCGGGTTTTCGTTCGGCCACGCCCCCACGATTTCCGTCGCGCGCATGCCGGCGCCGATGCGCCAAAATCCCGGGGCAATTCAGGTACAATCGGCGCAAATCGGAAATATTCGGGTAACACGTCGGGAAAACGCGAATCGGGCCCTTAGTAAATGACCCCCATTGTCTCTAAATATTGGAGAAAATAATACCAGAACCAAATAAATAGTGCTTCCTTTTGTGAGTCATTGTAGAATTCCCTTACTGTAGGCCCCACACTTTACATTGCCTATACATGTGGCCCTACACTGTCTATTGTACTCATTTTGTCCCCCACCTTTAAATATATCCCCCATAGTGACCCCAACATGATTAACCATCAGTTACAGCCCCCAGGCAGTGTACTACACTTGAGGTGCACTCTCTTAATAATGCCCCCACATTGTGCGACACACAATATTCCCTAAATGTGGCCTGTTATGTAATAAGGCCACCCACATTTATAATACAATAATACCAACCTCAATTTGGACACCCAGAAAATTCACCCTAACTGTGCCCCTCACCTAGTAATGCCCCAGGTATGTGACCCGGACTATAGATAATGCCTCCTCAGTGCCTAATAAAGCCTTCCTAATAATGGCTAATAATTCCTCAACAATTATTACTTCCCCCACAAACTCAGTAAGAGCACACTACATTTAGTTAGAACTGTCCCACAGTCAGTAATATCCTCTCCACACTTGGTAATATCCCCCACAATTTTAATAATAGCTCATCCCCAACAGACTTTGTAATAGCCCCCCCCCCAAAAAAAAAACTTAGTAATAGCCCCCCAAAAAACTTAGTAATAGCCCCCCACGCACACTTATTAATAGCCCCCCCCATACTTAGTACTGACGCCTCTCCTCCTGATTCTCCTCCCTCTGCAGGACCTGGTGCGGTGACATCACTACATTGTGCCTCCTGCTGTAATGAAGCAGGAGATGCGATGTGGGGACGTCATCTCCCACTGAGCTCCCGGCATCGCTGTATACAGCAGCCTCTGTAGTGGAGCGGGGAGCTTTCGGACCAGCGTCCTGCTGTCAGAGTAGATTCGGGGCTTAGGGCACAATATCTGGGGCACACATCCCGGATCATTTGACCTAGCGACGCCCATGCCTGCAGATGACACACTTTGTGCCCAGCATCTGAGTACAGGACAGTAGAGCCGCACCTGGTCTGGACTTCACAAGATCTTTAAATGAAACGTACCATTTGTTTTCATGCATTATGAACTAAACATACCTTATGAATGCTGTGGCTACACTGATGCAGAATCATATCTTGTTTAATCCCTGTGCTGAGTGGTTTTTCTGAAAAAATTAGGAGGGGGAGGCTGGGGACAGGAGGAGGAGACTGAAGAGCTGGAGGATGCTTGGCACTGGAGAAGTATGCTGGGGCAAAGGAAGAGGAGGCTGAAGGGCTGGTGGATGTTTGGGAAGGCTGGGGGACAGGACGAGGAGGCCGGGGGGCCACAGGACGAGGAGGCCAGGGGGCCACAGGACAGGAGGAGGACTGGGGGCCACAGGACAGGAGGAGTACTGGGGGCAACAGGACAGGAGGAGGACAGGGGGCCACAGGACAGGAGGAGGCAGGAGGACGGGGCCACAGGACAGGAGGAGGCCGGAGGACAGGGGGCCACAGGACAGGAGGAGGACAGGGGGCCACAGGACAGGAGGAGGAGGCTGGAGGACAGGAGGAGGCTAGAGGACAGGAGGAAGATGCTGGTGGAGGCTGGGGGACAGGAGGAGGAGGAGGCTGGGGGACAGGAGGAGGAGGCTGGGCCACAGAATGAGGAAAGTGGAGGACAGGAGGCCACAGGATGAGGAGGCTGGAAGACGGGATGATGCTGAAGAAGGCAGGTGGACAGGAGGATGCTGGGGGACAGGAGGAGGAGGCTGGAGAAGGAGCCTGGGGGACAGGAGGATACTGAAGCAGGCTGGGGGACAGGAGGGGGATGCTGGAGGAGGTGAAGGACAGGAGGTGGCTGGGCCACAGAATGCCACCTTAACATCCTAAATTAATAAAAGGATGTTTAAAATAACTATACCAGCATAAAGGAAACATATGGTAAATGTTATTTTAGTAATTAAATTGGACGTCTCTACTATTTGTCTGCAAGGTAGAATAATTCAACATTAAAAAATTCTAATGTTTCCAAATTTTTGTTAAATTTCCCATTCTTTTCACAAATAAACACATTGGGGCAGATTTATCAAGCTGTGTGAAAGTCAGAATATTCTCAGTTGCCCAGTGCAACCAATCACAGCTCCCCTTTAAAATATTCATGAGCACTGATAAAATGAAAGCTGAGCTGTAATTGGTTGCCATGGGCTACTAGGAATATTCTGACTTTCAGACAGCTTGATAAATCTGCCCCATTGTATATCGATTTTACATAAAATTACATAAAGTAAAATATGTAACCAAAAAAATCTCAAAAACACCTGGATAGGTTAAAGCATTTATTACCACATAAAGTGATGCAAGTCAGATTTGGAACAGGTGGCTCTGAGCAGTTCCATAGATTTGCAGAAATTGTAGGTGGTATTTCAACATTACAATTTTGTAATAATTAATGATGGTAGGGGGAAGCATATGTAATAATTAATGATGGTGGGGGGAAGCATATGTAATAATTAATGATGGTAGGGGGAAGCATATGTAATAATTAATGATGGTGGGGGGAAGCATATGTAATAATTAATGATGAGTGGCAGTCTAGTAATTAATAGGGTGGGGGGAGGGAAAAATATTCAATAATTAATGGAGTGGGGTCCCAGTATATTAAATAATTAATTAACCCAATTAATGAATTCATTGGGCCAATATATAAAATAGTTCACGAGGGGGTGCAGTATATTAAAAAATTAATTGAGGGGGGAGCCAGTGTATTACAGATGCGGTCACATGTACCGCTAATTATTTTTAAACTTTAGTCCAGCCCTCCAACGGTCTGAGAGGGACAGTGAACGGCCCCCTATGTAATAAGTTTTGGGACCCCTGGTCTAATGTAAGACCGAAACGTTGCATTATTGTGGATTGCTGTTCTTTATCTCACTTGAATAAAATATACTATGAAAATTCATCTATCAAGTCTCTCTAATACTGTGTTTTGTTGAAAAGCCTGCATCACAGTGAGGCTACCTGCGCAAGACAAGGAAAATGGGGACGTGTAATAACCGTATTTTCTACAGCTAGCAAATGTCCTCATTTGCTTATATAGGCTCATTTGCTTATATAGGCTTAACATGGCTGTTAATGTTACAGCCCCCGTGCATGTGAGGACTTCCTGAGATGCAAAAGATAGCGGAGGTTCTATTCCTGTCCTGTTTGCGTCCTGGGCAGTGATTTTTATTTATTTTTTTTGTGGCTATCAGCGAGTGAGCGGAGCTCTCCTGCAGATAGGGGCGTTGCTAGGGTCAGAAAAGATCCAGGGCACGGGGCTTTGTGAATATATACTGAATTCTCACTAGCGTCCATTTGTATACACACTACCCCACATGTGCCTGTTCCACAAAAACATGAAATTTCATAGACGGCTTTAGAAAACACAAACAAAATCTCTCCCTGTTGCATCCAGTTACTTCAAGTGACATGTCCTTGGTTTGTACTTGTTCTTGTTCGTTATCTTCTCCATTAGGCCCCACGTTACCTTGTCTCTTCCTCAAGTCATATGTCATTCCTGCAGAGTTTAACACACAGACATTTTATTTTCTAAACTATAACATTGGGGCACATTTACTTACCCGGTCCAGTCGCGATCCAGCGGCGCGTTCTCTGCACTGGATTCGGGTCCGGCCGGGATTTAATAAGGTAGTTCCTCCGCCGTCCACCAGGTGGCGCTGCTGCGCTGAAAAGCATTTTAACGCGCCGGAATTCACCGAGGCCATCTGAGTGAAGGTAAGCGGGTCCCGAGCGACACATTTTCGGTTCTTAAATGCGGCGGTTTTTCCGAATACGTCGGGTTTTCGTTCGGCCACGCCCCCACGATTTCCGTCGCGCGCATGCCGGCGCCGATGCGCCAAAATCCCGGGGCAATTCAGGTACAATCGGCGCAAATCGGAAATATTCGGGTAACACGTCGGGAAAACGCGAATCGGGCCCTTAGTAAATGACCCCCATTGTCTCTAAATATTGGAGAAAATAATACCAGAACCAAATAAATAGTGCTTCCTTTTGTGAGTCATTGTAGAATTCCCTTACTGTAGGCCCCACACTTTACATTGCCTATACATGTGGCCCTACACTGTCTATTGTACTCATTTTGTCCCCCACCTTTAAATATATCCCCCATAGTGACCCCAACATGATTAACCATCAGTTACAGCCCCCAGGCAGTGTACTACACTTGAGGTGCACTCTCTTAATAATGCCCCCACATTGTGCGACACACAATATTCCCTAAATGTGGCCTGTTATGTAATAAGGCCACCCACATTTATAATACAATAATACCAACCTCAATTTGGACACCCAGAAAATTCACCCTAACTGTGCCCCTCACCTAGTAATGCCCCAGGTATGTGACCCGGACTATAGATAATGCCTCCTCAGTGCCTAATAAAGCCTTCCTAATAATGGCTAATAATTCCTCAACAATTATTACTTCCCCCACAAACTCAGTAAGAGCACACTACATTTAGTTAGAACTGTCCCACAGTCAGTAATATCCTCTCCACACTTGGTAATATCCCCCACAATTTTAATAATAGCTCATCCCCAACAGACTTTGTAATAGCCCCCCCCCCAAAAAAAAAACTTAGTAATAGCCCCCCAAAAAACTTAGTAATAGCCCCCCACGCACACTTATTAATAGCCCCCCCCATACTTAGTACTGACGCCTCTCCTCCTGATTCTCCTCCCTCTGCAGGACCTGGTGCGGTGACATCACTACATTGTGCCTCCTGCTGTAATGAAGCAGGAGATGCGATGTGGGGACGTCATCTCCCACTGAGCTCCCGGCATCGCTGTATACAGCAGCCTCTGTAGTGGAGCGGGGAGCTTTCGGACCAGCGTCCTGCTGTCAGAGTAGATTCGGGGCTTAGGGCACAATATCTGGGGCACACATCCCGGATCATTTGACCTAGCGACGCCCATGCCTGCAGATGACACACTTTGTGCCCAGCATCTGAGTACAGGACAGTAGAGCCGCACCTGGTCTGGACTTCACAAGATCTTTAAATGAAACGTACCATTTGTTTTCATGCATTATGAACTAAACATACCTTATGAATGCTGTGGCTACACTGATGCAGAATCATATCTTGTTTAATCCCTGTGCTGAGTGGTTTTTCTGAAAAAATTAGGAGGGGGAGGCTGGGGACAGGAGGAGGAGACTGAAGAGCTGGAGGATGCTTGGCACTGGAGAAGTATGCTGGGGCAAAGGAAGAGGAGGCTGAAGGGCTGGTGGATGTTTGGGAAGGCTGGGGGACAGGACGAGGAGGCCGGGGGGCCACAGGACGAGGAGGCCAGGGGGCCACAGGACAGGAGGAGGACTGGGGGCCACAGGACAGGAGGAGTACTGGGGGCAACAGGACAGGAGGAGGACAGGGGGCCACAGGACAGGAGGAGGCAGGAGGACGGGGCCACAGGACAGGAGGAGGCCGGAGGACAGGGGGCCACAGGACAGGAGGAGGACAGGGGGCCACAGGACAGGAGGAGGAGGCTGGAGGACAGGAGGAGGCTAGAGGACAGGAGGAAGATGCTGGTGGAGGCTGGGGGACAGGAGGAGGAGGAGGCTGGGGGACAGGAGGAGGAGGCTGGGCCACAGAATGAGGAAAGTGGAGGACAGGAGGCCACAGGATGAGGAGGCTGGAAGACGGGATGATGCTGAAGAAGGCAGGTGGACAGGAGGATGCTGGGGGACAGGAGGAGGAGGCTGGAGAAGGAGCCTGGGGGACAGGAGGATACTGAAGCAGGCTGGGGGACAGGAGGGGGATGCTGGAGGAGGTGAAGGACAGGAGGTGGCTGGGCCACAGAATGTCAGGTACAATCGGCGCAAATCGGAAATATTCGGGTAACACGTCGGGAAAACGCGAATCGGGCCCTTAGTAAATGACCCCCATTGTATTTCGATTTTACATAAAATTTACATAAAGTAAAACATGCAACCAAAAAAATCTCAAAAACACGTGGAAGGTTAAAGCATTCAAAAGTTATTACCACATAAAGTGATGCATGTCAGATTTGGAACAGGTGGCTCTGTCCTTAAGGTGTTAATCCATTGAAAGCATCATCGAGCAGTTCCGTAGATTTGCAGAAATTGTAGGTGGTATTTCAACATTACAATTTTGTATATTAACCATGGTAACACATATAGCTAGCTAGCCATGATTAAAGCTGGTTGTTTTGCCTGAAACGTGTTGATGTGCACATGTACTGGTCTGCACTGTACATACTGTGGCAGCAAGGAGGTCTGTGTCGTTCTGGATCCTTAGGTTAGAAGTACACTGGATCCTTTCACTTGATCTGTCTCATTGTTGTTCCCGTCATTTTCACCAATCAGATTGTTATGCCTTAACCTGTGCTAGGGGATAAATACCCCTTTTTTAACATAAATCTTTAATTGGATTTTATAAACAGAATTATACATAATTCCAGTGATCCTCCGGGGTAACCAGATTGCAGCGGTGCAAATGACAATGCAGTAATTCAAATCTCAAGTGGAACAGAAGGGGGGGGGGGTAAAAGGTGGACAGGAAGGTATAAAACATACAATATCAAAAACTAGAAAAGAAGAAGAGGGAGGACCATGTGTTGAAGAACTGGATACCTTTTGAAGTAGATCTGATCATACCTATTGCTCCCAATTTGCACTCCCAACATTACTCACCTCGATTCTTGTTTAAATTGTTGTCTAAAAAAGAAAAGGGAACAAAATCTTGCAATAACATGCGCAATTCTTAAATTTCCCTGAATCATATTTCTTACAAATACATTCAAATTAATTATCAACTCATATTCACAATTATCATAAATAACACTTCGATCAGATGCTGTGACTATTGTCTAATTGGGAAAAACATTGTGATTATTGGCTACTTGGGGCAGGCGCATGTGACTGTTTGAAACTAGGGGCAGGGCAGTGTGACTATTGGCTAATGGGGGAAGACTCCACAAATGGAGCATGGGAAAAACAAAGTAAAATGTCCTGTTGCCCTGAAACAAATTAAATTAATGCAAAATATGATGTAATTCACTTCTAGCTGAATATTTTATCTGTAATAAATGTTATTTTTCAATATATTAAATGCAGTTTTAATTAGAATAAAGTGTTTTTTTTTTAATTTAGCTCTAGTTTTCTCATTAAAATAAGGATAAAAATATGCAATGATTAGTTCCAGACAGGTTTACAATAAGATGCAATTAAAAACAAAGAGATACTCACGTTAATACGAATAAAATGCCACTTACAAGATTTTTAACCATGTCTTCATAATTCAATTTAATTTACTGTTTTATAAGTGGATTCACTGATTTAACAGCGAAGTTGCTATTAAAAACAAGGAATAAAATGCAAAATGTTTTTCTATTTTCTGCCTGGGTGACACTTCTCTGAAGTCATGCTACATTTACTTTGGCCAAATCACAAAAACATAAAGGTTTCTTTGTAAGACAGCAATGCATGTTTTAGTACTTGGCTAAATTGACCACTTTTCTTAAAATCTAACAATATCCATATAGATACAGTGTTATTTTGGGTAATCCAAGCAATTTTAAATGCAAACATAACTCTTAAATGTTCCTTCAAAGAAATGTATGCTTACTCACTAAATAATACCTTTCCTAACCATTCTGCTTCGTGCTATGTGTGTTTACTGTGCATTGTATTATATGCTTTTGGCCTCATTCTGTCTGAGCAGGGTAGGTTTTAGAAAAAAATGTAGCATTGTTTCTGTATTTCCATCCAGCTTGTTCTTTTGTCCCTAGGATACATTATGTGGCCTGGGTTTTACAGGGACACTGGGTCAGACGTTTGTGGTACAAAATGCAGCATTACAACAACCTTCAAGCTTTCTCAGACTTTCTCTGTCCAAAGGAGGTCAGATAGAAATACTGTGAATGCTTAAATGTGGTGCTTAATCTATCGGATATGCCTAGGCCCAGGCTATTCAAGAATTGTCTTAAAAGCAGTCCTTACACATATTAAAACATTTTGGAGCATGAAAGTCTCTCTGTACATGTACAGAGAAGATGATTTGTTAAATATATGTATATATATATACAGGATTTACTCACGGACAGTTGTGAAGATTATTGGAGCGTCTGGCACGTGGGCTCATCCATTCACTTTTTCCAGCCACTCGCTTTCTGTGTTCCTCCTCCATCAGCCTGGGCGCTTTCGGTCAGCTGTGTGTTGTCTCTGGTCGGCTGTTGTCGGTATTCTGGTCAGCTGACCAATAGTGGTGAAACAACAAGCTATATTAAGATCGCAATCCCATGATTTCAAATGGATGTACATAATAATTATCTTCCTCCGTTTCAATCTCCACACAAAGCAAAGTAATAAAAATCCACTAGGCTTTTTCTATATGCATTTCGGAGCTGCTTGCTCCTTCCTCAGTAGCCGCCTACTGTAGCCTACATCAGAGGCAACTGAGGAATGTATCTACCACTGTAGCCTTCATCAGAGGTTACTGAGGAAGGAGCAAGCAGCTGCAGACCCGTGACCTGCGCACGATGAAGTCTTTTGTCAGTGGGTGGTTGGGAACAAGTTAATGCTGATCCCCTTTCCCATTTTTTTGTTTCTGATATCTTTTCACCAACTACCAAAAGTAGTATATTTCAGCTCCAAAAAAGTGTGCAGCATGCAAAATGAGATTGATTTTGGGAATGCTCTCACTGAAAACAAGGGAGTCCCTGTCACAGTGTGAAGGCATGGAGGCAGGTAAGGCAGGTGAGCTTTCAGGCTTTTAATTAAAGTGTTCAAATGACCAACCGGATCTCAGCGTGTATATTATTTTTCCGTTTAGAAGTTGTACAAATTTGTATATCTTGCTTTGTGTTGGAAAAACTAATATTCAGTTGTGTGCGACATACAATGTAACCCCTACGCATTAATTATACTGAGGTGTAGTGGGACAGAGCGGGGTTACTCAGAGTATATACTGCCATTTTCCTTTTAAAATAGGTAGCAGAAAGCAGTTAAAATCTGGAGCAAAGAATAGATTATCAGAGGGAGGATTATCCCCAGGAGGAAAATCGAAAGAGGGAAAGTTAGATAAGTTTCTACAATCCCCAACTCCCGTAAAAGAAAAGAACATAGAAAGTAGATGAGAAACATAGAAGTGGCTCTTGCAGCGATGTGTCCGAGTTAGAGCAGCAAGAACAAGCGATCATGAATGAAGGTGCAATAGGATCAGTAGATCCAACAGACAATATCTCTGTGTCAGTGATTAAATATCTGGGTGTTTGCATGAGTAAAGATCCGCAGGATTATATAGCTTTGAATGTCATGCCTCTATTACAAAATGTCACAGTCTATGGGAATAGTCCCTTGGGACTAGAGTCAGTAGACTCCCTGAACCACCGCGGGGGATAAAGATAATAGCCGCAACCCAGGTTCGGAGTGTAAGTGGACTTCTGGTCTTTGCCAGAGCCCGCCGCAAAGCGGGGTGGTCTTGATGCGGCGGGGAGCCACCAGGTCGCTCCACGCGTGTGACTAGGCCTGCGGTGGCAGCAAAGGTAGGGACACAGGGCAGGCAGGACCACAGGAAGGCAGGACCATGGGAAGGAAGGACCCCGGGAAGGCAGGACCTCGGATGGACGGCTGGCAGGACCTCGGATGGAAAGCTGGCAGGACTCGGATGGACGGCTGGCAGGTCCTCGGAAGACCACTAGGATAACGGACTGCCACAGGACCACAGGATCACAGGACCACCACAGGATTACCGGACCTCCACAGGATTACAGGACCGCCACAGGAACATGGGAACATGGAGGCGTCTGGAAATGCTCAGGAAACTCGGAGGCGGCTGGAAACGCTCAGGGAGGCTTTCTCTTCAGTTAAATGACCTGAAGATCCGGCAGGGGATACTGGGAGTCACCAGGATATATAACTGAGCTGGGAATGCCAGCGCCAATAAGGAGGACGCTGGCCCTTTAAATTCTTGAAGAGTCAGAAGCGCGTGGCCTGGGTGGAAGGACGCACGTGGACCACATGCCGGAACCCGAGCGGAGTCACTGAAGCAACCCTGGGAAGCTGCGGAGTCACGGGAGCAGCTCTGGGAAGCTGGGGAGTCACAGGAGCAGCTCTGTGAAGCTGTAGAGTCATGGGAGCAACTCTGGGAAGCTGCGGAGTCAAGGGAGCAGCTCTGGGATACTGCAAAGTCACGGGAACAGCTCTGGGAAGCTGCGGAGGCAGAAGCGCCACGGGAGCAGCTCTGGGAAGCTGCAGAGGCTGAGGCACCGCTGGAGCAGCTCTGGTAGGCTGCAGAGACACTGGGGACACCGGGACCAAGCAGGACAGGTGAGGTAGCCGATCTTGAGGTGGTTCAAACCTGGATTGGATTTTTGCCAGGAACTTGGTATGGGTAACCATGTCTGGGTCACC